>CP136058.1:247045812-247540812 GCA_032464435.1 Aegilops umbellulata | reverse complement strand
TCTGCCCCATTGTCAGTAACACCCTTGTTAACGTCTGTGTTCTTACTAGCGCTTGTATGGTAGTAGTTTATAATGGCCTTCATTGTATGAAAATTCCTGGAGTGGCGTGCTTGTTACTCACACCTACGCCTAATTGTTTCTCCATCGAGAATGGACAATTGCATTATGTTGCAACGGGAGGAGATGCAGCTTTTGACCAAGAAGGGCCAGAACATGAACAAGTAGATGAAGAAGAACTCACCACCGACGAAGAGCAGGAGCAGCCCCAGCAAGACTACACCACCTATGCGGACCTCAACACCCTCCAGGGCTCTATTGATGATATGAGAAACCTCGCCACATCCGTTCGAGGCATGTCCGCCTACGTGAACATGAACTTCTCCAACTGGAGCCAAGAGTGGGCTCCTGACCAACCGCCACAATGATCTCGCTAGTTTGGGTTTGCAAGAGCCTAAGCTTGGGGGAGGTTATCACCACTTCTACATCAAGATAATGAGGTTGTACTTACGCTTGAGGAGCTTCAAAACACTTGTGTTGGTTTGTTCCAACACTTTGCTTTTTATTTGCTTTATGTTTTTATTTTTGCCTTTGTGATTTTTTTTGGTTGCAAGTTAGTTTACAAAACCCAAAACCCAAAAAAATAGAACAACTTTTTCTTTGCTCTTGTTCTTATTTAGCCCCTTGGAGTTCATTCGCATTTCGTTTTCAGAGGAGTTTATCTATGCCAGGACAATGAGGAATGCAAGAGTAAGGAAGAGAAGTGTGTAACTACGCAACCATGAAGGTATGTCCTACGACCCCCGTCTTTTCCACTTGGATACTTAGAGTAGATGTAGTAGTTGTATGTGTAGATGGGAGTGAGTCTTGATAGTTGATACCGAGGTTTTGCTCTAGTAGCTGAACTAATTTTGTAGCCTTTGTTTTCTTCAGTTTAGACAACGTGGGACTATTTTTAAAATGAAATGAAATTAACCAAGTATAACCTTGCACAAGAGAAAGTCTTTCAAGACTTGTGAGTTGAGAAATTGTAGTGGAAGTGATGTTTAACATGCTCAACCCCATGTTGTTAATTTTAATAGACTTGATATCACTTGTGCATTAAATTGTCTAGAGGAAATTAGTTGAAAGGTGGGTGAGGTTATACCAAAAATCTGTGTTGTATATCTCAATATGGTGTTATAGCCTCCAGCTGGTGCCATGGCCTTTATGTTGAGGACTCCGCTGGCCAATGAACGATCCACCAAGAGCGATAGCTTTGATTTATGTATGAGTTTGTTACCGTACATAGTGGCAACACTACAAACGAATATTATGTGTCTTTCTCTTGAATGGGTGTGTATGTGGTAAATAAAGGGGACTGATCAAAAGAGCTCGAAAGAGATACTATTACTAAAGGTCCATAGTTCCCAAACATTAAGTGACAACGTAAACCTATGTGTGATCACTTATTTGGCATAATCTCCTTCACATGACAATCAAAGTTCCAACAAACAATGATTGAAACAAAGTTTTAAAGAGCCTAGAGGAGGAAAAAATTGTGGGCGTGCTTAGAAGCACTTGAGCTTGTTTTTTACTCCCTAACTTATGTTTCCATGACTCTATCTTAACAAACTCTTTCGTGCATTCCCGGCAAGCAATTGTTGTCTAGATTAAATGAAATGAAGTGTTGCAAAGTTGTTTTATCTAGTGGATCAGAAACTTTGTGTTGATTATCTTTGCTTCACTAACACTTGCACTATAACCATGCCACCGCTATATCTACAATAAGTTTTCGGGTGAAGAAGCGAAGGGCTATCTAGGAATACCGATCGTAAGTGAACCAAAACCTTCTCGTTATTTTGGTTTTAACAAATGAGTTCCTTATGCTTTGGATTTCTCTCTATGTTGCTCGAGGACGATCAAGTTTAAGCTTGGGGAGTTGATGAGTGATATTTTTACACTCATTTCAACCTTGTTTAAACCGAATTATTTCCTTCCACACGAAATGGGCTAAAACGGGAAGAGATCACGTGGGAGAAAGGAAAGGAAGGAAAATGGAGAAGAAATAAGTCACTAGGAGGTGTCAGAAGGCCACCAGAACCAAAGACGGTGTTCCATGCGACCGCACACACTTGCATGAGGGGTCGTTTCGCGTGGACACCAAGGAAGGTCATCCACCTGAACAACTTTTATAAAGGGGACCCCGTTGAAATGTCAACATAACGGGGAGAAGGAGGAGCGTCGACCACAGCCAGAACCTGTTCATCATCATATTCATCCATAAACCCTAGTCGCTGCCATTTTCACCTCCATAGCCATCTCCACCACCATAGTGCTCTCTCATCTAGTTCATACTGGTAATCATGCATCGCACAAGGTATCCATTGTAATACTTATTGCAATCAATCCCAAGATGTGTTCTTAAACGTTTTTTTCTCGCGATCTGACCTCCATGTGTGAGTAGTTCGGTAAAGTATGGGGTAAGGCATGAGCCTTGCAACCCCAGGTATTTGGTGAAGGGGTCAATGGAAGTCTTTGACACAACGTCTTTTATGTGTGAAATAAAATTGTTTCCTAAAGTATCTATTGTCTTGACGCAATGTTCATGCCTGCTGGTACCCAGGATCATGGAGATTGAACACCGATGAGGCTAGGAGCAAGGGGCCGTGAAGTGTTATGCCGAACACCGGTGACAGTAAGGTTCAGTAGCGTAACATGGATCACCTTGGGGATTCATGAGATGTAGTCATTAAACACCCAATGCTTTTGTCTGATATTGTTATCTTAAATATTAGGGCAACCTCGCGAGACGGATAGGACCTTCGGTAGGACAATAAATTGATGCGGGACTCATGCCAGCCAAGATGTTATTTGAACACACCCCCCACTCCGATACGAAGCAAGCACCTCTTGATGGGTGACTTCCCGAGCTCAAACTAATATCGTTTTTTATCCCAACACCAATAAATGGTTGTAAGCATTAAGACCTCATCCCCATACCTTCTTTTTATTATAAGTGTTTGAATAATTATTTGCTTGCTGATCCGGTCAAAAGCTGGATTTGACACTTTGGCAAAAGTTTGCTAGAGACCATTTCTTCAAGGGAGTCTTCCTCTCGTGGGTTCGATACCCAAGGCCACCTCTGAGGAAATAGGTGTGGGATACCCTTTCTTGTTCCAGTACCGGATCAATAAAAAGGAGATATCAATATGCTTTATCTCCCATCTCTTGCGCGGGCTCGGGTTTCCAATTATCCCCTTCCTTCGCGGACTTCCCCACTTCTACGGCCTCCAACTTCACCAGCTCGCTCCAAACTCTAACCTGCACATCACTTGCTTCGTTACCTTTTGCGAAGTGTTCTTGTACTATGAGCCAAACTCTAGGCTGTGGTGTAAGTATTTCACCGTGAAGCCCCAAATCAACGGCCCAGAAGGATGTGTGTGCGGCGGGGCGGCGATCAGCAAAATCCAGGGCTGTGGCTACCTGGAAGGTATAAGCAACAGTGAAGAAAGAGACAACAAAAGAGAGCTAGGTAATTGAGTTAGAGTAACTCGCAACAAAGGAGAGAAATGAGGAGAATAATTTTATTTTGATGGCAATATCCAGCGACCATTTGCTGCC
The DNA here is from genome assembly GCA_032464435.1 of Aegilops umbellulata. NCBI lineage: Eukaryota > Viridiplantae > Streptophyta > Magnoliopsida > Poales > Poaceae > Aegilops > Aegilops umbellulata. The sequence continues at coordinate 247,537,212 of CP136058.1, read as the reverse complement.
AGAGATGCCATTTGCGAACGACGCAGATGGCATTCTTAGTGTTAGTGCGGGTGGCATTCTAGTGTTAGGGCATGGCAGCTCATTTATTTTGGGGCAAATTTCTTCAAAAACTGTCATCTCTAGGATCTAGAACCTCTCGCTATGGGCGGCGTTCGCTGTGATTGGTTCCCGGCAAACGTTCGGCGGGCATCTTCCCCTTTTATTTTCTGTGAATTTGTTCATGAATCTAGGAACTCAAACTTTGAAGCTCATAATCAAGCTACGCGTGCATTATTATTGGGCCATGGTCATCATCTATGCATGCGACAACCTCGTCATCTATGCATGCGACAACCTTATGATCCCAATGTAATACATGTCTCTTTACCAGTTGATTAATAAAGCCTAGAATATATTTTTTAAAGCGGCAACACCCTATAGAAGCGGAGGGCTGCTTTTCAGAAGTTCGGCCGGCTATGTACGCTCCAGCTAGCTAAAACCAAGGTTGCCTAAAAAAAGCTGAAACCAAGGTGCATCACAGGGAATTGCTAAAGAAAAACACGAGCTTGAGAAACCAAGGTGCATCACAGGGAATTTCTTCTTCATTAAAGTAATTCAAGATTAAAAAATATAAAATTCCAAAATATTGCGAAAATGATAAACAAATGTTTGAGAAATCATAAAATATTCGTGAATTCATAAAATTCCCATGATTTTAAGAATAGCCTGCCTCTTGATTGTTCACATATTAAAAAATGTTTGTAATTTTGACAAGATGTACGCATATTCAAAAAATGTTCATGATTTTTAAGAAACATATTCATAATTTTTAAAGCATGCACGTGTATTCAGAAAATGTTTGCAAATTAAAGACATGCTTAGGAATTTGTACAAAAATTCACAAAATTTGAAAATGTTTGCAAATTGAAAAAATTGTTCCCAAATTTCCAAGGATGTTCATTGCTTCAAAAAATTCTCATGAATTCAAAAAATGTTCGTGCATTTAAAAAAATGTTTGTCAAAACAAAAAAATGTTCAGGAATTTCAAAATTGCTACCAATTTCCAAAAACATTGTGGATTCAAAAAATTTGCACAGACTCAAAAAATGTTCACGAGTTTCAAATAAAATTTACCAATCACCAAAAATATTCATGAATTTGTAAAAAAAAACTAAATGAAACATAAAAAGTAAGAAAAAAATCAGATTTTGAAAGCATGCACGAGTATTCAGAATTTTTTAAGAATTAAAAATTGTTCAGTAATTTGTACAAAAATTCACAAAATACGAAAAATGATCCCGCATTTAAAATTTTGTTCCCAACTTTGATGGTATTTCATATATTCAAAAAATGGTCATGAATTCAAAAATTGTTCGTGCACTTTTAAAAAATGTTTGTCAAACAAAAAGTTATTCTGAATTTCAAAAATTGCTCCAATTTCTAAAAAAATATTGTTGATTCTAAAAATGTCCAGCAACTCACAAAAATTGCATGTGTTTTAAAAAAGTTAGCAATCTCCAAAAATGATCTCAAATTTGTACAAAATATGTGCCAGATGAAAATTAAAAAATAACAGAAAAAGAAAGAAGGTAATAAAACTAGAAAAAAAATCAAAGAAATAAAATGGAAAAACCCGACCTAGGGAAGTTCTAGAGCTGCGGAGTCAATAACAAGCGCTTACCCCATCTGGGAAGGGGGGGGGGGGACCTCCAAGGTCAATTTTGGTGGCTTGGTAGTGTGTCAAGTGTTGCGTCTATCTGTCACCACATGTCGTGTATTGTGCGCTTTCTCTGCATTTATTATTATTATTATTTCTACATGTGTTTTTTGTTTTTAATGGCTTTCCGGCTTTTCGATTTTTGCCCGGTTTCCTTATGTTTTGAAGAATTTTTTAAAAGCATAATTGTGCTCCCGCGAGAAGCACAAGTTTTGCTTCTTGTGGAAGCACATACTTGCTTTCACGAGGGAAATAATCTGTGCTTCTATGAGAATCACATATTCGGCTCCACGAGAAGTACATATATGCTTCTCGAAAAAAGGTGATTTCATAAGAAGCACAAATTTGATTCTTATGGAAACACATGTTTGGTTTCACAAGAAAAATAAATATGTTCTTCCATGAGAAACACATATTTGCTTCTGCAAGAAGCACAATCATCCTTGTACGGAGAAAATGGAAAAGCACAACTTGTGCTTCCAAAAAAACTGAAAACCGCAACCATGATTCCAAGCTTTAACTTGTTTTCTTTTTTTGTACTTGTTTTTTTTGCGTAAACTTTTTTGGGTATTTTTTGTTTTGGTTTTTTATATCGACACCTATTAACAAGATATCTAATTTCGAACATCTCGACGCGAGAAGTTCACCAATGAAACTGATTCATTATTTTGATGCGCGTTTCAAGAGATAAAACATGTTGAACAAATGAATCTACAAAAAAATATGGAAGCTCACAGCTTGCGACATGTGGTGCACATGTAGCGTGTCATTTCGCAAACCAAAGAAGGTGGGAAGTGACCTTTGCAATGTGTACCCCCTTAACAAGTGACTTCAAAGAACCTTCCCAAAACCGAAATAGGGAGTCTGACGTACAAGCCAACTTGGGGCAGCCCTTTACGAAATGTAGCGATCGCAGGGGGTACGCATTTGGTCGCTATCTAGCGACACGCCTAATAGGAGGGGCACGCCTATGTCTCGCTCGATGCGAGACGTAGGGTAGCCTCGCCTGAAGGTGACAGCTAGATGGACAGCCCAAGCGCATGCGAGGCCACGGCCTCCTTTTTCTTTTTCCTTTTCTTTTTCTTTTTTCTTTTTTTCCATTTGTTTATACTTCCAAATATTCTTAATATATATATTACAAAAACACTTTACCTAAAACAATAAATAAACTAATCATGCATTTAGAAATGTTAAATGTGTATAAAAAATGTTTTCAATGTACAGAAAAAATGTGGAAGAAATAAAAGTATATAAGTTTTTCAAGAATTTAACCATCTATTTGGAAAAATTAAAACATGTATACAAAAATGTTCCTGATGTAAACAAAAAACGTATAATGTGTATGAAAAAACTGGATCATCCAATATTTTCTTTAAATATTAATTTTCGAAAGTGTTAAACATGTATGTATGAAATGTTAAATACATATAAAAAATGTATTAGATGCATAAAAAATGTATGATGTGCACGGAAAAATTAGTCATCAAAACATATATTAAGAAATGTCAAATATATATATATATATATATATATATATATATATATATATATATATATATATATATATGAAACGTGTTAAACCTGTATTAAAAAATGTTTTAGATGTGTACCAAAAATGAACAATGTGTATTAGAAAATATACATCAAAGCATTAATTTTTTAAAATTCATTTGAAAATATTAAATGTCTATTAAAAATATTCTTAACGTGTACAACCAATGTGCGATGTGTAACAGAAATTGTAGCCATGTGTTGAGAAAACAAAAGGGAAACAAATTAAACCAAGTAAAGAAACGATAGAAAACCAAAGAGAAAAGGAAAACAAGAAACCTAGAGCAAAAATGTGGAAAAAAAGAACCAAGAAAGAAATAATGAAAACCACAGGGAAACAAAGAAAAAAGGAATAAAAATATGTGTGAAAACTGAGAAGGAAACTGGTGAAAAACAACACTAAAATTATAACGAAGGAAACCAATGAAAAAAATAACCAAAGAAAAAAAAGAAGAAAACCTACAGTAAACAAACCTGATGGGAGTGAGTCCTAGGCTAATGGGCAAGCCCGCTCGCGCTGGATCTTAAGCAGGAGCAACTTCAATCTCACGTGAAGCGGGATATAGCTCTCGCGGGATAGGAGCCGCGAAGAAAAATAATAGTGCACACATGAGAGTAATTAATTGGAGGTTAGCCCTTGTGGGGGACAGAGCACGCCAAGAAAAAAATTTGGATTTCTTTTTTTTATTGTCATGTATGCATTTTCGGGTTTGAGATGAATTTATATTTGTTTTTTCTGCTTTCCCTAGGTTTGAAGTATTATTTTTGACGAAAAAAATATGTTCTTTCACGAGAAGTGTAGATTTGCGTTCGTGATGTTCGTCTCAGAAAGAGAGAAAAATGTACTTCCATGAGAAACACATATGTACTTCCTAAGCACAATTATGTTTCTTAGAAAGGGAAATAAAATTATGCTTCCACGTGAAGAACAAATTCGCTTCTACATGTAGGAACATATTTGCTTTCGTGAGAAGCACAACAACGCTTCTTGGAAAGAGAAAAATATGCTTCTATGAGCACATATTTGCTTCTCGAGGCACATATTTGCTTATGTGGGAAGCACAACTTTGCTTCTAAAAAATTTTGTGCTTCCATAAGAAACACATATTTACTTCAGCAAGTAGTATTGTGGTTCTTGGAATGAAAAAAAAACGGTGCACATATTTGTTTTTCGTGGAGGCACAAATTTGTTCTCATGAGAAGTATAATTGTGCATCTCGAAAAGGAAAAAAAAATGTGCTTTCGGCTCCAAAAAATTTCTTTCTTTCTCTTAAATATTTTGGAGGCACAAATTTGTTCTCATGAGAAGTATAATTGTGCACCTCGAAAAGGAAAAAAATGTGCTTTCCTCCTGCGGCTCCTCCTGCTGCCGCTCCCCTCCTACAAACCCGGCAAGGTCAGCATCGTGGCATCGGGCGCCTACCCCAAGTCGAGTAAGAAGGGGGTGATGAACTTACGCTAGGGGCTACGCCGGGGGCTGCTGTCCGGGCTGCTCAACACCACCAATGGTGTCGTTGAAGCCCTGGCCGGGGGCTGGCTGCTCGCCAAGGTCCTCGCCCTCTTCACCCTATGGGCCAACGTCTCTGCGTCCCTACAAAAGCAAAATGGATCAGGACAAGCGGCCCCATTCAGGGAAATGGAAACGACAATAAGGAACGGAGCACTTACTCATCATCCGTCTCCTCCTCCTCCGTCGGCTTCCTTTTCCTCTCTGGGCTGAGGGGCATGAGATCAAAGGGGAGCACCGCGTCGTCATCCGAGTCGATGCCTGCCGGAGGGGGCGGGGAAGGCGGCGGGGTCTGTGTGCGCCCAGAAGAGGAAGAGGCTTCCGCCTTCTTCATCCCAGCGGCCGTCGTCGGCTTCCTCGTTGCCGAGGCCCTCGTGTGGCGCCCGGACCCTTCCAGGGTCAATTGAGGTCGCGGGCCCCTGCCTGGCCGGACTGGCTCACCGGAGCAAGCCCGCCGCAGGACTCGCCCTCTTCCCCTGGTTGGCGTCGAGCCTGCCGCCACGTCCTCCTCCGACGACGACGACTCGCCGGCCGCGTCCTCGACGAGCGGAGCCCCGGTGTCGGCGCCGCTGTCCCCCATGGTGGCCGCCGCCCACAGGGAGAATTGCTCCTCCTCCGCGGCCACGGCGCCCTCGTCCTCCACGCCCCCGGCGCTGCCGGCCTCCAAGGCGAGTTGTGCCTCCTTCGCCCTGGTGGCGATGTAGTCCACCTCCGCTTGGGTGGTGTCCATGACGAGCCACCGCTCGGCGTCGGCCTTGACGTACACCTCGGCCAAGGTATCGAAGAACTGCCGCACGTCTGCGGCCGCCGGCTCCCTCCAGCTCGGGACGGGGCCGTGCGTGTTGCAGTCCGGCATCATGGCGATGATCTCGGACCAGCGAGAATTGTTACACAGCGGGATGACTCCCGCGGCAACCTGAAGAGCGGCCTCTTGACGGCCTTGCCAGTCTTTACGGCAACCCTCGCGGCCTTGCCGGTCAGCTCAACCTCGCCGTCACTATCCACGTCCAGCTGGAAGAGCCGCTGGCAGAAGTGGGCATGCCCCATCACCGTGAAGTTGTGGTCGAGGCCAGGGCGGAGCCGCATGATATCAGCCGGATTCGTGAAGAGCCAAGCTGGCCTCCCCTTATTGTGCAACGGAGCAATCCGACGGCGGATGAAATCCGCCCCGATCATTCCCAGGGTGAGCCTCGCCCGGGTCAGCCGGAGGATTCTGGTGGTGGCGATGGTGAGCCTCCCATCGGCGGCGTCGACCTCACCCCAATCGTTGCCACGGACAGGCGGCGTCAGGCGGACCTTGCAAAATTCCGGTGGGTCTTCGTCTTCAATCCAGCACCACCGGTCACCGCATTCGTCCCACCTCTCTGTCATGGCGCCATCCGGGTACGGCCCCTTGGACCTTGGGATCCAGGTGACACAACCAGCAACGGCACCTCCAGTTTGGATTCGAGGGTAAAAATAATGATGGAAGAGCGCCGTGTTGGGCCGCACTCCGACAAAGCCCTCGCAAAGATGCGCAAAGCAAGACATGCACGCCACCGCATTCGGAGTAAAATCCAGAAGGCGGAAGCCAAAGGTGTGCATGATGTTGCAGAAGAACTCGGAGAAAGGGGGCATAACCCACAAGAAAAGTAGTCGACAAAGAAGGGGTACCGATTTGGAGCAAGGTCGGCGCAAGCGGCAGGAATGACGCACGTCGCCGGGTGCCCCGAGTTCTCTCCCCCCGTCTTCACTCCCCACAAGGGCTTGAAAGAAGCCCGGAGCTTGTGGACGTTGACCGACGAGGGGTAGAAGAAGGCGGACTTCGTCTTGTCCCCCAGCAACGCGGTCTCCGGCGGCTCCACGGTCACGAGGCCCTTAGCCACCCCCTTGCCCTTGGCAGGTTTGGGCGCCATGGCGGCCAAGGAGCTTAGAGGGTTAAGGAAGGGGGGAGGGCGGGGACGAGACGGCGACGACGGGCGACGGTGAAAAGCTTGCAAGAGAAGGAAGAAAAGGAGCGACGGCCCTGAGATTGGAAAAGGCACGAAGGAAGAGGGAAAGTGAGCAGCGCGCCCGCGGTTATTCCTTCTTATGGGGGAGAACGCGGGCCGCCTCCTTTCTCATTAACTGTGATGTGACGCATGCCCGCGGGGAGCAACCCCACGCATGCCGCCCACGTCAGGCCCACCTCCCCACACCGCGCCATGCGCGGGAAGCATGGGAGGCACAACGCGCGAAGAAACTTACCGCGGTAAAAACCGCCCTGCCTGCCCGCGCACCGTTCTTGGGCCTGGCCCAACAACGCGTAGTGCTTATGTGTAGCCCAGGCCCGGGGGCTCCTGTCGGTGTACAAAAAGAGGGGTACACTTTTTGTACCCCTATGACTGTGCACGGGCAGTCTGAGCCACGGGCGCCACCGCACCGAGCCCGACAAGGGAGGTAGAACCAAGGTAAGGCCGAAGCCAAGGAGGAGCAGAACGACGCCAAGACCAAGACAACAAAGAGCAAAGGGGACGAAGCGGCTCCCCCCGGCAAGATCCTTGCCGGGAGGCGGTTTTTGCAAACCCGGCAAGACCCTTGTCGTGGCAGCTCGCCCCACACCTACGGAGCGGGTCACCCTTGAGTCCACTGCCCCCATGGGGCAAGGATTCGGGAGGCATCCCCGTGGTGGTATGCAGATCTTTGTGAAGACATTCAAGATCATATGCACACTTTAGAAGATGATGGTCCTTGGCGGGATCCCAGCCAAGGAAAACCACAAGGCCCCCGGCAAGAGCCTTGCCGGGGATGGCAGCAGGCGCCACGGCAAGACCCTTGTCGGGACCCCGACAAGACCCTTGCCGGGGCCGCGGCAAGGCCCTTGCCAAGGACACCCGCGGGGCCACCATCGGACCCGCATCAGTCACGCCTCCATCACCGTTCGCATGCAGCTGCCGACCCAACCAGCTGGGCAGGCACCTGCGTGGCGGCATGCAGATCCTCGTGGAGACCCACCGCTGCGCCACCTCAGCTGCCTGCCCGCCTACATGGCATCGCAGGCACCGCTGGCCAGGGCGCGTGTCGACGCGGGAGAGAGCGGCAATGGACGAGACAGGGTTCTCCCCCGCCCCCGATAAAGCAAGGACACCTAAGCAAGGCGCATTAAATGCACCTTGTCATGTAATGCGAGGCATAACCTCGCATCACTGTACCCTTTCCACCTCTTGTGTGCCACTATGGCAGTCCCTTTCCCTATAAAAGGAGGGCCCAGGCGACCAGGAAGAGGATTCGGCTTTCTGGAGCTCCTCATGCCCCGTAGCTAGCTCAAGAACACAAACAGATAATCCACCAAAGTAGGAGTAGGGTTTTACGCACCTTCGCGGCCCGAACCTGGGTAAAGGAATCGTGTACTGCCTGCTTGATCCGCTCTTCTCGCGACCCCCGCGCCCCGCAACCGCAGAAAGGGATTCTCGTGATCCCATAGGTGTCGTTTCCCACCGACAATCACCTTCCTTCGAATTGCTACAACAAATAAACCAGGTGCTATCAATCCCTAATATTTTTTGCTTGTTCGGTTTCATTTTTCCCAAGGAATTATTACTCTGGTTTGTCCATCATATGTACACAGGTCTATCAAATGGTGGCCGCATTCACGACAGTCGCATGGTGGTTCGGTCAGTTTCCGTACATAGTCCAGCGAACGCCGCATCCGGAGCTCGGACCGACCTGCGAATTCAGGCTTTGCCACGCCTTTACCGCATCACGCTGACGCCCTGCATCGACATCGACTTCGGCGCCAGGCCATATTTATTTTATTACTCACTTTGCATAAACTATTCATTATGCAAGGATTTTTTTATTTATCATTATTACTATTATCTCCCGTTTGCACTATTTTTGTGCACAGGAAAATGATCCGGGGACTTCGGCGTCACTCTGCTGGTCTGCATCGACCGTGCTATGTCACCACTTCGGCGTGTCGAGCTCTCCGCTCCGCCACCTCGGGACCGGCTTGGGGGATAGAACCTTGTCCCGCATCAAGCTCGGACTGCGAACACATTAACCAGCTAAGTCGCTTTCATGATCAAAGCTTTAGTTTCTAACTTGTGTTCGGTTCGACCAAGCGTTATACTTTTCTGGAAAAAAATTGCTTGTAAATTTTTTCCTTGTCCAAACTTTGTTTGTCACGCATAAATTCAAATACCCCGTTTACTTGGGGGCTTCCTTTATGAAGCTTTTTCTATTGCATATGATTATACTTGTACGGCTTCGTTCCTTGTTCGTGTATTATGCCACAATATGCACCATATTGACTTAAGCGATTTGCAAGCTGGGTTGCCTCGCTCCTGTGTTTACCCCTACGTTCCCGATTGTTCGGCTAGGGAGTAAAGGGAGCACCTCTGCGATTGTCACGATCGGGTCGCCCGAGCCGGACCTCAGACTGGGTGAAGCCGAAAGCTAGCACTCTTATAGTTTTCAATGATGGTCGGCACCAACGGAACTCATGAGTACAAAAAATCTATTGCACAAGTCTCATAATAACAATGAGCACCAAAGAAAGGTATCGGTGGGGGTACTATTTTCTTCGAAGATGCTTCTTACACTTCGCAGTAATATAGCATAAGTTCCCTGAGCGCGCTTTGTCTGTTACAGCCTTATGGCCTGATTGAATGGTTATTGGAAACACCGTCGATATTCTCGACCGATGGAGTACATAACACTTTTCGGTCCTTGACCGAAGAGGGAGAAGTCGATGGTCGGTTAAGACGCGTTTAAAGTTTGGTTGAACATAGATATGATATAAGTACTTCGGTACATGCAATCATTCTCCTACTCAAGTCACTTGGGGGCTCTTAAGTTTATTTGAGCCGTTTTATAATAAGTGTTCTTCTTCTTAGTCGTTGCAAAGTTTTATTATTATTATTTATCACTCCTTTTTTCGACACGAGTGTGCGGTCACTAGCCGGGGAGCCTAATTTCTCTCTCAAAGCCGCTAGAGTTTAGTTTGCTAAACTGGCCTGATGAGAAGTACTCCGCCCTCGGGATAGGAGGTTGAAGCCATAGGCTGACCCGCTCGAAGTCTTGAGATAGGATGTATCATGTTAAAGCACGACAGAAGCACTTCTTTTTTCTAAGACCAATTTTCGGATTGGCACCGAACACTTGATATTGTTCGGACGTCATGTTTTTACTGACGTTTCTTGGTTTCCCAAGCTTTTGGCACTTTTAAACTATTTGTGCTTTTCCAGCATTAGTCTCGCAGTGCAACGCCGGACACCTTTTAGGGATTCGGCAAAAACATTCTCAGATATTGCTATATATGCATCGGTTTCGAATTGTGTCTTCGGTCAATAGTTGGGTTGCCCGGCTCCTGCACTTGCTTCCTACGTTTCGTTTTGTTCGGCTAGGCGTGCAAAGGGAGAACCACTGTGATTGTGCTTCCAGCTCACATGGTTAAGCACCTCAGTGGAGAAAGCCGAAAACTGACTGTCACAATAAGCATAAACTGGTCAGCGACCCGATGACTATGTTAAACAACAGGCCGTTCATAACATTGGCCGAAGTGTTTACGGCTTGACCTCGACTGTCGCCGAACACTACCGGGCGCTATTAACTAGCCTCCCTAACTAAATCCTCGATATTTTGCTCTTACATTGGAGCTGAGGTTTTATGATCATGCTTAGCATGACAACCCAAAGAAAGGAACCGATAGCGGGACTATTTTCTTTGGAAGACATTTCTTCTGTTAAACAGTAATATAACATATCTCTCCACGTACCTTTGTTTATAAAACCGTATGGCCAGATTGCCTTGTTTGTCGTAAATCTTTGCCCTCATAAAGGCTTTATAAAGTAAGACAAACACTCCTCGACTACTGGCCGAGGAGGTGGAAGCCGATGGTCGGTCAACAAAGTTTTGTACAATGCGAATCCGAGCATTAAATGACATAAAGTACTTGGATACATAGAGTCATTACACACAATTTGTGATTTTACTATGGATATCGATCCTTAATTCGGCCACCCGTGCCCGCATTAAGGCTCGGGGGCTACTGGGCTTCGGGCTTATTATTTAAACATATTAAAGGGGCACATCGATCCCCTGATCTGTTGTTGCCACCCGACCAGTGTCTCGGGGGCTACTGCATTGCTTGTCCAATGCAGAAAATTTTATGTGCAATATAGTTTTCGAGGAGATTTTGATCCTCAGGTTGGTCGGCCGCACCCAACCTGAGTCTCGAGGACTGAGCACGCCGCTTTTAGTGTCCCAAAGTATTCTGCCGAGCTAGGACTTGATCCTCAGGCCGATTTTGCAAATCAACCTGAGTCTCAGCGGCTACTGGGATCAGCGGTCTTATGTCATCCTTCATGTGCATCTCGGGTTTTAGACCGATACCCACCTTGAGGGGTACTGGCTATATATCTCGGCAGAGAATAAATTGCACCAATCAAAAATATTGACAAAAATCGGCCCACATTCGGGGTCGTGCACCACCTCGGAAGCAGTCCGGCATAAAGCTCGGGCGCTAGTGGTTGGCTCCATAGAGGGCATTTCCGGCATTAAGCTCGGCTAAACTCCTTCAAACTTCTTTGAACCAGGGTGATTTACGACACCTCGGATACAGTCTGGCGTTGGAGCTCAGATACATAGTCCGGCGTTGGAGCTCGGATACATTCCAGCATTAGAGCTGGGAAGCGGTCCGGCGTTGGTGCTCGGCTGCAAAAGATACCTCGAATGCAGTCCGGCGTTGGAGCTCGGACGCAAGAGGACACTGCCTCCCGGGAACAACTTCAAACCCGAGGTGTGGCATAAAAATAAACAAGGCATTGATAAAGGCCAGAAACTTAAAGAGGCTCCTCAGATACCCGACGTGTAAACCCATTGAATGCATTTCGGCGATCCTCAAGATCGAAGATAAAGAAGATTTGTTGAACCAGTTTTCAAGATCGACGACCAAAGATGAAGAACGGTTTGGAAGAATCGAGGAGCGTCCCTAACTTGAAGACCACTTCAGGGGGCAACTAACGGTGTCCTGGACTAGGGGGTACTCACCACATCATCTCTCGATCTGTTAGATTGGGCCGAGGACCCCCATGGCCGTATACTCATGGGCCAGTTCGGATGGCTGCCGCATACAAGGAAGATTCCACAAGACTTAGCGATCAAGACAAGGACTCCTCCCCACCAGCGTATTCGGCTAGAACTCTTGTTATCCTAGGCCTCTGGTGCATTATATAAACCGAGGCCAGGCTAGTCGATAGAGGATATACAACCCCAACATACAACAATCATACCATAGGCTAGCTTCTAGGGTTTAGCCTCCTTGATCTCGTGGTAGATCTACTCTTGTACTACCCATATCATCAATATTAATCAAGCAGGACGTAGGGTTTTACCTCCATCAAGAGGGCCCGAACCTAGGTAAAACATTGTGTCCCTTGTCTCCTATTACCATCCTCCTAGACGCACAGTTCGGGACCCCCTACCCGAGATCCGCCGGTTTTGACACCGACAAGTACCATGCATGGCAAGATGTTTTGTAGCATTTGCCTTTACTCTTCAAATAGTTGGAAAGTGGATATGATGTCATCTGTAGTCATTTCCTTGAAGGCATGGTGATGTCTTATGTCCCATACCATTTGATGGTGATATGGAGCAAGAGCATGGAGCAACTTGTCCACAAGGATCGCTTAGTCATGTTGAATCCATCTTGTGTCTTGTCACACTCACATGACTCAATATCAGCGGTTGTTGGGGAACGTAGTAATTTCAAAAATTTCTTACGCACACGCAAGATCATGGTGATGCATAGCAACGAGAGGGGAGAGTATGTACACGTACCCTCGTAGACCGAAAGCGGAAGCGTTAGCACAACGTGGTTGATGTAGTCGTACGTCTTCACGATCCGACCGATCAAGTACCGAACGCACGGGACCTCCGAGTTCAGCACATGTTCAGCCCGATGACATCCCTCGAACTCCGATCCAGCCGAGTGTTGAGGGAGAGTTCTGTTAGCACGACGGCGTGGTGACGATGATGATGTTCTACCGACGCAGGACTTCGCCTAAGCACCGCTACAGTATTATCGAGGTGGACTATGGTGGAGGGGGGCACCGCACACGGCTAAAAGATCAACAGATCAATTGTTGTGTCTCCAAGAGGTGCCCCCCTCCCCGTTTATAAAGGAATGGAGGAGGGGGAGGGCCGGCACTCTCTATGGCACGCCCTAGGAGGAGTCCTACTCCCACCGGGAGTAGGATCCCCCCCCTTCCAAGTAGTAGGAGTAGGAGTCAAGGAAAGGGGAGAGATAAGAGAAGGCAGGAGGGGGGCGCAGCCCCTCCCCTTAGTCCAATTCGGACTAGGCCTTGGGGGCGCCCAGCCTCTCCTCTCTCTTTCCCCTAAAGCCCAATAAGGCCCATATACTCCCCGACGAATTCCCGTAACTCTCCGGTACTCCAAAAAATACCCGAATCACTCGGAACCTTTTCGATGTCCGAATATAGTCGTCCAATATATCGATCTTTATGTCTTGACCATTTCGAGACTCCTCGTCATGTCCCCGATCTCATCCGGGACTCCGAACTACCTTTGGTACATTAAAACACATAAACTCATAATATAACTGTCATCGAACTTTAAGCGTGCGGACTCTACGGGTTCGAGAACAATGTAGACATGACCGAGACACATCTCCGGTCAATAAACAATAGCGGAACCTGGATGCTCATATTGGCTCCCACATATTCTACGAAGATCTTTATCGGTGAAACCGCATAACAACATATGTTGTTCCCTTTGTCATCGGTATGTTACTTGCCCGAGATTCGATCGTCGGTATCTCAATACCTAGTTCAATCTCATTACCGGCAAGTCTCTCTACTCGTTCCATAATACATCATCCCGCAACTAACTCATTAGTTACAATGCTTGCAAGGCTTATAGTGATGTGGATTACTGAGTGGGCCCAGAGATACCTCTCCGACAATCGGAGTGACAAATCCTAATCTCGAAATACGCCAACCCAACAAGTACCTTCGAAGACACCTGTAGAGCACCTTTATAATCACCCAGTTACGTTGTGACGTTTGGTAGCACACAAAGTGTTCCTCCGGTAAACGGGAGTTGCATAATCTCATAGTCATAGGAACATGTATATGTCATGAAGAAAGCAATAGCAACAAACTAAACGATCAAGTGCTAGGCTAACGGAATGGGTCAAGTCAATCACATCATTCTCCTAATGATGTGATCCCGTTAATCAAATGACAACTCATGTATATGGTTAGGAAACTTAACCATCTTTGATTAACGAGCTAGTCAAGTAGAGGCATACTAGTGACACTATGTTTGTCTATGTATTCACACATGTATTATGTTTCCGGTTAATACAATTCTAGCATGAATAATAAACATTTATCATGAAATAAGGAAATAAATTTTAACTTTATTATTGCCTCTAGGGCATATTTCCTTCAGTCTCCCACTTGCACTAGAGTCAATAATTTAGTTCACATCGCCATGTGATTTAACATCAATAGTTCACATCTTTATGTGGTTAACACCCATAGTTCACATCGATATGTGACCAACACCCAAAGGGTTTACTAGAGTCAATAATCCAGTTCACATCGCTATGTGATTAACACCCAAGGAGTACTAAGGTGTAATCATGTTTTGCTTGTGAGAGAAGTTTAGTCAACGGGTCTGCCACATTCAGATCCGTATGTATTTTGCAAATTCCTATGTTAACAATGCTCTGCACGGAGCTACTCTAGCTAATTGCTCCCACTTTCAATATGTATCCAGATTGAGACTTAGAGTCATCTGGATTAGTGTCAAAATTTGCATCGACATAACCCTTTACGACGAACCTTTTTGTCACCTCCATAATTGAGAAACATATCCTTATTCCACTAAGGATAATTTTGACCGTTGTCCGGTGATCTACTCCTAGATCACCATTGTACTCCCTTGCCAAAATCAGTGTAGGGTATACAATAGATCTGGTACACAGCATGGCATACTTTATAGAACCTATGGCCAAGGCATAGGGAATGACTTTCATTCTCTTTCCATCTTCTGCTGTGGTTGGGCTTTGAGTCTTACTCAATTTCACACCTTGTAACACAGGCAAGAACTCTTTCTTTGACTGTTCCGTTTTGAACTACTTCAAAATCTTGTCAAGGTATGTACTCATTGAAAAAACTTATCAAGCGTCTTGATCTATCTCTATAGATCTTGATGCTCAATATGTAAGCAGCTTCTCCGAGGTCTTTCTTTGAAAAACTCCTTTCAAACACTCCTTTATGATTTGCAGAATAATTCTACATTATTTCCGATCAACAATATGTCATACACATATACTTATCAGAAATGTTGTAGTGCTCCCACTCACTTTCTTGTAAATACAGGCTTCACCGTAAGTCTGTATAAAACTATATCCTTTGATCAACTTATCAAAGCGTATATTCCAACTCCGAGATGCTTGCACCAGTCCATAGATGGATCGCTGGAGCTTGCATATTTTAATAGCACCTTTAGGATTGACAAAACCTTCTGGTTGCATCATATACAACTCTTCTTTAATAAATCCATTAAGGAATGCAATTTTGTTTATCCATTTGCCAGATTTCATAAAATGCGGCAATTGCTAACATGATTCGGACAAACTTAAGCATAGATACGAGTGAGAAACTCTCATCGTAGTCAACACCTTGAACTTGTCGAAAACCTTTTGCGACAATTCTAGCTTTGTAGATAGTAACACTACTATCAGCGTCCGTCTTCCTCTTGAAGATCCATTTAATCTCAATGGCTCGCCGATCATTGGGCAAGTCAATCAAAGTCCATACTTTGTTCTCATACATGGATCTCATCTCAGATTTCCTGGCCTCAAGCCATTTCAAGGAATCTGGGCTCATCATCGCTTCCTCATAGTTCGTAGGTTCATCATGGTCAAGTAACATGACCTCCAGAACAGGATTACCGTACCACTCTGGTGCAGATCTCACTCTGGTTTACCTACGAGGTTCGGTAGTAACTTGATCTGAAGTTACATGATCATCATCATTAGCTTCCTCACTAATTGGTGTAGTAGTCACAGGAACAGATTTCTGTGATGAACTACTTTCCAATAAGATAGCAGGTGCAGTTACCTCATCAAGTTCTACTTTCCTCCCACTCACTTCTTTCAAGAGAAACTCCTTCTCTAGAAAGGATCCATTATAAGCAATGCATATCTTGCCTTCGGATCTGTGATAGAAGGTGTACCCAACTGTCTCCTTTGGGTATCCTATGAAGACACATTTTTCCGATTTGGGTTTGAGCTTATCAGGATGAAACTTTTCACATAAGCATCGCAACCCCAAATTTTAAGAAAATGACAACTTTGGTTTCTTGCCAAACCATAGTTCATACGGTGTCGTCTCAACGGATTTAGATGGTGCCCTTTTTTATGTGAATGCAGCTGTCTTTAATGCATAACCCCAAAACTATAGTGGTAAATCGGTAAGAAACATCATAGATTGCACCATATCTAATAAAGTACGATTATGATGTTCGGACACCATTACGCTATGGTGTTCCACGTGGCACGAATTTGTGAAACTATTCCACATTGTTTTAATTGAAGACCAAACTCGTAACTCAAATATTTGTCTCCGTGATCAGATCGTAGAAACCTTATTTTCTTGTCACGATGATTTTCCACTTCACTCTGGAATTCTTTGAACTTTTCAAATGTTTCAGACTTATGTTTCATCAAGTAGATATACCCATATCTGCTCAAATCATCTGTGAAGGTCAGAAAATAACGATACCCGCCGCGAGCCTCAACACTCATCGGACCACATACATCAGTATGTATGATTTCCAACAAATCTGTTGCTTGCTCCATTGTTCCAGAGAACGGCGTTTTAGTCATATTGCCCAAGAGGCATGGTTCGCAAGGATCAAGTGATTCATAATCAAGTGATTCCAAAAGTCCATCAGCATGGAGTTTCTTCACGCACTTTACACCAATATGACCTAAACGGCAGTGCCACAAATAAGTTGCACTATCATTATTAACTTTGCATCTTTTGGCTTCAATATTATGAAAATGTGTATCACCACGATCGAGATCCAACAAACCATTTTCATTGGGTGTATGACCATAGAAGGTTTTATTCATGTAAACAGAACAACAATTATTCTCTAACTTACATGAATAACCGTATTGCAATAAACATGATCCAATCATATGCATGCTCAACACAAACACTTAATAACATTTATTTTAGGTTCAACACTAATCCCGAAAGTATAGGGAGTGTACAATGATGATCATATCAATCTTGGAACTACTTCCAACACACATCGTCACCTCGCCTTTTACTAGTTTCTGTTTATTCTGCAACTTCCATTTCGAGTTACTACTCTTAGCAAATGAACCAGTATCAAATGCCGAGGAGTTGCTATAAACACTAGTAAAGTACACATCAATAACATGTACATCCAATATACCTTTGTTCACTTTGCCATGCTTCTTATCCGCCAAATACTTGGGGCAGTTCCGCTTCCAGTCACCTGTCCCTTTGCAGTAGAAGCACTTAGTCTCAGGCTTAGGACTAGACTTGGGCTTCTTCACTTGAGTAGCAACTTGCTTGTCGTTCTTCTTGAAGTTCCCCTTCTTCCCTTTGCCCTTTCTCTTGAAACTAGTGGTCTTGTCAAACATCAACACTTGATGCTCTTTCTTGATTTCTGATTTCATCATCATGAAAAGCTCGGGAATCGTTTACGTTATCCCTTGCATACTATAGTGTTGGAAATATGCCCTAGAGGCAATAATAAATAGGTTATTGTTATATTTCCTTGTTCATGATAATCGTTTATTATCCATGCTAGAATTGTATTGATAGGAAACTCAGATACATGTGTGGATGCATAGACAACACCATGTCCCTAGTAAGCCTCTAGTTGACTAGCTCGTTGATCAATAGATGGTTACGGTTTCCTGACCATGGACATTGGATGTCATTGATAACGGGATCACATCATTAGAAGAATGATGTGATGGACAAGATCCAATCCTAAGCCTAGCACAAGATCGTGTAGTTCGTATGCTAAAGCTTTTCTAATGTCAAGTATCATTTCCTTAGACCATGAGATTGTGCAACTCCCGGATACCGTAGGAATACTTTGGGTGTGCCAAACGTCACAACATAACTGGGTGGCTATAAAGGTGCACTACGGGTATCTCCGAAAGTGTCTGTTGGGTTGGCACGAATCGAGACTGGGATTTGTCACTCCGTGTGACGGAGAGGTATCTCTGGGCCCACTCGGTAGGACATCATCATAATGTGCACAATGTGATCAAGGAGTTGATCACGGGATGATGTGCTATGGAACAAGTAAAAAGAGACTTGCCGGTAACGAGATTGAACAAGGTATCGAGATACCGACGATCGAATCTCGGGCAAGTACTATACCGCTAGACAAAGGGAATTGTATACGGGATTGATCGAATCCTCGACATCGTGGTTCATCCGATGAGATCATCGTGGAACATGTGGGAACCAACATGGGTATCCAGATCCCGATGTTGGTTATTGACCGGAGAACTTCTCGGTCATGTCTGCATGTCTCCCGAACCCGTAGGGTCTACACACTTAAGGTTCGATGACGCTAGGGTTATTAAGGAAGTTCGTATGTGGTTACCGAATGTTGTTCGGAGTCCCGGATGAGATCCCGGACGTCACGAGGAGTTCCGGAATGGTCCGGAGGTAAAGATTTATATATAGGAAGTATGGTTTTGGCCACCGGAAGTGTTCTGGGCTTCACCGGTAGTGTACCGGGACCACCGGAGGTGTCCGGGGTTCCACCAAGTGGGGCCACCGGCCCCGGAGGGCTGCATGGGCTAAGTGTGGGAGGGGACCAGCCCCAGGTGGGCTGGTGCGCCCCCCCACAAGGGCCCAAGGCGCAAGGGAGAGGAGAAGGGGGCAAACCCTAGGGCAGATGGGCCCTAAGGCCCATACTGGCGCGCCTCCCTCTCCCCTCCTCTCTTGGCCGCCCCCCTCAAACCCATCTAGGGCTGCCGCCCCTCTAGGGGTGGGAACCTTAGAGGGGGCGCACCCTCCTCCCCTACTCCTATAAATAGTGAGGCCTAGGGGCTGCCCACAACACGATTTGATCTCTCCCTGTTGGTGCAGCCCTACCTCTCTCCTCCTCATATCTCGTAGTGCTTGGCGAAGCCCTGCTGGATCACCACGCTCCTCCATCATCACCACGCCGTTGTGCTGCTGCTGGATGGAGTCTTCCTCAACCTCTCCCTCTCTCCTTGCTGGATCAAGGCATGGGAGACGTCACCGGGCTGTACGTGTGTTGAACGCGGAGGTGCCGTCCGTTCGGCACTTGGTCATCGGTGATTTGGATCACGACGAGTACGACTCCATCAACCCCGTTCACTTGAACGCTTCCGCTTAGCGATCTACAAGGGTATGTAGATGCACTCTCCTTCCCCTCGTTGCTGGTTTCTCCATAGATAGATCTTGGTGACACGTAGGAAAATTTTGAATTTCTGCTACGTTACCCAACATATAGTTCATCACGAAGTTCTACTAACTTGGTGATGGTGACTAGAGAATTCTGTCAATCACTATCTTATCTGGAAGATTAACTCCCACTTGATTCAAGCGATTGTAGTACCCAGACAATCTAAGCACATGCTCACTGCTTGAGCTATTCTCCTCCATATTTTAGCTATAGAACTTGTTGGAGACTTCATATCTCTCAACTCGGATATTTGCTTGAAACATTAACTTCAACTCCTGGAACATCTCATATGGTCCATGATGTTCAAAACATCTTTGAAGTCCCGATTCTAAGCCGTTAAGCATGGTGCACTAAACTATCAAGTAGTCATCATATTGAGCTAGCCAAACATTCATAACATCTACATCTGCTCCTGCAATAGGTCTGTCACCTAGCGGTGCATCAAGGACATAATTCTTCTCTGCAGCAATGAGGATAAACCTCAGATCACAGATCCAATCCGCATCATTGCTACTAACATCTTTCAACTTAGTTTTCTCTAGGAACATATATAAAACATAGGGAAGCAACAACGCAAGCTATTGATCTACAACATAGATATGCTAATACTACCAGGACTAAGTTCATGATAAATTAAAGTTCAATTTAATCATATTACTTAAGAACTCCCACTTAGATAGACATCCCTCTAATCCTCTAAGTGATCACGTGATCCATATCAACTAAACCATAACCGATCATCACGTGAAATGGAGTAGCTTTCAATGGTGAACATCACTATGTTGATCATATCTACTATATGATTCACGCTTGACCTTTCGGTCTCAGTGTTTCGAGGCCATATCTGCATATGCTAGGCTCGTCAAGTTTAACCTGAGTATTCTGTGTGTGCAAAACTGGCTTGCACCCGTTGTAGATGGACGTAGAGCTTATCACACCCGATCATCACGTGGTGTCTGGGCACGACGAACTTTGGCAACGGTGCATACTCAGGGAGAACACTTTTATCTTGAAATTTAGTGAGATATCATCTTATAATGCTACCGTCAATCAAAGCAAGATAAGATGCATAAAAGATAAACATCACATGCAATCAAAATATGTGACATGATATGGCCATCATCATCTTGTGCCTTTGATCTCCATCTCCAAAGCATCGTCATGATTTCCATCGTCACCGGCATGACACCATGATCTCCATCATCTTGATCTATATCAATGTGTCGTCACATGGTCGTCTCGCCAACTATTGCTCTTGCAACTATTGCTATCGCATAACGATAAAGTAAATCAATTATTTGGCGCTTGCATCTTATGCAATAAAGGGACAACCATAAGGCTTTTGCCAGTTGCCGATAACTTCAACAAAACATGATAATCTTATACAACAACTTATTCTCATCACATCTTGACCATATCACATCACAACATGCCCTGCAAAAACAAGTTAGACGTCCTCTACTTTGTTGTTGCAAGTTTTACGTGGCTGCTACGGGCTGAGCAAGAACCGTTCTTACCTACGCATCAAAACCACAACGATAGTTCGTCAAGTTAGTGCTGTTTTAACCTTCTCAAGGACCGGGCGTAGCCACACTCTGTTCAACTAAAGTTGGAGAAACTGACACCCGCTAGTCACCTGTGTGCATAGCACGGCGGTAAAACCAGTCTCGCGTAAGCGTACACGTAATGTCGGTCCGGGCCGCTTCATCTAACAATATCGTCGAACCAAAGTGTGACATGCTGGTAAGCAGTATGACTTGTATCGCCCACAACTCACTTGTGTTCTACTCGTGCATATAACATCTACGCATAAAAACTGGCTCGGATGCCACTGTTGGGGAACGTAGTAATTTCAAAAATTTCCTACGCACACGCAAGATCATGGTGATGCATAGAACGAGAGGGGATAGTATGTCCATGTACCCTCGTAGACCGAAAGCGGAAGCGTTAGCACAACGCAATTGATGTAGTCGTACGTCTTCACGATCCGACCGATCAAGTACCGAACGCACGACACCTCCGAGTTCAGCACACGTTCAGCCCGATGATGTCCCTCGAACTCCGATCCAGCCGAGTGTTGAGGGAGAGTTTTGTCAGCACGACGGCGTGGTGACGATGATGATGTTCTACCGACGCAGGACATCGCCTAAGCACCGCTACAGTATTATCGAGGTGGACTATGGTGGAGGGGGGCACCGCACACGGCTAAAAGATCAACAGATCAATTCTTGTGTCTCCAATGGGTGCCCCCTCCCCGTATATAAAGGAATGGAGGAGGGGGAGGGCCGGCCCTCTCTATGGTGCGCCCTACGAGGAGTCCTACTCCCACCGGGAGTAGGATTCCCCCCCTTTCAAGTAGTAGGAGTAGGAGTCAAGGAAAGGGGAGAGAGAAGAGAAGGAAGGAGGGGGCGCAACCCCTCCCCTTAGTCCAATTCGGACTAGGCCTTGGGGGGCGCCCAGCCTCTCCTCTCTCTTTACGCTAAAGCCCAATAAGGCCCATATACTCCCGGTGAATTCCCGTAACTCTCCGGTACTCCAAAAATACCCGAATCACTCGGAACCTTTCCGATGTCCGAATATAGTCGTCCAATATATTGATCTTTACGTCTCGACCATTTCGAGACTCCTCGTCATGTCCCCGATCTCATCTGGGACTCCGAACTACCTTCGGTACATCAAAACACATAAACTCGTAATATAACCGTCATCGAACTTTAAGCGTGCGGACCCTACGGGTTTGAGAACAATGTAGACATGACCGAGACACGTCTCCGGTCAATAACCAATAGCAGAACTTGGATGCTCATATTGGCTCCCACATATTCTATGAAGATCTTTATCGGTCAAACCGCATAACAACATACGTTGTTCCCTTTGTCACCGGTATGTTACTTGCCCGAGATTCGATCGTCGGTATCTCAATACCTAGTTCAATCTCGTTACCGGCAAGTCTCTTTACTCGTTTCGTAATACATCATCCCGCAACTAACTCATTAGTTACAATGCTTGCAAGGCTTATAGTGATGTGCATTACTGAGTGGGCCCAGAGATACCTCTCCGATAATCGGAGTGACAAATCCTAATCTCGAAATACGCCAACCCAACAAGTACCTTCGGAGACACCTGTAGAGCACCTTTATAATCACCCAGTTACGTTGTGACGTTTGGTAGCACACAAAGTGTTCCTCTGGTAAACGGGAGTTGCATAATCTCATAGTAATAGGAACATGTATATGTCATGAAGAAAGCAATAGCAACAAACTAAACGATCAAGTGCTAAGCTAACGGAATGGGTCAAGTCAATCACATCATTCTCCTAATGATGTGATCCCGTTAATCAAATGACAACTCATGTCTATGGTTAGGAAACTTAACCATCTTTGATTAATGAGCTAGTCAAGTAGAGGCATACTAGTGACACTATGTTTTTCTATGTATTCACACATGTATTATGTTTCCGGTTAATACAATTCTAGCATGAATAATAAACATTTATCATGAAATAAGGAAATAAATAATAACTTTATTATTGCCTCTAGGGCATATTTCCTTCAGCGGTGAGAGTCATGAGACGCCCAAGGAGTTGATTTGGAGTTTCACCTTTCTCCATACAAAGTTTTGCAATTGCCCCTTGGCAATTTCATATTGAGCACTCCGGAGGGTGGAGGTACCGGTCTTGGATCTTATAATACTTTCCCATAGTTCCTTGGCACTTGTGATGTGTATGAAAGGTCTCCTTTGCTTTTCAACCATACCTCTCCTTATACACATGATTGCAGTGTCATTGAGATTCTTGTCATAAATTTCTCTTGGTGTAGGATTCTTTGGATCAACCACATGGTAACCATACTCCAAGATCTCTAGCATCTCATCATTTCCATATCAAAGATGATCCTGCATAGCAACTCTCCACAAGGCAAAATCGGAAGTGGCATCAAGTAAAGGGGGTTTGCCTTAAGGGTTATATTTTGGTTTCTCAACTTGGGGTCTTGCATAAAGCCAAGGAACACTAGAGTGTTCATCGCTAGGAGGTTGTTGACCAAGTGACAGAGTAGGCACAGTTGGCCTCGAAGCCGCACCACCCGAAAGTGGTGCAAGCACCATGGACAATGTGGCTATCCTCATTTGGACCAAGGCCTCGACAGAAGCATCATGCTCCTCTTTTTGCTTAGCAAGGGCTCATTCCAGATCCTCAGAAGTAAAGGACTTGACCTCTAAAGAAGCTTCACCTTTATCCTTCGGATCTGCAGCACGGGGAGTCCCATCGGGGTTCATCTCGCTCTAGGGCGGTTAAGCCACAAGAATAGAGCACGAGGCTCTGATACCAATTGAAAGGATCGAGATGGACCTAGAGGGGGGGGTGAATAGGTACAATTACAAATTTTAATTATGACTTAGCAATTTTAGGCAATAATGCGGAATGTGAAGGTGAGCCTAACAATTGCAAGTGTAGTACTAAGTGCTAAGCAAGTAAAACAGGTATGTAAGTAGGCAAGCATAATATGATAAAAGTAAGTGCTAAGAGACAAGTAACTACAAATAGGGAGTTAGGGTTAGGAATAACCGCAACTCCTGAACCTGCTTGCAAAGGGGGAACGAGCCGCAATTCAGCCATCCCCGTCGTTGCAACCGGTCGGCCATCCACACACGATTTTGGATGATCAACCAAGAAAAAAAATTGCATTTCGGCGGAGCCCAAGTCTTCCATATCGTGGTAGAGGTCGGGCTGAGAACTTGTCGTGCAAACTGTGCCATGTAAGCTATGGCCGCCGAATATTCATCGGTAGAGGTGAATTTCCAATGTATAGTGTCCTCCCTATCCAAGCTGAGAGTAACATCCTGAAGCATGCCCCAAAGATTGGCGAACTCTTGGATATGGGCCAAAGAGAGGCCCTGAGTAGCGTCAATCTGAATGACCCAGAAGTTGTTATCAAGCGATTTGCTGACCAAGCACACCTTCCTCTTAGATATCTCGAAGATCTTGGGCGCAAATTTTTTGATCTGAGGCCATTAAGCCATGACGATTCCCAAATTTTTGCCTTTTTACCATCACCAATGGACACAATCGTGAATGTCGCAAAGAGATCTCTGTTAGCGTTGCTACAAGGTGTCTCCATTCCCGCCCAAGATTTGGGGGGGGGGGTCAGCCCACTCGAACCAAAGCCAGCGGAGCCGAAGGGCGGCGGCAAAATTTTGAAGGTTTAGCACACCCAGGCCGCCGAAAATCTTGGGTTTGCAGACAAGGTTCCAGTTAACCTTTGAAAGGATCGAGAAGAGGTGTCTAGAGGGGGGGGGGGTGATTAGACACTAAGTGCCAAAAGTTGCAGTTAACCTTTGAAAGGATCGAGAAGAGGTGTCTAGAGGGGGGGGGTTTAGCACACCCAGGCCACCGAAAATCTTGGGTTTGCAGACAAGGTTCCAGTTAACCTTTGAAAGGATCGAGAAGAGGTGTCTAGAGGGGGGGGGTGATTAGACACTAAGTGCCAAAAGTTGCAGTTTTTAATATTCTTGAGTTTAGGTGGAGTTTAAGCACAAGTTTAACAAACACAATACATATCAAGCAAGCATGCAATGAGTATATAAGCAGCGGAAAGTAAAGCATGCAACTTGCAAGAATGTAAAGGGAAGGGTTTGGAGTATTCAAACGCAATTGGAGACACAGATGTTTTTGTCGTGGTTCTGATAGGTGGTGATATCGTACATCCACGTTGATGGAGACTTCAACCCACGGAGGGTAACGGTTGCGCGAGTCCACGGAGGGCTCCAACCACGAAGGGTCCACGAAGAAGCAACCTTGTCTATTCCATCATGGCCGTCGCCCACGAAGGACTTGCCTCACTAGCGGTAGATCTTCACGAAGTAGGCGATCTCCTTGCCCTTACAAACTCCTTGGTTCAACTCCACAATCTTGTTGGAGGCTCCCAAGTGACACCTAGCCAATCTAGGAGACACCACTCTCCAAGAAGTAACAAATGGTGTGTTGATGATGAACTCCTTGCTCTTGTGCTTCAAATGATAGTCTCCCCAACACTCAACTCTCTCTCACAGGATTTGGATTTGGTGGAAAGAAGATTTGAGTGGAAAGCAACTTGGGAAAGGCTAGAGATCAAGATTCATATGGTTGGAATGGAATATCTTGACCTCAACACATGAGTAGGTGGTTCTCTCTCAGAAAATGTGTATTGGAAGTGTAGGTATGTTCTGATGGCTCTCTCCATGAATGAAGAGTGGGTGGAGGGGTATATATAGCCTCCACACAAAATCTAACCGTTACACACAATTTGCCAAACTCGGTGGGACCGAATGGTTAAAGTCGGTCGGACCGATCCAGCAAACCTAGTGACCGTTAGGATTTTCGGTGGGACTGAGATGCAACTCGGTAGGACCGATATGGTTAGGGTTAGGGCATACCATAATCTCGGTGTGACCGATTACACAAACTCGGTGGGACCGAT
Organism: Aegilops umbellulata; assembly: GCA_032464435.1. Lineage (NCBI taxonomy): Eukaryota > Viridiplantae > Streptophyta > Magnoliopsida > Poales > Poaceae > Aegilops > Aegilops umbellulata. The sequence continues at coordinate 247,511,513 of CP136058.1, read as the reverse complement.
TTTGGTAATAAGCTAACCAGAGAGTTGGTCAGGCAAACTCGGTGAGACCGATTACACAAACTCGGTGGGACCGATTTTGGTAATAAGCTAACCAGAGGGTTTGCATTGTAATCTCGGTAGTACCGATTGCTCAAACTCGGTGAGACCGATTTTGGTAATGGACATACACAGAGAGATTACAATCCCATCTCGGTGAGACCGAGATCCCTATCGGTGAAACAGATTTGCTAGGGTTTGTGGCACTGGCTATGACATCTGAAACTCGGTGGCGCCGGATAGATAGAATCGGTGGGGCCGAGTTTGACTTTTGGTTTAGGTCATATGTGTATGTGGGAAGGTAGTTGAGGGTTTTGGAGCATATCACTAAGCACTTTGAGCAAGCAAGCCATTAAGCAACACCTCATCCCCTCTTTATAGTATTGGCTTTTCCTATAGACTCAATGTGATCTTGGATCACTAAAATAGAAAATGTAGAGTCTTGATCTTGAAGCTTGAGCCAATCCTTTGTCCTTAGTATCTTGAAGGGGTTCCACATCCTCTAGTCCATGCCACTCCATTGTTGAACTTATCTGAAACATACTAGGTAAAAATGTTAGTCCAACAAGAGATATGTTGACATTAATTACCAAAACCACCCAGGGAGCACTTGTGCTTTCAATCTCCCCCTTTTTGGTAATTGATGACAACATACATCAAAGCTTTAGATAAAGATATAGAGAATAGCAAGTAAAGCTTTGGAAAGACATGTAACATGCATAGGGTCCCCCTACATGTATGAAATCATGTGAATATTGAATATAGGAGCATGTGAATGCGTAAACATGACAAAGTAAGCAATGTGTTACATGTATCTTGGCTATATGCATCAGATACCAATTGAAAGGATCGAGAAGAGGTGTTTAGAGGGGGGGTGATTAGACACTAAGTGCCAAAAGTTATAGTGCGCGAGTCCACGGAGGGCTCCACGGAGGGCTCCATGTATCTTGGTTGCGCGAGTCCATGGAGGGCTCCACCCACAAAGGGTCCACGAAGAAGCAACCTTGTCTACTCCATCATGGCCGTCGCCCACGAAGGACTTGCCTCACTAGCGGTAGATCTTCATGAAGTAGGCGATCTCCTTGCCCTTACAAACTCCTTGGTTCAACTCCATAATCTTGTTGGAGGCTCCCAAGTGACACCTAGCCAATCTAGGAGACACCACTCTCCAAGAAGTAACAAATGGTGTGTTGATGATGAACTCCTTGCTCTTGTGCTTCAAATGATAGTCTCCCCAACACTCAACTCTCTCTCTCACAGGATTTGGATTTGGTGGAAAGAAGATTTGAGTGGAAAGCAACTTGGGAAAGGCTAGAGATCAAGATTCATATGGTTGGAATGGAATATCTTGACCTCAACACATGAGTAGGTGGTTCTCTCTCAGAATATGTGTATTGGAAGTGTAGGTATGTTCTGATGGATCTCTCCACGAATGAAGAGTAGGTGGAGGGGTATATATAGTCTCCACACAAAATATAACCATTACACACAATTTGCCAAACTCGGTGGGACCGAATGGTTAAACTCGGTTGGACCGATTCAGCAAACCTAGTGACCGTTAGGATTTTCGGTGGGACTGAGATGCAACTCGGTAGGACCGATATGGTTAGGGTTAGGGCATAACGTAATCTCGGTGTGACCGATTACACAAACTCAGTGGGACCGATTTTGGTAATAAGCTAACCAAAGAGTTGGTCAGGCAAACTCGGTGAGACCGATTACACAAACTCGGTGGGACCGATTTTGGTAATAAGCTAACCAGAGGGTTTGCATTGTAATCTCGGTAGTACCGATTGCTCAAACTCGGTGAGACCGATTTTGGTAATGGACATACACAGAGAGATTACAATCCCATCTCGGTGAGACCGAGATCCCTATCGGTGAAACTGATTTGCTAGGGTTTGTGGCAGTGGCTATGACATTTGAAACTCGGTGGCGCCAGATAGATAGAATCGGTGGGGCCAAGTTTGACTTTTGGTTTAGGTCATATGTGGATGTGGGAAGGTATTTGAGGGTTTTGGAGCATATCACTAAGCACTTTGAGCAAGCAAGCCATTAAGCAACACCTCATCTCCTCTTGATAGTATTGGCTTTTCCTACAGACTTAATGTGATCTTGGATCACTAAAATAGAAAATGTAGAGTCTTGATCTTGAAGCTTGAGCCAATCCTTTGTCCTTAGCATCTTGAAGGGGTTCCACATCCTCTAGTCCATGCCACTCCATTGTTGAACTTATCTGAAACATACTAGGTAAAAGTGTTAGTCCAACAAGAGATATGCTGACATTAATTACCAAAACCACCTAGGGAGCACTTGTGCTTTCAACCTTACATTTGCCTCCAGACATCTTGTCGCAGCCTGCCCAAAGATAGGCACGCCTCAGGCTATCAATTTTCTTCCGCACCTCAACCGAGTATCTAGGGGTGTTAGTGTTGGAAATATGCCCTAGAGGCAATAATAAATTGGTTATTATCATATTTCCCTGTTCATGATAATCATTTGTTATCCATGCTAAAATTGTATTGATCGGAAACTCAGATACATGTGTGGATACATAGACAACAACGTGTCCCTAGTGAGCCTCTACTAGACTAGCTCGTTGATCAAAGATGGCTATGGTTTCCTAGCCATAGACATGGGCTGTCATTTGATAATGGGATCACATAATTAGGAGAATGATGTGATGGACAAGACCCAAACTATAAACGTAGCATGTGATAGTGTCAAGTTTATTGCTATCATTTTCTGCAAGTCAAGTATATGTTCCTATGACCATGAGATCATGCAACTTACTGACACTGGAGGAGTACCTTGTGTGTACCAAACGTTGCAACGTAATTGGGTGACTATAAAGGTGCTCTACAGGTATCTTCGAGGGTGTCTGTTGAGTTGGCATGGATCAAGACTGGGATTTGTCACTCCGTATGACGGAGAGGTATCTTAGGGCCCACTCGGTAATACAGCATCACAATGAGCTTACAAGCAATGTGACTAAAGTGTTAGCCACGGGATCTTGTATTACGAAAAAAGTAAAGAGACTTGTCGGTAACAAGATTGAACTAGGTATGGAGATACCGATGATCAAATCTCGGGCAAGTAACATACCGATAGACAAAGGGAACTACATACAGGATTAGCTAAATCCTTGACATCGAGGTTCGACCGATACAGATCTTCATAGAATATGTAGGAGCAAACATGGGCATCTAGGTCTCGCTATTGGTTATTGACCGTAGAGGTGTCTCGGTCATGTCTGCATAGTTCTCGAACCCGTAGAGTCACACACTTAACGTTTGGTGATGATATAAGTACAGATGAGTCATTATGGTGGTTACCGTAGGTTGTTCGGAGTCTCGGATGAGATCCCGGACATGACGAGAAACTCCGGAATGGTCCGGAGGTGAAGATTGATATATTAGACGAAGGGTATTGGAGTCTGGAAGTGTTCCGGGGGTACCGTGTGATGACCAGCATGACCGAAAGGGGTTTCGGGAGGCCCCAACAAATGTTGGGGGCCCTCATGGGCCTAGAGGAGGGGGCACACCAGCCCACTAAGGGGTTGTGCGCCCCCAAGCCCCCTTCCCACGTTGCTTGAGGAGGTGGGGCGCCTCCCTAGGGTTCCCTCCACCCGGCTTGGGGGGCAAGTCACCCTAGGGGAGATCCCATCTACCCTGGCCGCCACCTCCCTAGGGGAAACCTTAGGGGTGCCACCCCCTCCTCCCTTCCCCTATATATAGAGAGGTAGAGAGAGGGCAGCCGCACCCTTGAGCACATCTCTAGGCCTCGGCGCTGCCTCTCCTCTCCGTCGCATTCCTCTTCCTCTCTGTAGTGCTTAGCAAAGCTCTGCTAAGATTCCGCCACAACCACCACCACCACGCGTCGTGCTGCCGGAGGACTCGAGCTACTACTTCACCATCGCTCGCTGGATCAAGGAGGTTAAGGTGTCATCAAGACGTATGTGTGTTGACGCGGAGGTGCCGTCCGTTCGGCACTTGGATTGGGAGTTCTCGGGACGGATCATGATTGGATCACGAAGACGTTCGCGGGACGGATCGTGATTGGATCGCGAAGACGTTTGACTACATCAACTGCGTTTCTTAACGCTTCCGCTTAGCGATCTACAAGGGTATGTAGATCCAATCTCTCCCCTCGTAGATGGTCATCTCCTAGATTGATCTTGGTGAGCGTAGGAAATTTTTTGTTTTCCATGCAACATTTTCCGGCAGTTAGATGATAGATTGCTATGGCCGTGAGAACCGCTTTGACCAAAATGATGCGTCTCGGGGCAGCCATGTGCATGGCCGACCAAGGTGGGAGCTTGCCCGCAATCTTGTCCTCGAGGTACTGGAAATGGATGCGTTTTAGCCCCGTGGCCGACAGAGGAAGACCAAGGTACCGCATAGGGAAAGAGGTCCGGATGGCAGGGAAAGCCTAGAGGATGCCATCAAGGTCGAGGTTGGCACACCGAATGGGCGTAACCAAACTTTTGTTGCAGTTGGTGAAAAGTCCGGTAACCTCGCCAAAGCAGCTCAGCGTCAAGGCTAGAAACTGGATGTCCTCTTTGATAGGCGCAACAAAGATGGCCGCATCATCGGCATACAGGGATGCCCGAATCGGATTTCCATGTAGCGGGTGAAGGTTGCCTTGCTCAGTGGCCTTTGCGAGAATGTGGTGGAGAGGGTCGATGGCGAGGACAAAGAGCAAGGGGGATAAAGGATCCCCCTGCCGAAGCCCACTACCATGCTTAATAGGGCCACCCGCAATACCATTAAGGAGCACCCTGGAAGAGGCCGCGGAAAGAAGCGTTGAAATCCAGTCACAGAAACGACTTGGGAAATGATGGTGACACAATAAGTCCATGAGGTAGTTCCATCGAACCGAGTCGAAGGCTTTTCTGATGTCAAGCTTGAATAACAGGGTTGGAGATTTGGCACGGTGAAATCGACGGGCCAAGTTGCGGACGTACATGAAGTTATCATGAATACTTCTTTTATTAATAAAAGCACTCTATGTGTTGGAAACCAGCTCGGGCATGTGAGGGGCCAGTCGAGTGGCCATCATTTTCGCGATAATCTTAGCAACCGCGTTAATCAAACTTATTGACCGAAAGTCAGAGATGTCCTTCGCTCCATCCTTTTTAGGGATGAGAGCAATGTTGGCTGAGTTGAGCCAATGAAGATTGCTGACATGGAGATTGTAGAAACTGTTGACAACAAGCTGTTGGAAATATGCCCTAGAGGCAATAATAAAAGCATTATTATTATATTTCCTTATTCATGATAATTGTCTTTATTCGTGCTATAATTGTGTTAACCGGAAATCGTAATACATGTGTGAATAACAGACAACAACATGTCCCTAGTGAGCCTCTAGTTGACTAGCTCGTTGATCGACAGATAGTCATGGTTTCCTGACTATGGACATTGGATGTCATCGATAACGGGATCACATCATTAGGAGAATGATGTGATGGACAAGACCCAATCCTAAACATAGCATAAGATCGCATAGTTCGTTTGCTAGAGTTATCCAATGTCAAGTATCCTTTCCTTAGACCATGAGATCGTGTAACTCCCGGATACCGTAGGAGTGCTTTGGGTGTGCCAAACGTCACAACGTAACTGGGTGACTATAAAGGTATGCTACGGGTATCTCTGAAAGTGTCTGTTGGGTTGACATGGATCGAGACTGGGATTTGTCACTCCGCTTGACGGAGAGGTATCACCGGGCCCTCTCGGTAATGCATCATCACAATGAGCTCAATGTGACCAAAGTGTTTGATCACGGGATCATGTATTACGGAACGAGAAAAGTGACTTGCCGGTAACGAGATTGAACGAGGTATTGGTATACCGACGATCGAATCTCGGGCAAGTAAAATACCGATTGACAAAGGGAATCGTATACGGGATTAATTGAATCCTTGACATCGTGGTTCATCCGATGAGATCATCGTGGAGCATGTGGGAGCCAACATGGGTATCCAGATCCCGCTGTTGGTTATTGCCCGAGAGCCATCTCGGTCATGTCTGCATGTCTCCCGAACCCGTAGGGTCTACACACTTAAGGTTCGGTGACGCTAGGGTTATAGGGATATGTATGTGCAGTAACCCGAATGTTGTTCGGAGTCCCGGATGAGATCCCGGACGTCACGAGGAGTTTCGGAATGGTCCGGAGGTAAAGATTTATATATGGAAAGTCATCATACGGACATCGGGACAAGTTTCGGGGTTATCGGTATTGTACCGGGACCACCGGAAGGTCCCGGGGGGTCCACCGGGTGGGGCCACCTATCCCGGAGGGCCCCATGGGCTGTATGAGGGAGGGAACCAGCCCATAGGGGCTGGTGCGCCTCCCCCCATGGGCCCATGCGCCTAGGGTTTGGGGGGAGGGAAACCCTAAAGGGGGCGCCCCGTTGCTTGGGCGGCAAGCCCCCCTTCCCTGGCCGCCGCCCCCCCCTAGGAGATCTCATCTCCTAGGGCAGGCGCCCCCCCTTGGGGGTTATATAAAGGGGGGGAGAGAGGGGGCTGACCCACCCATTGCCCTGGCGCCTCCCTCTCCCTCTCCAACACCTCCTCCTCCTCCATTGAGCACGGCGAAGCCCTGCCGGAGTACTGCAGTTCCATCATCACCACGCCGTCGTGCTGTTGCTGGAGCCTTCATCCCCAACCTCTCCTTTGCCTTGCTGGATCAAGAAGGAGGAGACGTCACGCTTTCCGTACGTGTGTTGAACGCGGAGGTGCCGTCCGTTCGGCACTAGATCATCGGTGAATTGGATCACGGCAAGTACGACTACCTCATCCACGTTCACCCGAACGCTTCCGTTGCGATCTACAAAGTGGTATGTAGATGCTATCTAATCTGAATACTCGTTGCTAGATGAACTCATAGATGGATCTTGGTGAAACCGTAGGAAAAATTTTAATTTTCTGCAACGTTCTCCAACAGTGGCATCATGAGCTAGGTCTATGCGTAGTTCTTCTTGCACGAGTAGAACACAATTTGTTGTGGGCGTAGATGTTGTCAACTCTTCTTGCCGCTACTAGTCTTATCTTGCTTCAACGGTATTGTGGGATGAAGCGGCCCGGACCAACCTTACACGTACGCTTACGTGAGACCGGTTCCACCGACGAACATGCACTAGTTGCATAAGGTGGCTGGCGGGTGTCTGTCTCTCCTACTTTAGTTGGAGCGGATTCGATGAAAAGGGTCCTTATGAAGGGTAAATAGAAGTTGACAAATCACGTTGTGGTCTGAACGTAGGTAAGAAAACGTTCTTGCTAGAACCCTAATTCAGCCACGTAAAACTTGCAACAACAATTAGAGGACGTCTAACTTGTTTTTGCAGCAAGTGCTTTGTGATATGATATGGCCAAAGTTGTGATGTATGATGAATGATCTATATGTGATGTATGAGATGTTCATGCTATTGTAATAGGAATCACGACTTGCATGTCGATGAGTATGACAACCGGCAGGAGCCATAGGAGTTGTCTTTATTTTTGTATGACCTGCGTGTCATTGAGAATCGCCATGTAAATTACTTTACTTTATTGCTAAACGAGTTAGCCATAGTAGTAGAAGTAATAGTTGGCGAGCAACTTCATGGAGACACGATGATGAAGATCATGATGATGAAGATCATGGTGTCAAGCCGGTGACAAGATGATCATGGAGCCCCAAGATGGAGATCGAAGGAGCTATGTGATATTGGCCATATCATGTCACGTTTATTATTTGATTGCATGTGATGTTTATCATGTTTTGCATCTTGTTTACTTAGAACGACGGTAGTAAATAAGATGAACCCTCATAATAATTTCAAGAAAGTGTTCACCCTAACTGTGCACCGTTGCGACAGTTCGTTGTTTCGAAGCACCACGTGATGATCGGGTGTGATAGATTCTAACGTTCACATACAACGGGTGTAAGACAGATTTACACATGCAAAACACTTAGGTTGACTTGACGAGCCTAGCATGTACAGACATGGCCTCGGAACACGGAAGACCGAAAGGTCGAGGATGAGTCGTATAGAAGATACGATCAACATGAAGATGTTCACCGATGTTGACTAGTCCGTCTCACGTGATGATCGGACACGGCCTAGTTGACTCGGATCATGTAAAACTTAGATGACTGGAAGAGGGATGTCTATCTAAGTGGGAGTTAATTTGATTAAATGAACTTTATTATCATGAACTTAGTCTAAATATTTACAATATGTCTTGTAGATCAAATGGCCAACGTAGTCCTCAACTTCAACGCGTTCCTAGAGAAAACCAAGCTGAAAGACGATGGTAGCAACTATACGGACTGGGTCCGGAACCTGAGGATCATCCTCATAGCTGCCAAGAAAGATTATGTCCTAAGAGCACCGCTGGGTGACGCACCTATTCTCCCTGCACAACAAGACGTTATGAACGCTTGGCAGTCGCGATGCGATGATTACTCCCTCGTTCAGTGCGGCATGCTTTACAGCTTAGAGCCGGGGCTCCAAAAGCGTTTTGAGAGACATGGAGCATATGAGATGTTCGAAGAGCTGAAAATGGTTTTCCAAGATCATGCCTGGGTTGAGAGATATGAGATCTCCAACAAATTCTTTAGCTGTAAGATGGAGGAAAATAGCTCTGTCAGTGAGCACATACTCAGAATGTCTGGATTGCACAACCGCTTGACTCAACTGGAAGTTAATCTTCCGGAAGAAGTGGTCATTGACAGAATCCTCCAGTCGCTTCCACCTAGCTACAAGAGCTTTGTGATGAACTACAATATGCAGGGGATGGTAAAGACCATTCCTGAGGTGTATGCTATGCTGAAATCAGCAGAGGTAGAAATCAAGAAAGAGCATCAAGTGCTGATGGTGAATAAAACCACTAAGTTCAAAAGGAGCAAGGGTAAAAAGAACTTCAAGAAGGACGGCAAGGAAGTTGCCGCGCCCGGTAAGCAAGTTGCCGGGAAGAAGCCAAAGAATGGACCCAAGCCCGAAACTGAGTGCTTTTATTGCAAGGGAAGTGGTCACTGGAAGCGGAACTGCCCCAAATACTTAGCGGACAAGAAGGCCGGCAAAACCAAAGGTATATGTGATATACATGTAATTGATGTGTACCTTACCAGCACTCGTAGTAGCTCTTGGGTATTTGATACCGGTGCAGTTGCTCACATTTGTAACTCAAAGCAGGAGCTACGGAATAAACGGAGACTGGCGAAGGACGAGGTGACGATGCGCGTCGGGAATGGTTCCAAGGTCGATGTGATCGCCGTCGGCACGCTGCCTCTACATTTACCTACGGGATTAGTTTTAAACCTCAATAATTGTTATTTAGTACCAAGTTTGAGCATGAACATTGTATCCGGATCTCGCTTAATTCGAGATGGCTACTCATTTAAATCCGAGAATAATGGTTGTTCTATTTATATGAGAGATATGTTTTATGGTCATGCTCCGATGGTTAATGGTTTATTCTTGATGAATCTCGTACGTGATGATACACATATTCATAGTGTGAGTACCAAAAGAGTTAAAGTTGATAACAATAGTCCCACATATTTGTGGCACTGCCGCCTTGGTCACATAGGTGTCAAACGCATGAAGAAGCTCCATGCAGATGGACTTTTAGAGTCTCTTGATTATGAATCATTTGACACGTGCGAACCATGCCTCATGGGTAAAATGACCAAGACTCCGTTCTCAGGAACAATGGAGCGAGCAACCAACTTATTGGAAATCATACATACCGATGTGTGTGGTCCAATGAGTGTTGAGGCTCGCGGTGGCTATCGTTATGTTCTCACCCTCACTGATGACTTGAGTAGATATGGGTATATCTACTTAATGAAACACAAGTCTGAAACCTTTGAAAAGTTCAAGGAATTTCAGAGTGAGGTTGAAAATCAACGTGATAGAAAGATCAAGTTTCTACGATCAGATCGTGGAGGAGAATACTTGAGTCACGAATTTGGCACACACTTAAGAAAATGTGGAATAGTTTCACAACTCACGCCGCCTGGAACACCTCAGCGTAATGGTGTGTCCGAACGTCGTAATCGCACTCTATTAGATATGGTGCGATCTATGATGTCTCTTACCGATTTACCGCTATCTTTTTGGGGCTATGCTTTAGAGACTGCCGCATTCACTTTAAATAGGGCTCCGTCGAAATCCGTTGAGACGACACCGTATGAATTATGGTTTGGGAAGAAACCTAAGCTGTCGTTTCTAAAAGTTTGGGGATGCGATGCTTATGTGAAGAAACTTCAACCTGAGAAGCTCGAACCCAAGTCGGAAAAATGCGTCTTCATAGGATACCCGAAAGAAACTGTTGGGTATACCTTCTACCTCAGATCCGAAGGCAAGATCTTTGTTGCCAAGAATGGATCCTTTCTAGAGAAAGAGTTTCTCTCGAAAGAAATAAGTGGGAGGAAAGTAGAACTTGATGAAGTGTTACCTCTTGAACCGGAAAATGGCGAAACTCAAGAAATCGTTCCTGAGGTGCCTGCACCGACTAGAGAGGAAATTAATGATTATGATCAAGATACTTCTGATCAAGTTCCTACTGAAATTCGAAGGTCCACAAGGACACGTTCCGCGCCAGAGTGGTACGGCAACCCTGTCTTGGAAATCATGTTGTTAGACAACGGTGAACCTTCGAACTATGAGGAAGCAATGGCGGGCCCGGATTCCGACAAATGGCTGGAAGCCATGAAATCCGAGATAGGATCCATGTATGAAAACGAAGTATGGACTTTGACTGACTTGCCCGTCGAACGGCGAGCCATAGAAAATAAATGGATCTTCAAGAAGAAGACAGACGCGGATGGTAATGTGACCGTCTATAAAGCTCGGCTTGTCGCTAAGGGTTATCGACAAGTTCAAGGGGTTGACTACGATGAGACTTTCTCACCGGTAGCGAAGCTGAAGTCCGTCTGAATCATGTTAGCAATTGCCGCATACTATGATTATGAGATATGGCAAATGGACGTCAAAACGGCATTCCTTAATGGTTTCCTTAAGGAAGAATTGTATATGATGCAACCAGAAGGTTTTGTCGATCCTGAGAATGCTGACAAGGTATGCAAGCTCCAACGCTCGATTTATGGGCTGGTGCAAGCATCTCGGAGTTGGAACATTCGCTTTGATGAGATGATCAAAGCGTTTGGGTTTACACAGACTTATGGAGAAGCCTGTGTTTACAAGAAAGTGAGTGGGAGCTCTGTAGCATTTCTCATATTATATGTAGACGACATACTTTTGATGGGAAATGATATAGAACTCTTGGACATCATTAAGGCCTATTTGAATAAGAGTTTTTCAATGAAGGACCTTGGAGAAGCTGCTTATATATTAGGCATCAAGATCTATAGAGATAGATCGAGACGCCTCATAGGTCTTTCACAAAGCACATACCTTGATAAGATATTGAAGAAATTCAATATGGATCAATCTAAGAAAGGGTTCTTACCTGTGTTACAAGGTGTGAAATTGAGCTCAGCTCAATGTCCGACCACGGCAGAAGATATAGAAGAGATGAGCGTCATCCCCTATGCCTCAGCCATAGGTTCTATTATGTATGCCATGCTGTGTACCAGACCTGATGTAAACCTTGCCGTAAGTTTGGTAGGTAGGTACCAAAGTAATCCCGGCAAGGAACACTGGACAGCGGTCAAGAATATCCTGAAGTACCTGAAAAGGACTAAGGAAATGTTTCTCGTTTATGGAGGTGACGAAGAGCTCGTCGTAAAAGGTTACGTCGACGCTAGCTTCGACACAGATCTGGATGACTCTAAGTCACAAACCGGATACGTGTATATTTTGAATGGTGGGGCAGTAAGCTGGTGCAGTTGCAAGCAAAGCGTCGTGGCGGGATCTACATGTGAAGCGGAGTACATGGCAGCCTCGGAGGCAGCACATGAAGCAATTTGGGTGAAGGAGTTCATCACCGACCTCGGAGTCATACCCAATGCGTCGGGGCCAATCAAGCTCTTCTGTGACAACACTGGAGCTATTGCACTTGCAAAGGAGCCCAGGTTTCACAAGAAGACCAGGCACATCAAGCGTCGCTTCAACTCCATTCGTGAAAATGTTCAAGATGGAGACATAGAGATTTGTAAAGTGCACACGGATCTGAATGTTGCAGATCCGTTGACTAAACCTCTCCCTAAGGCAAAACATGATCAGCACCAGAACTCTATGGGTGTTCGATTCATCACAATGTAACTAGATTATTGACTCTAGTGCAAGTGGGAGACTGTTGGAAATATGCCCTAGAGGCAATAATAAAAGCATTATTATTATATTTCCTTATTCATGATAATTGTCTTTATTCGTGCTATAATTGTGTTAACCGGAAATCGTAATACATGTGTGAATAACAGACAACAACATGTCCCTAGTGAGCCTCTAGTTGACTAGCTCGTTGATCGACAGATAGTCATGGTTTCCTGACTATGGACATTGGATGTCATCGATAACGGGATCACATCATTAGGAGAATGATGTGATGGACAAGACCCAATCCTAAACATAGCATAAGATCGCATAGTTCGTTTGCTAGAGTTATCCAATGTCAAGTATCCTTTCCTTAGACCATGAGATCGTGTAACTCCCGGATACCGTAGGAGTGCTTTGGGTGTGCCAAACGTCACAACGTAACTGGGTGACTATAAAGGTATGCTACGGGTATCTCTGAAAGTGTCTGTTGGGTTGACATGGATCGAGACTGGGATTTGTCACTCCGCTTGACGGAGAGGTATCACCGGGCCCTCTCGGTAATGCATCATCACAATGAGCTCAATGTGACCAAAGTGTTTGATCACGGGATCATGTATTACGGAACGAGAAAAGTGACTTGCCGGTAACGAGATTGAACGAGGTATTGGTATACCGACAATCGAATCTCGGGCAAGTAAAATACCGATTGACAAAGGGAATCGTATACGGGATTAATTGAATCCTTGACATCGTGGTTCATCCGATGAGATCATCGTGGAGCATGTGGGAGCCAACATGGGTATCCAGATCCCGCTGTTGGTTATTGCCCGAGAGCCATCTCGGTCATGTCTGCATGTCTCCCGAACTCGTAGGGTCTACACACTTAAGGTTCGGTGACGCTAGGGTTATAGGGATATGTATGTGCAGTAACCCGAATGTTGTTCGGAGTCCCGGATGAGATCCCGGACGTCACGAGGAGTTTCGGAATGGTCCGGAGGTAAAGATTTATATATGGAAAGTCATCATACGGACATCGGGACAAGTTTCGGGGTTATCGGTATTGTACCGGGACCACCGGAAGGTCCCGGGGGGTCCACCGGGTGGGGCCACCTATCCCGGAGGGCCCCATGGGCTGTATGAGGGAGGGAACCAGCCCATAGGGGCTGGTGCGCCTCCCCCCATGGGCCCATGCGCCTAGGGTTTGGGGGGAGGGAAACCCTAAAGGGGGCGCCCCCCTTGCTTGGGCGGCAAGCCCCCCTTCCCTGGCCGCCGCCCCCCTAGGAGATCTCATCTCCTAGGGCAGGCGCCCCCCCCTTGGGGGTTATATAAAGGGGGGGGAGAGAGGGGGCTGACCCACCCATTGCCCTGGCGCCTCCCTCTCCCTCTCCAACACCTCCTCCTCCTCCATTGAGCACGGCGAAGCCCTGCCGGAGTACTGCAGTTCCATCATCACCACGCCGTCGTGCTGTTGCTGGAGCCTTCATCCCCAACCTCTCCTTTGCCTTGCTGGATCAAGAAGGAGGAGACGTCACGCTTTCCGTACGTGTGTTGAACGCGGAGGTGCCGTCCGTTCGGCACTAGATCATCGGTGAATTGGATCACGGCAAGTACGACTACCTCATCCACGTTCACCCGAACGCTTCTGTTGCGATCTACAAAGTGGTATGTAGATGCTATCTAATCTGAATACTCGTTGCTAGATGAACTCATAGATGGATCTTGGTGAAACCGTAGGAAAAATTTTAATTTTCTGCAACGTTCTCCAACACAAGCATTATCTCAGGTTTAATGATGTACCAACATTCCTTGAAGAAGACTCATGTGAAACCGTCAGGGCCTGGAGCTTTTTCCCCAGGAAATTCGTTGATCGCGCCCGGACCTCCTCCTCAGTGAAAAGGGAACCCAGGTCAGAGAGGTCACAAGTCGACGGCGGGATGCAACCCCAATTGAAGTCCTTGGAGCGCGGGAGGCCCTTCCCAATGGCTTTTGAAAAGTGGCTCTGGATAATGTCCTTCTTGTGATCATGACTGGTGGCCCAAGCGTTCTTGTGCTTAAGGCGGTGAATGAAGTTTTTCCTTCGGCGTTGGTTGATGACCCACAAGTGTAGGGGATCTATCGTAGTACTTTCGATAATTAAGAGTGTCGAACCCAACGAGGAGCAGAAGGAAATGACAAGCGGTTTTCAGTAAGGTATTCTCTGCAAGCACTGCAGTTATCGGTAACAGATAGTTTTGTGATAAGGTAATTTGTAACGGGTAACAAGTAATGGAAGTAAATAAGGTGCAGCAAGATGTCGCAATCCTTCTTGTAGCACAGGACAAGCCTGCACAAACTCTTATATGAAGGAAAACGCTCCCGAGGACACATGGGAATTATCGTCAAGCTAGTTTTCATCACGCTCATATGATTTGCGTTCGTTACTTTGATAATTTGATATGTGGGTGGACCGGCGCTTGGGTACTGCCCTTCCTTGGACAAGCATACCACTGATGATTAACCCCTATTGCAAGCATCAACTACAAAAGAAGTATTAAGGTAAACCTAACCATATCATGAAACATATGGATCCAAATCAGCCCCTTACGAAGCAACGCATAAACTAGGGTTTAAGCTTCTGTCACTCTAGCAACCCATCATCTACTTATTACTTCCCAATGCCTTCCTCTAGGCCCAAACAATGGTGAAGTTTCATGTAGTCGACGTTCACATAACACCACTAGAGGAAAGACAACATACATCTCATCAAAATATCGAACGAATACCAAATTCACATGACTACTTATATCAAGACTTCTCCCATGTCCTCAGGAACAAACGTAACTACTCACAAATCATATTCATGTTCATAATCAGAGGGGTATTAATATGCATAAAGGATCTGAACATATGATCTTCCACCAAATAAACCAACTAGCATCAACTACAAGGAGTAATCAACACTACTAGCAACCCACAGGTACCAATCTGAGGTTTTGGGATAAAGATTGGATACAATAGATGAACTAGGGTTTGAGAGGAGATGCTGCTGGTGAAGATGTTGATGGAGATTGACCCCCTCCCGATGAGAGGATCGATGGTGATGACGATGGTGATGATTTCCCCTCCCGGAGGGATGTTTCCCCAGCAGAACAGCTCCACCGGAGCCCTAGACTGGTTCCGCCAAGGTTCCGCCTCGTGGCGGCGGTGTTTCATCCTGAGAGCTTTATTTTTTATTTTTTATAGGGTGAAAGACTTCATATAGCAGAAGATGGGCACCGGAGGCCTGCCAGGGGGCCCACGAGATAGGGGGCGCGCCCAGGGGGTAGGGCACGCCCCCACCCTCGTGGCTAGGGTGTGGGCCCCCTCTAGTTAATTCTTTCGCCAGTATTTTTTATTAATTTCAAAACGTGCCTCCGTGAATTTTCAGGACTTTTGGAGTTGTGCAGAATAGGTCTCTAATATTTGCTCCTTTTCTAGCCCAGAATTCCAGCTGCCGGCATTCTCCCTCTTCATTTAAACCTTGTAAAATAAGAGAGAAAAGGCATAAGTATTGTGACATAATATGTAATAACAGCCCATAATGTAATAAATATCGATATAAAATCATGATGCAAAATGGACGTATCAGTGGTTGATACGGAGGTGAAAGAAACGGGTATTTGCATCCCCCTCTTTGAGTAGCTTAACTCTCGAACTTTGTTTTTTCCTGGTTCGCTCAAGAAACGCCAAGGCCATCACCTTCTTTTTGAGGTCCTTCCTTAGATTTCATTCAGCCAAGCTGAGTGTCCTGGTCTCTTGAGCCACGTCGAGGCGGAGGATGATCTCGAGGGCCATGTGGAGCTGCACTTTGTGATTCAAGAAGATGGATTTGCTCCACCGCCTGAGGCATTGGCTTGTTCTTTTCAGCTTGTGAAAGAGCACTTGATAGGGCTCAGAGTGGCTTGTTCCCTTGCTCCAAGCATCTTAGATAATTCTCTTGAAGTTGGGCTACTTTGTCCATAAATTTTCAAATCGAAAAGTTTTGGGTCGTCTTGGTCCCTTGTCGCTAGCCAAAAGCAGTGGGCAGTGATCCGAGAGCGAGGATGAGAGAGCATGAAGGATGTGAGAGCCAAACTCAACGTTCCAGACGTCATTGCAGAAGAAAGAATCTAACTTGCTCATTGTCGGGTTAGCTTGCTCATTGCTCCAAGTAATCTTCTTGTTCTGGAGGTGGATCTCTTTCAGCTCAGAGGAGTTGAGGGCATTTCGGAAGCGTACAAGACGAGAGCGATCTAGGTCTGCGCGGTTTTTGTCTCGCGCGCGGTAGATTTGATTGAAATCACCCGCCACCAGCCATCGCGTACCCTGTTGCGGTTTAAGGCTGACAAGCTCTTGGAAAAAAGCATCTTTAAGGTTGCTTCTAGTAGGACCATAAACCGAAGTGAGTTTGAAGGAAACAAGAGTGCTGACAATAGTGATGGTAGCAGAGATTCTAAAGGTGCCCAAGGTAATATTATCCACCTTAATGAAGTCTTCGTTCCAGAGAAGGAGAATGCCTCCTCTGGTTCCATCCGCTAGCTGCTCAGCATAGCTTTTCACTCGTTGGCCACCCAAAAAAGTAGCCAAGAAAGGATCAACTGTTGCCAATTTTGTTTCCTGGAGGCAAACAAGATTGCAAGAGGTAGCAGCGATTGTCTCATGAACGGTAGTGCGACGATTCAGACAGTTAAGACCACGAACATTCCAATTTAGGATGGAAAGGCTTTCATTCATTGGAAGACCAGGATACATCAGAGGTAACATAGAGCAGAAACAAGAGCCTTGCCAGGGCTACAATAGGGAGTAGCTGAAGTACAGAGCTACAAATAGGCCTATCTAAAGCATCAACAAGTGGCGAACTAATCATAGAAACTAGGGTACATCAGCAGCTAAACATAGCAGCAACATTAGGCCATCGACGCGTCCTCTCTGCCTTGGCGTTGAAATTCCAGCCCAGCTCCTCCTCCGTGATCAAGAAAAGCATCTTGCACCGTAGTGGCGAGTGTCGGTGTCAAAACCGGCGGATCTCGGGTAGGGGGTCCCGAACTGTGCGTCTAGGCGGATGGTAACAGGAAACAAGGGACACAATGTTCTACCCAGGTTCGGGCCCTCTTGATGGAGGTAAAACCCTACGTCCTGCTTGATTAATATTGATGATATGGGTAGTACAAGAGTAGATCTACCACGAGATCAAGGAGGCTAAACCCTAGAAGCTAGCCTATGGTATGATTGTTGTATGTTGAGATTCTCGTCCTACAGACTAAAACCCTCCGGTTTATATAGACACCGGAGAGGGTTAGGGTTACACAAAGTCGGTTACAATGGTAGGAGATCTAAATATCCGCATCGCCAAGCTTGCCTTCCACGCCAAGGGAAGTCCCATCCGGACACGGGACGAAGTCTTCAATCTTGTATCTTCATAGTCCAGGAGTCCAGCTGAAGGTATAGTCCGGCCATCCGGACACCCCCTAATCCAGGACTCCCTCAGTAGCCCCTGAACCAGGCTTCAATGACGACGAGTCCGGCGCGCAGATTGTCTTCGGCATTGCAAGGCGGGTTCCTCCCCTAAGTTCTTCATAAAAGATTGTAAACACCAAGAGTAGTGTCCGGCTCTGCAAAATAAGTTTCCACATATTGCCATAGAGAGAATAAAATTAACACAAATCTAATCTGCTGACGTATTCCGTAGCGTGACATCACATACGGCCAAGCCCTTATTCGAATCGTTTTCACTTCTCCACCTCAGCGCGTTTTGCGAGGCGGTTTCCTTGGCACGTCTTGTCAAAGCAGAGATCGTGTCCCCCATTTATGGGATTCTCATCAATACAGACGTGGGTAACCCAACCGCGCCATTTATCACGGCGCTTGGGAGGCAAGCGAGTTTTACTAGGCTGGTGGGGACGCATAGCCGCATCCGCCCATATAAGGGGATAAGGATCCACCTTTTTACCTACGCCTTCTTCCTCCTTTGCCTATCCATCTTCTGCGCACCCGAGCTCCAGCGCCCAAGTCCGCACTTCCCACCTCAACCTTCTCCAGCAATGTCCGGAGCGGGAGGCAAGTGGATGGTCTCCTCCGTCACGGAGGGCCATGTCAAAAAGCTAAGGAAGGCCGGATACTTGTCTAACGACATCACGCACCGGCTTCCTGAAAAGGGGCAGCTCCTCCCCACCCCAAGGCCCCATGAGAGGGTAGTATTCCTTCCCCACTTCCTCCACGGACTGGGTTTTCCTCTCCACCCATTTGTCCGGGGGCTCATGTTCTACTATGGCCAGGATTTCCACGATCTGGCCCCGAACTTCATCCTCAACATCTCGGCGTTTATCGTCGTGTGCGAGGCTTTCCTCTGCATCCGCCCCCATTTCGGCCTCTGGCTCAAGACCTTCACTGTCAAGCCAAAGGTGGTGCGCAGCAACCAGGCGGAGTGCGGAGGCGCCATGGCGGGCAAGATGGCCAACGTCCTATGGCTCGAGGGCTCCTTTGTGGAGACCCTGAAGGGGTGGCAGTCAGGGTGGTTTTACATCACCGAGCCGCACGATCCGGAATGAATCGCAGCCCCTGAGTTCCGGTCCTGACCCCCCACGTGGCTCACGTCCTGGAAAGAGACGGGCCTGTCGTGGGTCTACAAAGAAGAGGTGACCGGACTGCAAAAATGCATCCAAATCCTGGTGAACAAGCAGCTAAGGCTTGTCAATGTAGTCCAGGTTATGCTCGTCCGCCGGATCCTCCCGTGTCAACAACGGGGCTTCAATCTATGGGAGTTCGACTCGGTGCAGCACCCAACCCTGAGCAGGCTCTTCGACACAACATACGAAGATGTCTGGAAGGTGCTATTCAAAGGCGTCGAGGCTCCCGCGTCCGCTTCCGAGGACCACGAATTCAGCTCGCAGCGTCACGCTGACGAGGTAAGTTATTTTTACCTTTTACAGGATGTCGGTTTTCCATAGTTTGACTCTACGCGGGATTTAAACCCCCTTACCTTTAACAGGCATGGAAGGTGAAGCCCGGACAGATCGACTGTCCGGCTCCTTTGCCCGAAGACCCAGCAGACGCTCGTTTATCGAAGCTGCTGGCTCCGGCGCCTTACGTGGTACCGGAGAAGAAGGCCAAGAAGAAGAAGGCCACGGGGACTCGAAAGAGTTCCCGTCATGTGGTGGTGTCGGATTCATCGTCCGACGGATCCGAGACGCTCTCCTCCCGTGAAGACGAGGAGGAGGAAGAAGAAACCTCTCCCCCTCCAGCGGGGGGAGGAAAGAAGAGGAAGGCCGCCCCAGCAGGGGAGGCCGAAGGGTCCAAGAAAAGGAAGACCCCTCCACCGGACTACTCCCCCGACGCCGACGAGGACGAAGAGGAGTGGCCGGACAGGGCCAAGCGTCCGGCGAAATCATAAGTATTCGGATACCAGAGTAACTCATAATATCCCTGTTGTTGCACAACTTTTCCCTAATGTCGAATATAATTATGAAGGCCGCCCCGGGCCGGACTTGATGAGTCGTTGAGCGGCTCCCTGGATTCATCGGACGTGAACTCAGTTCCGCCCGCTATCTCCCCCCGCACTGCGGACGACGCCGAAGTGGCGTCGCGACAAGCTCCGGGGCAAGAGGAGGTGGTCCTGGAGGAGCCGCGAGGCGACCTCCCAGACTCCAGGAGTAAAGGGGACAAGACCCCCCAGGGCTCCAAGTCCGGCTTTGAGCCGGACACCGCGCCGGAATCCTCAACAGTTCCGGACCGCGGTAGGCGAACTCCTTCTAAGAGGAGCAAGCCTTCTGAGCCGGCAGCCTCCGTCCAGCCGGAGGTGCCGGACAATCTGCTGGAGGTGCTTAACGGTGCCTCCATCGACGAGGAGCACCGTACTATTATGAGTACGGTGATCCAGAAGGTTCAGTCCGCCAAGAGCGGACTGACTGAAGCTTGTGCCAGCCTTCTAACAGGCTTCGAGGTAAGTAAAATATGTAAAAATATTACCACATAGACAGTAGCCCCTGATGCTCTGTTTGGCGTTCGGAAAGAAAAGCCGAATAGAGGATCTATTAAATTTCGCAAGAGTCTAACAAAAAAGAGTCAATATGCGTATGCAGGCTTCGCTGCTAGCCACCGCCGCACTGACTGCGGAGGTGGGTGCCCTGAAGAAGGGCCTCGAGCGGACCGAGCAAGAGCTCGGCCTTGCCAAACGGTAGCTCGAGGAGAAGGATGGTAAGAGATACCTTATAGAAAAATATATACAAAAAAGATGCAATTGCAAAAAATGACAGGATTGTGCTGCTTATTGTAGGGGCCACGACTGAGTTGGCGACCCTCAAGCAGGCGTTGTCCGAGGCCGAAAAGAGGGCGGCCACGGAGCGCACCGAGCGAGAGAAATTTGAGGCCCAGATCGGCGAGGTGCAGCAAGAGCTTCAGGCTCTCATGAAAAAACATGAGAGTTTGGAGCTTGACTCGGAGACGCGAGCGTCCGAGCTCGCGGCGGCCCTTGAAACTGCCAAGGCCGAATCCCAGAAGGCCCTCCAAGAGTTGGTGAAAAAGATAGCGGCGGGTAAGGCATTCTTTATGCAAAGCAGACATATAAAAGTAAACTACTTGTTACTTACCCGAATCCGGAGTTCTCCAGGGGCATTCGCAGATCTTCCCCGCAGCGTATCCGATGCCGCCGCATTCTATCGAGCCGAGGAAGGCAGCTCGACGGAGAAGGTGTTCTGGTCTCAGTACGCTGAGGCCGGACACCCTGTGCCCTTGAGCGACCAGCTGAAGCAGCTGGTCGAGCTCCACAAGGCGGCCGAACAGGCCATGAAGGGCTTCATAGTTCGGTTGTGGCCGGGAGAGGCCCTGCCTGGGAGCTACTTCGGGCTGGTGCGGCGGCTGGTGGAGGCCTGTCCAAGGCTCGAGGTCATCAAGCGCTCCGTCTGCATCGAAGGTGCCCGTAGGGCCCTTGCCCGTGCAAAGGTGCACTGGGGTAAGCTGGACGGTGAGAAGCTTGTGAGGGACGGGCCGCCGCCGGGGAAGGAGCATCGCAAGCCCGAGAACTATTATAAGGATGTTCTGGCGGGTGCCCGCCTTGTGGCGGATGAATGTACCAAGGATGTAATTTTTGAATGAACTCGCTCGTGTTTATCCTGTGCGCTGAAAACTTGTTCATATGCGCTAAGCAATGCTTGTTGAATTTAAAATATTACTTTTTGTGCGGCCGTTTATTAAAAAAATGAGAGATGGCCAGTCATCGGCTTCTGCCCCCATGCCACTAGTGCTGGGGTGTTCGGGATAAACCTGAGCACTCTTTTCCCATGTTTGGGTCCTTCGAGGGAGGCGCTCAGCACAACGAAGAAGGCAATCGGACTATAATGCTTGAACACTCTCACTTAGCCATAGAACTCTATAATTTTAAATTTCGGCGAAGCCCCTAGTATTCGTAAGACCGAGTTCGGGGCGCTATCCACGCCTTTGGCCGGACAAAGCCGGTTCCTCGCTCGAAGCGGCATAAGTCTTTAAGGACTCTAAAAACCTCTCGAACAGCGACCGGTCTCTCGCCTCATCATGACAGTCAGTTTTAGCTTTCTCTACTGAGGTGCTCAGCCCAGCTCAACTGGGGAACAATCGCAGTAGTTCTCCTAGTGCTACCTTAGCCGATATAGCGGAACGTAAGGCACCAAAACATAGGAGCCGGGCAAACCCAACTATTGACCCAAATCATGATTCGGAGCCGATGCATATAGTGCTATAAGTTCGGGGTGCCGCACTTGTGAAAGTGTTCGGTCTTCTCACACCATATTAAGGGGTACTGAAGCCCCTGGCGTATTTGCCGTACCATGGTGTACGGGTGCAACATGTCATTAATAAACATATATATATAAAAAGAGGATAATGCAAAAAATAGACAAAAGCTATGCATTGTTTATAGAAAGGTTGCTATCAAAGCAGAACGATACAAATAGTGCGATAAGCAAAAGAAATTGGACTATTTAACATGTCCTGGCCAGGGGCAGGCCGCGGAATTGTATTCAAAATAGGTATACTGCTCGTAATAGAGACCACCTGGGAGTTCCATAATGCGGCATGGCTTGTCTGCTTTCCTGGATCTTGCATCGTTTGTGCGGCAGTTGAATTGCCGAACAGGTCGTCCGAAGTATGGAGTCCTGAAATTAAGAGAAAATTAAAAGCGAACCCGGCAGCCCCTGGTGCGGTTTAAGCCGTATTACGGGTGTGCCGTGATAGTGCCCCTCCCCCTGTGCCCATGGTATTTTGAGAGCGTAGTTATGTACGCGAAGCACTGGTTTCGCTATATTGCGAGGGCTAGGGTTGGGGCAGCATTGCTACGCTAGCTCGGAACGTGCCAGGCGGTCTTGTTGTAGGTTACTCCGGGTGCGCTTGACAGTGTCCGGCTTTTTGAAGGCCGGACTGGAGAGCTGCCTAGAGAGGCTGCTTTGTACTTCTGCTGCGAGCGCTGCCGTGTGCTCCTTCGTTCGGAGGGAGCGTTCGGTGTTTTCGTTGACCGTGATTACTCCTCGAGGGCCTGGCATCTTGAGCTTGAGGTATGCATAGTGCGGTACCGCATTGAACTTCGCGAATGCGGTTCGCCCGAGCAGTGCGTGATAGCCACTGCGGAACGGTACTATGTCGAAGATTAACTCCTCGCTTCGGAAGTTATCCGGGGATCCGAAGACCACTTCAAGTGTGACTGAACCTGTACAGTTGGCCTCTACACCTGGTATGACGCCTTTAAAGGTCGTTTTGTGGGCTTGATCCTTGAGGGATCTATGCCCATTTTCCGCACTGTATCCTGGTAAAGCAGGTTCAGGCTGCTGCCGCCATCCATAAGGACTCTTGTGAGATGAAATCCGTCAATGATTGGGTCAAGAACCAATGCGGCGAACCCGCCATGACGGATGCTAGTGGGGTGGTCCCTTCGATCAAAGGTGATCGGGCAGGAGGACCATGGGTTGAACTTTGGGGCGACTGGCTCCAGCGCGTATACGTCCCGTAATGCCCGCTTCCGCTCCCTTTTAGGGATGTGGGTTGCGTATATCATGTTCACCGTCCGCACTTGTGGGGGAAAACCCTTCTGTCCGTTGTTGTTCGGCGGCCTGGGCTCCTCCTCGTCGTCGCTATTCATCCCCTTGTCTTTGTTTTCGGCGTTTAACTTGCCCGCCTACTTGAACACCCAACAATCTCTGTTCGTGTTATTGGCTGGCTTTTCAGGGGTGCCATGTATCTGGCACAAGCGGTCGAGTATTCGGTCCACACTGGACGGGCCCTAAGTGTTTCTTTTGAATGGCTTTCTCCGCTGACCGGATTTGTAGCCTCGGAATCCGGCATTTATTGTCGTATCCTCGTTGTTGTTGCTGTTAACGCGGCGCTTTTGCTTGTTCCGGCGCGACCTGCCGCTTTTTTCCTTGGTATCTGAATTACCAAGGTTCTTGGTTAAGTTGTTGCTGCGAGCTAGCCAGCTGTCTTCTCCCGCGCAAAAGCGGGTCATGAGTGTCGTAAGGGCTGCCATAGATTTTGGCTTTTCCTGTCCCAGGGCGAGCCACTCGTCACGGATATTATACTTGAAGGCCGCTAGGGCCTCTGCGTCCGGACAGTCCACTATTTGGTTTTTCTTTGTTAGGAACCGCGTCCAGAATTGCCTGGCCGATTCCTCTGGCTGCTGAATTATGTGACTTAGGTCATCGGCGTCCGGTGGTCGCACATAGGTACCCTGGAAATTGTCGAGGAATGCGGCTTCCAGGTCCTCCCAAGAACCGATTGAATCTGCTGGCAAGCTGTTAAGCCAATGCCGGGCCGGTCCCTTAAGTTTGAGCGGGAGGTATTTGATGGCGTGTAGATCATCGCCGCGGGCCATGTGGATACGAAGGAGATAATCCTTGATCCATACCGCAGGATCTGTTGTGCCATCGTATGATTCAATGTTTACGGGTTTGAAGCCCTCAGGGATTTTATGATCCATTACTTCATCTGTGAAGCATAGTGGGTGTGCGGCGCCTCTGTACCGGGCTATATCACGACGCAGCTCAAAGGAGCTTTGTCTATTGTGTTCGGCCCGGCTGGATTTATTGTATCCGGAGTGACGATCACCGCCACGTGTCGTGGGGCGCCCGCGTGATCCGTAGATCGATCTTGTTTGCCTTGCCTTGTCCTCCAGTATATCTCGCAGGTCTGGCGCGTTTTCCCGTGCCTTAGCGTGTTTTGAGCGGCGTCGGGGCATGGCTTGAGTGGAGGGCCTAGAGGCCTCTCTGTCATGGCCACGAGGTGGCCGGTCGGCCATGTCATGCGCTGGTGATGTAGGTGCTTCCTCCTCTAATCGGGGTAGCAGCCTGCGTTTTGGGTAACGCTTGGAGGGGCGTTCGAGTTCATACTCTTCGGCCGCAAGGACTTCAGTCCATCTGTCAGCTAGCAAATCTTGATCAGCTCTAAGCTGTTGTTGCTTTTTCTTGAGGCTGCTTGTTGTGGCTAAAAGCCTGCATTTAAAACACTCTTGTTCGGCAGGATCTGATGGCATGACGAATTCGTCGCCGTCGAGGCTTGCCTCGTCTTCGGAGGGAGGCATATAATTGTCATCCTCAACTTCTCGGTCTGCCGCTCTCTCATGAGGGCTGGCTTCTTCATCCTCTTGTGCCGAACCTTGCTGGAGGGGGTGTTCTTCGGCGCTACCCAGAGTAGTATTATCTCCCGTGCCGGAATCACCGTTTTTGCTTTGGCGGGATTTAGAGCGGCGCTGCTGACGCTGGCGCTTGGGATGTTTCTTAGAGGTGTCATCCCCCGCTGTTCCATCGCCTTCTCCATCTTTTGGAGTGTCCACCATATATATGTCATATGACGAGGTGGCCTTCCAGCGCCCTACAGGTGCTGGTTCTTGTTCGTCTCCTGCATCGTCGTCCATACCGTCAATGTCTTCGGAGTCGAAGTCGAGCATGTTGGTTAAATCGTCGTCAGTGGCTACGAAGTGGGTGGTGGGTGGGCTTTGAATTTCTTCATCCTTCGTATCCCAACCTTGCTGACCGTAGTCCGGCCAGGACTCTCCTGATAAAGAGAGAGACTTTAGTGAATTCAGGATGTCACCGAAGGGCGAGTGCTGAAAGATGTCCGCGGCGGTGAACTCCATGATCGGCGTCCAATCGGATTCGATTGACAGGTGCGCAGAGGGCTCGGGGTCCGGAGAGGAATCCGGCTCCTCAGAGTCACGGGCCATGCAGAGTGCGGGGCTGGTGTTCGGCTAGATCGCCTTTGAAATCGCAGCCCCCGAGGTGGCGTCCAACCGCTCATCCTCGATCGGCGCAGCAGGCTCCGAATTAAGGGTCGGAACCAATGCGCGTGCGGCCTCCAGGACACTGTTCGACGGCAGAGCTAGATCATGCCCATCGAGACAGTGCGGCGCGCTTGGCTGTGGCTCGAATCCGTCGAAGATCAAGTCCCCGTGGATGTCAGCCGTGTAGTTCAAACTTCCAAACCTGACCTGATGGCCAGGGGCGTAGCTTTCGATCTGCTCCAGGCGGCCAAGCGAATTGGCCCGCACTGCGAAGCCGCCGAAGACGAAGATCTGTCCGGGGAGAAAAGTCTCACCCTGGACCGCATCGTCGTCGATGATCAAAGGAGCCATCGGGCCTAAAAGTGACGACACAGAGAAACTCTCAATGAAAGCACCAATGTCGGTGTCAAAACCGGCGGATCTCGGGTAGGGGGTCCCGAATTGTGCGTCTAGGCGGATGATAACAGGAAACAAGGGACACAATGTTTTACCCAGGTTCGGGCCCTCTTGATGGAGGTAAAACCCTACGTCCTGCTTGATTAATATTGATGATATGGGTAGTGCAAGAGTAGATCTACCACGAGATCAAGGAGGCTAAACCCTAGAAGCTAGCCTATGGTATGATTGTTGTATGTTGAGATTCTCGTCCTACGGACTAAAACCCTCCGGTTTATATAGACACCGGAGAGGGTTAGGGTTACACAAAGTCGGTTACAATGGTAGGAGATCTAAATATCCGCATCGCCAAGCTTGCCTTCCACGCCAAGGAAAGTCCCATCCGGACACGGGACGAAGTCTTCAATCTTGTATCTTCATAGTTCAGGAGTCCGGCTGAAGGTATAGTCCGGCCATCCGAACACCCCCTAATCCAGGACTCCCTCAGCGAGGTCACAATCAAGCCTGAAGAGCGCTTGAAGCGCAACAACATCCAAGTCAGGAGGTTGCCCATGAAAGAGGGCCACATATTTGGCAATGGCAACCTCTGTTGCTATCTCCCCTTCATCCACCACACCCATGCGCTGGCAGAGAAGCCTTTCCGCCATCAAAGCAATTGGCATGTCTCTTTTCTTCGCTTGTAGCCTTGGGCTGCTTCGGATCAGGTTCAGTCCCGTGGCACTGGCCAGGGTCTTCCTCCGGGTAGTCGACGACCTTGGCGGGGTGGAGTTGGGCGTTGGGAGGATGCCACTTGGACAAGGCACGAACAAGGGAGTGCCTACAAAGCCACTTTGGGTCGGTGCCACAGCCAGAGGGCTCTCCACCGCTCGGTCTTCATCATCTCTAACAGCAGCAGCAGGTACATGGATAGGTGTCGCTGGACTTGGGGGCACCGAACCTGATCGTTGCCTCAAACAAGCAGCGGAGGACCAGCCTAGTGGCGCATCAGGTGTCACAGGCAAGCCCAAGCACAGGGCTGCGCCACACAGCCAGGCAGGGAGCTTCGAGGAAGGCCGTAGCTCGATCACATCGCAGGAGGTCGTGCGGGGGGGGGGGAGGGTGGTGGTGATCTGCCCCTGGTGTCTTCAGTGCGTCGGATGTAGACGGCCTTGCAAGAGCGGGAACGCTGCTCTGGACATGTCGCGCGGTGCCGAGCCCTTCTACCAGAAGCTGGGATCACTGCTCCGTCGGGAAGGCGTTGAACCTTGGCGTTGTTGATCTTCTGGGCGTCCGGCACGTCCCGCCGACGACCATCATCATAGCGGCTGCGGGGGTCGCGGTCGTCTTGTCGCTGATCATCACGCGAGCCACATGCCCGCTCGTCATCGCGGCGAGGAGCCCTGGAGCAGCTCCGAAAGAGGCCACGCCAAGAGGAAGCATTGCGGTCTTCACGCCTGCTACGCCCATCATGGTCGCCATCTCTGTCGCGGTCCCGGCGTCGCTCACCCGCCACCTGGCGGTCACGAGCGCGGGCCTCACCGTCCACGACGTCGTAGCGCCAGCCGAAGGAGGGGATGCGAGCGAGGGCGTCGAGGGATGCGGCCATTCGAGTCTGGGCGGTAATCCTCGATCAGATCCAGGTGGACCAGGGCGCGCCGACGCAGCCCTTGGCAACCAACGGCGGGGACGGGGGCACTGCCCGCCGACGGCTGGTTGCAGGTGAAGGTGACGTTCTGCACCTTGGGAATTTTGCCGGGGTCCGCCGACCAAGCCCACAGATTGAGCGTGGTAGCATCTTCGCACTGCACGGAGGCGATGTCGAGGAAGTGTAGAAAGGTGTTCGGCCCGAGCACCTGCGCGGCGATGGCATCATTCCAAGCATTGAGCGGGACGTTTTCTAGGCGAATGTGACCATAGAAGAAAAGTATAATTAGGGTCAAAATAAAAAATGGCCTTAATCGGGGATGTAGCTCCGATGGTTGAGCGCTCGCTTTTAGCATGCGAGAGGCACGGGGATCGATACCCCGCATTTCCAAAAGAAAATGTTTTGCCTTTTTGTGAAAAATCCTTGTCAATATTTGGTCGCTGACTCGCTGCTTGGCCAGCCTTCGCTGACTCGCTGCGTGGCTTGAAACCTCACGTCTCATCATCTATCTCTCTCGCCCTGCGTCTGCGTGATCAAGTCGACACGGTATCTTTCCATTTTGCGCCGCTCCGCCCATCCGTCGCTTGCAAATCCGTCCTATTCGTATCTTTCTATCTGCTGCCGGCGCCGTAGTGCGCGTCCGGTGGTGTCACGGCCCCGCCCGCTGCAGCCACACCCACAGCCTTTCTTCCTCCTTGAAGGCCACCGATCTGGAATCGGGATCCGGCCCCACCACCGCATCGCATCCCCCTCCCATTCCCGTTCCCGGATGAATAAAAATCGGCCACGCGACACGCAACGACTTCCTAAATGCCCAACCCAACGGCGTGAGTGCGCAGCAGACGCAGATCCCATTTATTAACAGAACTCACACCACCGAGCGAGAGCGAGAGACAGGCAGACAGGGGAGAGCAGAGCAGCGGCAGCGCCCACACTCGCACCCGCACCCGCACCCGCACTCCCATCCGCCGGCCGCGCCATGGCGTCGGGGGTGTCCACGAGCATGGTGCTCACGCTGCTCGGCTTCTGCGTCAGCGTCCTCTTCATAGTCTTCGTCTGCTCCAGGCTCGTCTGCGCGCTCGTGCGCCGCCGCCGCCGCCGCTCCCGCGCCTCGCCGCTCCCGCCGGGCTTCCCGCCCCTCGCCGCCAACTACTTCTTCGCCGTCCAGGTCGACCGCCTGGGAGCCCAGGCCGCGGCTGGCCCCGGTGCCGGGGGGCTGGACCTGGCCGCCGTCGCCTCCTTCCCCACCCGCGCCTTCGCAGCTGCCGCCTCCTCCGACTCCGACTCCTCCGACGCTGCCCCGCAGTAAGTGCTCCTCCTCGATCTGCCTTTGCTCCATCCATCGCCGATTCCAATCTCTCCCCGTGCCGTGCCGTGCGCTTCCTTGCGTTGCCTGCCGCCTAAACTTGGAATCTACTCCACTGTGCAGCGCCATTTAGTCAGTATATCCCTCGTATTCAGTGGAGTTGCAGTTCGGTCGCGCTGGTTTTAGTTGATCCTTAGTTAGGCCACTGATTTGGGGCAACCAACGCTGCAATTAGGAGCTTCTAGCTGTGAGTGCGCACTCAGTGAGTGGCGAAAGAGGGATCTTGCTATCATTATTGTAAGGCGAAGATTAGTGATTCTTTTGGATACTAGTGCTGTGAGCACTGAATCCCCCACATACATGTGAAATGCTTTTAGGTTAAAGTTCTAATATTAGTACGGAGGTGGGACTGGGACTGGGAAATGCCATGGTTCAGTTCCAGCTTGCTGAATAATTTTTCGATAAAGGGCGATTTTATTATCTCAGAATGTAGCACCAAGGGGATACAAAACATTATGAGTAACACCCGGCCTCTGCATAACTCTGCATAACTGAGATGCACACAGCCAAATCCAAAAGTCTGACAAAAAACATGAAATATAAACCGACATATCGGCAACAGTAAAGTCCTATAGACCGACACTATGCCTATGTCGAAGGTGGTGGTGGATCGATCCGGAGGTTATGCTGCCACCCATGTTGGGAAAAAAACTCCGTAGCCACCTGCTCCAACCACGTACACACTGCCTTGAACAGCGATTGATGCTCCGACTGTTGTAGCATAGACCACGTATGAAGCAAGTGCGTACAACATTATTAGCTGATATGAATTCTGGTTTTATTCATATGAAAATTCATGCTGTTGGTGTTTGTTAACGACTTTACCATAGACTATAGTATATGGATAAAGAATTGTTGAGCTTTGCTTGACGTTAGTTGTTACAAACATACTGCCTAAAAGGGTGATTATCCTAGGTATAAACTACCCACCATTCTCCTCAGTAATCTTTGGCAAGTATTTGCATTCCTCTGACCACTTCTCAGCGTGAGTATTTGATCATGTCAATGTATAGCCATAGATAAATACTCCCTCCGTCCCAAAATTCTTGTCTTAGATTTTTCTAAATACGGATGTATCAAGTCACGTTTTAGTATTAGATACATCCGTATCTAGACAAATCTAAGACAAGAATTTTCAAGCAGCAATGCCACATGGGGAGATGGATCCTCTCTTGTAGTAATGAAGCTGTCCTTGAGAGTGTTTTTATATTCTTTTAGTACCATAGGTAATGTCCTTGAGCATGTTGGTGCCTAAGATAAATTATGTGACCTTTTTAGTACAAGAGTCCTGATTACGGTGTTTAACGGGGATTGACTATTGAACCATGAGGTCCCTGAGATTTCATTTTCATTGGACAGATAAGACCACTCGATTAATAACATATAATTGGAATGCAAATATCTTTGAGCTGCCCCTGAATAAAATCATACTGAGGAATAACGGGGCATCGCAATTAAGTATATTGAGTACTCACATGTGCTTAATTAGAGGGAGGCTAGGACTGGCTTGGTGGTCTGATGTCCGATCCAATCCTTCACTGTTAGTTGAACAAGTCTTTCGCTGGATGCACATCATTTACTACTCCCTCCGTCCCACAATGTAAGATGTTACTACAACCAATATATGAGTACAATGGTTGTAATAACATCTTATATTATGGGATGAAGGAAGTGTGATTCACTTTTGTGTTTAGTGTCTTGTAACAAACACTACATTCCATCCAGTTTCCCAGCTAGCCGTTGGCAGCACAGTTTTTCCAAAACTGTAGTAATCTAAGCTCAGTATGGGAAATGGACACTTCAGTTTCTAGAAACTGCAGTTTTTCTCGGTTTAGTTTAGAAAAAACGATGATTAGACCTCTTTTTCTAGCACCACCAAAAGAAAAACATGGTAGTGGAGATACTACGGTTTACAAATTTGTTGTATTTGTTGATACCAAACACATTGACGTATTTAGAACCATGGTTTCTAAGAAAGCACATTATTCCCCTAAAACTCCAAAAAATAAACAGAGCAACCGAAATAGCTTGTCTTCTTTTTATCTACGCATCACTAATTGATCATTTTCAGATTTGTCCGTCGAACTTTATTGCTTTGCGGAGCTTGTATATTGTTATTTATAGAAAAGCTCATTAGTTAGTTGATAGTGTGTGCATTTGTTAGTCTGTTATATTCTGTATTTCCATTTTCTTGTGCTAGTTTTTCTTTAGCAATTCTTCCTGATTACACCAAAATCTAGACTCTGAACTGCCCGTGTCTTCGTTTTCAGGTGTGTTGTCTGTCTTGCAGAATACGAGGACAAAGATGTACTCCGCACTCTTCCTTACTGTGGCCACAATTTCCATATGGTGTGCATAGATGCTTGGCTAAAGCAGCACTCAACGTGCCCAGTCTGTAGAATTTCACTGTCTGACTATCCCGATAGCAAGCATATCGCGCCTCCTTTACCAAGTGCAGTGGTGATACCTATACCTATACCTCCTTATTCTCCCGAAGCATCAATATCGGATCCGTGCCATTGCCTGTTTGTCGGCACGGCGCATTCGCCAAGGCCATCGGAGGTTCTTCAGAACGAACCCGACCAGGCGAATCGGACAGTACCCGGTCCATCCTTGGATGGGCCAGACAACTTGACGCTGTCTGAGATTACCTCTCCCGGCGAAATAGCAACCAAACAGTAAAACAGCACATGGAGAGTCCTCGTGTACTCAGCAGGTCGTGATCTCCCCAGCTAAGCTCCGGCAAGTAGCTGTTTGGAGTTTCTTTTGTGAACAACCTGTAAACTTGGAAACATCTGCCCATGTGGACGAACGGATGTCTGTTGTAGGTTAGATTTCGGCGGGTCCGATGTAAATATGAGAAATCTTTGGGTTTCTTGTCGAAAAGACACATTTGCTCGATAATTCGACTGAAAACAGTCCATTGTATCCATCTATGGTAGCCCCACTGAGAACTGTTGTTGTAGGAACATCATCATCAGTGCATGTACCAATTCAAACAGCTACAAACATATTGATTGAGATGACTGTTTTAATGCAGATGAATGAAGTGATGAGCTAACAAACAGGATGGGTAGGGCATCTTGATTTGTTGGTTGAGACGACTGTTTTAATGCAGATGAAGAACTGATGAGCTAACAAACATATTCAAGATGTCGCGCTCATGCATCCATAAGAGAATTCTTCATGAACAGCATCAAGATTAGCTGGTGTCCTGCTGTTTGCATCCGCTTGGAAGTAGCAGCGTGCTGCTGCTTGCTTCAGTATCTGGTTTCTCGGAGTCACCATGGTTAAGTGACCCAACTGCAATTGGCTGGTTTGAGGTTAACTGACCTACACTACACTGCAGGGAACTGGAAGCAGTACAGTGCTGCATAATTCTGATCCAGAATTCGGAATCACAACATCTAACTCCAGAATGATGATGATGCTTGTTCTGAAAGCAGACCCCTGTGGGCCCACACACCGATGTCGATCCAGTCAGGTGGGGTCCTCTCATGGCTCGTGGTAGATCTAACAGTGTGTTCAAGACCAACAGCATAGCAGGGGACATTGTCTACAACTACAAGTGTACTGCCAGGAAGAAGAAAAAATAAATAAGGCTATTTACAGAGGGTGATTCCTGTCGGTGGTGGTGGTGGTGGCCCTCACCGGAGCAGAGCTCTCATCCCGTCCATAAAACGGCCAGCACCGTGGCGTGATGATACGCATCCGCTGCAAAGTGCAAAGCCAGCAGAGGAGAAAGCTTGGCTCAGCTTTGCACTTGTGACTTGTTGAGCCATGGAGTTCAAGCACCTGTGCCTGGTACGGTTCAAGGAGGGCGTGGTGGTGGAGGACATCATTGAGGAGCTCACCAAGCTCGCCGCGGAGCTCGACACCGTCAAATTCTTCGGGTGGTACGTATGCATTTGCATTGCTCTCATTTGTATTGTTCCGAAAAAGGGATTCCATCTTTACTGCACAGTACACTTCAAACTGTCTGCTGCATTTTTCTCTTTTAAAAGAACCTTAAAGTCTTTCACCGGTGACCAAAACTATGTGGAAGTTTAATTCAGCAACAGATCAAGATTAGGCATCGCCGTTCATCTGTGTGTCTATCTAGAGTTCAGTAGGAGTATATCATTGATTGATTGTTCCTTGTGTTGGGGGTGCAGGGGAAAGGACGTGCTGAACCAGGAGGCGCTGACGCAGGGCTTCACCCACGTCTTCTCCATGAGCTTCGCCAGCGCCGAGGACCTGGCGGCGTGCATGGGTCACGAGAAGCACTCTGCGTTCGCCGCCACCTTCATGGCCGTGCTCGACAAGGTGGTTGTCCTGGACTTCCCCTTCGTCGTCGCCAAGCCGGCGCCATCGCCTGAGGCCGCTTGAATGATATATCTGTCTGTTACTGGTACTAAGCGATGGAGTATAAGCATCTACCATCGCCAGCCACTGTAAGGTGCCTGCCTTTTCAGGTTATACCCACCATCTATCTACCTGCAGGCTGCAGCTGTGATAGACCTAAAGCCTCCTATTTTTGCTTGCTTCTCCTTCTACTACGGCGTTAACCGGCCTTCTAGCCTGTAAAGCCACTGTAAGGTGTAACTCTATTCCGTGCATTCCGTTCCTTGAGTAAACATCGCTGGTTTTGCTTTACTTTTCGGTCTTCATGATGAATTGATGGATATCTGTAATGCCTCACTCCTGCTTACCACTATTGCGTAAACACTTAAAACTCCGGCAATGCAAGTTCCATTATTGAAGCTTTTTTTCGATAAAGGGCTTTTCATTGAATTGAAATATCAGAGTTGATACAACCGCACCAAAGATAACCCGGCCTCTGCATAAGATGCACACAGCCAAAGTACCAGATCCCAACAAACAAAACAAAAAGGCGGAACGACAGCAGTAGCGAAAAAAGATAAAAGAGGCCTAAGGTGATGCCGGGCCTATCCGAAGGTCACACCGCCATCCATGGGGGTAGAAAATGTCCCTGGCCGAGCACTCCAACCGGGTAGAAGCCATCATAAAAAAGTCTTTGTCCTCCGGCCTCTGCAGGATAGACCACATACGGAGCCATCGCGAGCATATATAAATTACCTGCATAGGAGATGAAACACTTTTATGATTAAAAACAATATCATTCCTGGTTAGCCACAACGCCCAACATAAGGCAGCCGCCCCCGCAAGAATGTGCTTAGAAAATTGTTTATCTATTCCCCTCAGCCAATTCCCGAACATATTCCGTACGCTGCGTGGAGGGTATAGATTCGAAGCAATTTGGACTATTGCCCATACCGATCTAGCGAATTTGCAATCAAAAAATAGGTGTTTAATGGATTCATTATGATTGCAAAAAACACATTTTTTGCTGCCTTGCCAGTTTCGTCGAGCTAAATTATCCCTAGTTAAGATAACACCTTTGTTGAGAAACCAAAGGAAAATCTTCACTCTTAGAGGAATCTTAAGCTTCCACAATTTTCTATTATCAGATGGAACCTCGTTATGAACCAGTGCATCGTACATGGATTTAACCGAAAATCTTCGGTTCAGATGCAGGTTCCATTTAAAGATGTCCGATTCAGCCGACAGTTGGACAGCTTCCAAACGAGTCAGCAGATCGTTCCATGCATTCAAACGAGGTCCAGAAATCGTTCTGCGAAAAGAAATATCCGGGTTTACTTGTCCCAATACCTGCTTAATCGTGACAAACTTATGTCTAACTATTCGATATAAGCTTGGGTATTGCACATTTAGAGGAGTAGTCCCTAGCCAGGTGTCTTCCCAGAATCGAATCTGGGAGCCATCCCTGACCGAGAAGGTGCCAAATTGGAAGAAGAATTCCTTAGCTTTCATAACCCCACTCCAAAAATGAGAGTCACCTGGTTTCCAGTAAACCTGGGAGATTGCTTTGGACCCAACGTATTTATTACGAATGATCTCCTGCCAAACACCATCCTCAGTGAGTAATCTGTATACCCATTTGCTGAGCAATGAAATGTTTTTGATCTCAAGATCCTGGATTCCGAGTCCCCCTTGACTTTTGGGCCGACATATAATATTCCACCTAGCCAAGCGATATTTCTTTTTTTCATTTTCACTCTGCCAAAAAAACCTTGATCTAAAATAATCAAGGCGTTGGAGAACACCTTTTGGCAGATGAAAAAAAGACAGCATATAAAGAACCATGTTGGTAAGTACCGAGTTGATAAGAACTAGTCGGCCCCCATAGGACAGGAGTTTGGCCTTCCAGCTCGCCAACCGTTTCTCCAGTCTTTCTTCAACATGTTTCCATTCAGCGATTGTCAAACGTCAAACGCCGATAATGAATAGGAATACCTAGATATCTAATCGGAAATTGGCCTAAATGGCATCCAAATATCTCCGCATAATCTTGTGAATTTTCTGCAGCTTCGCCAAAACAGAATAGTTCACTCTTATGAAAGTTTATCTTCAGGCCCGAGAGCTCCTCAAAAGCACATAATATCAATTTGAGGTTTCTGGCCTTTTCAAGGTCGTGATCCAAAAACAGAATTGTGTCGTCCGCGTACTGCAAAATTGAGAGGCCTCCTTCTACTAGATGAGGAATGACCCCGGTGATTTGTCCAGCTAGTTTGGCCCTCTCGATGAGAGTAACTAGCATATCAGCCACGATGTTGAAAAGGATAGGAGATGCGGGGTCGCCTTGACGAAGCCCCTTCCTAGTCTGGAAATAATTGCCTACGTCATCGTTGACCTTGATAGCCACACTACCTCCAGACACAAAACTCTCAACCCATCGGCACCAAGTGTCAGAAAACCCTTTCACGCGAAGAGTTTGGAGCAAAAAAGGCCACTTCACCTTATCATAAGCTTTCTCGAAGTCAATCTTAAAGATGACACCGTTCAACTTTTTACGGTGAAGCTCATGAACTGTTTCATGGAGAACAGCAACACCGTCTAAAATGTTCCGTCCTTGCATGAAAGCCATCTGAGAAGGTTTCACTACATGGTCTGCGACCCCATTCAGAAGGTTGGTCGCGACCTTGGTGAAAATCTTAAAGCTCACGTTTAATAAGCAAATCGGTCTATACTGTTGAATCCGATTGGCATCCTTTGTGTTTGGTAAAAGAATAATTTCATCAAAATTTATTCTGGAGATGTCTAGTCTATGAGCATGCAGTTCATTAAACAATTGAACTAGATCAGACTTTAACATATCCCAAAAAAATTGATAAAACTCCGCCGGAAAACCATCCGGTCCCGGAGATTTGTTATGATCCATTTGGAAAACCGCAGTCCCAATTTCCTCCTCAGTGAATGCAGAGGTTAGGAATTCATTTTCCGCAGCCGAAACTTGCTGAATGTCATGACAAAGAGACTCATCCAACTCCAACGTAGTTTCCGAGGACGGACCAAACAAGTCTTTATAGTATTTTGTAATAAAGTCCTTGAGCGGAACGTCCCCCTCAATGCGGCCCTCATCCTGATCCAGGGTGAAAATTCGTTTCTTTCTATGTCTACCATTGGCTAACATTTGAAAGTACTTCGTGTTATCATCCCCAAGTACCAACGAGTCAGTCTTGCACCGTTGGTACCATTTGATCTCCTCTTCGCGTAAGAGGCGGGCTAGCTGCTCATTGAGATGACTTTTTTGTTCAATCTCGTCCGCAGATAAAAGCCTCACCTCCGCGGTTTTATCTAAGGAGTCTATCAAGACGGATAGTCGCAACTTCTCTTTCTTATAAATCCCGGCGGTATGTTTAGCCCAGCCACGGAGGAATTGGCGCAACGCCCTAATGCGATTGTTCCAACGCTGAATCGGTGTATCGCCCCGTGTTGGGCGTAACCACACCTTTTTAACCAAATCCGGGAAGCCCTCTCTAGTGAGCCACCCCAGTTCAAATTTAAACTGATGGCGGCTCGACGTGGTAGCAGGTTGGCCAAAATCAGTGAGCAAAGGAGCATGGTCCGATAAGGCCTCAATTCTCTCCAAAGCTCTTACTGATGCTAATGGATATTTAAATTCCTAGTCTGTAGTGACTAGGACCCGATCGAGTTTTTCGAAAGTCGGGGTAGATCTATTGTTGGCCCAGGTAAATTGACGCCCCGAGAGGGAGAGTTCCCGCAGATCAAGACTGTCAATGACCGCATTAAAAAGAAAGGGCCATCGAGTGTCGAACCTATCATTGTTTTTATCCTGCCTATACCGCAGAATATTGAAGTCCCCCCAAGTAACATAGGGTGAGGATTTTCTCTGCAGGTGTTGACAAGTTCTTTTAGGAAGGCCGCTTTAAATTCATCTTGAGCGGCTCCATATACGGCAACCAGACTCCAAATGAAATTATCAGACTTATTTCTCAGGTGGAATTTAATATGATACTCCCCCTTTGAAGTTGACAGAAGTTCCAAGTAAGTAGAGTGTATTCCTAAAAGGATACCTCCGGACCTCCCTGAAGGCGGCAGGATATGCCATTCGTAATCTTTGCCACATGAAAAATGGTCCAAATCACGCGATGGAAAGTTGCGCTTACTGCACTCAGAGATTGCCACGAAGTCGAGGGCATGATCTCTAACGCAATCGGAAATATGTTTGTACTTAGCCAAGTCCCCAAGACCTCTGCTATTCCAAAACATTCCTTTCATGGGGAAACTTTGTTACGTTTGGATACTTTGGTCTTCTTCTTAGGGCGACCCTTTTTGCTGCCAGAGTTAGACTTGTTCTTACGAACCGATGCAACGAGCTCATAAAGCATCGTATCACGCATGGTGTCTTCAAAGTCTACCTCTGTAGAATCATTAACTAGATGAGAGAGGAGTCTGCCTCCAGGGTTGGCATCGGACTCCTCATCCTCCTCATCTGAAACTAATGGGTCCGCCGTGAGAAGCGTTTTAGGAGCAACCGTAAACCGGTCGACCTCCATTTGCTTAAGAGCTTTAACTGAGAAATCAACTACATCATCATCTTTACCCAAGGATATACCAAGACTAGCAATATTTAAGACATTTTGGCTTTGTCAAAAGATAGAAATGATTTGCATGAAGACGTACCATCATCGTCGAGATTCCGCGATGCCGTTCTACGCATGGCCCTCTGCATGGAATCCTCATCGGTGGCAGAGGCCCCATCAGCCCCCACGACGTGGCGGCCGCTACGTCTAAGCGTTGAAGACAGCTCCGAAGCAGCCCGCATCCCAGAGGGCCGGAAGGGAGGAGTAGACGGCTCCGGCAACACAGCGGTAGTCGAAGAACAGAGCAGATTGCCCTCCAAAACAGGGGCAACAAGAGCAGCCTCCTCGTCCCCCGGTGGCGACGCTTGAGACAGCGCCGGCCCCGGCGATGCAGAGGGGGACCATGAAGGCTGCAGCTCGCTCTCGAGGGCAGCGATCGGAGGAGCAGCCTGCTCAACCTGCGACGGCGGTACTGAAGACATCGCCCGAAGCGTCGCCAACGCCGACTCATGATCTGCACGCACCGCTGGAGAAAAGATGACACCCCGACGACCTGAAGAGCGGGAAGAAGCTGATGCCGGTGTCGTGAGGTGCTCGATAGCATCGTCCGCCGGTGATCCCAGCGCCAAGGGCGTCGCTGGCCCAACCTCCCGTGTCCGAATAGCTGCCATGGGCATAGCCTCCGGTTGAGAGGGTGGTGGCGGTGCAAAGCCAGCAGGCGGGGAAGGGATGCGGGACGGCTCAAGCTCCGAAGCCGCCGGAGGCTCCCCCAACGAACGTCGCGATGTCAAGCATGGAGGAGTGCTGGCATAAGCGGGCACGGAAGCGGTGGTTTGCATCGGAACCACACCTCCCGAGGAAGAGGATGCCGCCGCATTGGCGGACGCCGAAGACGCTTTCGGCCTCTTGCTCTTAACAACAGCCCCAGAATTGTCCTCTCGATCGAACTCCTTGTCCCCATCCATATCATCTCCATGTCCCCACACACGAGGCACAAAGTCAGCATCCACACAGAAATTATCATCTTCCAGGGTGTACCGGAATTCATAGCCCTTCTTCTGAACAACCACGTCCGACGTGAGGGAGTTAACAGGGCTCATCTTAAAAGCATCAAGATTTAGCACTCCAACCTGAATCCTCACGATACCTCGACGGCGCAAGCATAGAAGGTCGACGTCAAGGGTGGCGCCAATGACAGAGCCAACTGCCTAGAGACCCAAGAAATGCCGGAGTGCATGAGGAACTCCATGAACATGCACCCAAACTGGAAGAAGCTCAAAACGATTCGGTATTTCCTCGGAATGACAAGCCTTGAACTCCAGAGTGACATTGTGCGATTTGATGGAGACCGTGTAACCAGAAACTCTCAGAAGCACCTCGTCGCTGGGAAAAGACATGATAAAGGCATTCTGGCCATGCGGAATAGCCTCCCACGTCCATTGTTGCTGATATTGAGCGATCTTAGCAACCTCGGCCTCCACTATGCTTGAAGAGATAGAGCCTCCCGATATCGTAACGATGGCCGTTGGTGAGGATTGAGGTGCGAGGTCTGCCCTGCAAACGTTGTCAGGCATCTGAAAGAAGGCCATGCTCTCAGTCCCATAGCCACAAAGCATCGCTGCCGGCTTCGGCATCTTGAGAGCTGGGCACCGCCTAGTAGTCATCGGGTGGTTCGCTTTGTTGCAGATGAAGCAATACTGCTGAGTTACACAATCTGAAGCCACATGTCCAGCCGACTGACACTTGGTACACCATAACTTGGTCAGTACCGTGTTCGCCCCGGGAGCAGGTGCAACCTGAGCCGCGTCCTGTTGCTGTTGAGACGGTGCCATAGAAGGAGCAGCATTCACAGTAGTCCCCGGGACCGAGGCCGTAGCGCCTTGCACAGCATGATAAGGAAGAGTGGGAGGAGCAGCGATAATCGGGGCGTTTCCGGCACGGTTCTTAGGCCGGTTACCTTTTCCACCCTTCGGTTTCCTAGGACGGATAGTTCCTGTCTGGACTCCGGTCGCCGAGTTTGCCAGGCCGGCGTTAAAAGCCATAGGCTGGACAGCGTTGGGGCCTTGGTTCTGTTGCAATGGAGGTCCGGCTGGTTGATATTGGTACACCGGTGCCATCTGCTGCATATACCCCGGCGACGCATGATACATGGGCTGCTGCTGAAAAAACTGCTGCGGCATCTGGTACATGTACTGTAGCTGCTGCCCCGGCGCTGTAGGCTGTTGGGGAATCGGCATGGGACCTGTAGAAGAGGAAGAAGGCATGACGGGAGGGAACACCCCCGGCGCGAAGCCAGGGGCGCCGCCCGACGAGGAACCGTCAGCGGTGTTGGGCGCGGCGGCTGCAGGTCGAGGCAACCCGGAGCCTGGCGGTGCGGACGCATCACGGGCCATCCCCGAGCAGACGGCGGCCAGGAAAGAACGAGGTAGACTAGGGTTGGATCGAAGCTTGTCCCTGTTCCACATATGAGACAGCCAACGGTTGAGATTAACCATGCGTAACGAACGGTTAGGATGCGACGTACCTGAGGTTGGGAGTGGGCCCAGGCCCATCAATCGCGCCGACTCTGCCGGCGAAACACCAGACGACGGCGAGGTCGACGTCGCGGGCTGCATGAACGCCGTCGCCCTCGCCAGACTGGCCAAAGGCAAGGCATCGCCCAGGGTACGGGTGAGAGAGATTCTGGGGGGAGGAAGAGGCCCGATCCATGGCCGAACCAGAGATTTGGATGTAGCCGGCGCCCTCACGAGATGACGAGCAGCCGCCGGTGACCCCATCGAATGAGCAGCCGGCGAGGTCGAGGTGCCGCTAGCCTCCAGAGCACAGGTCGTCTGGGCCGAAACTCGCCGAGAAGACAGTCGCTCCCAAACACGAGAGGCTGGAGTAGGATACCCGATATCCGCCCAGAACTCGGCGGCCAGCTCCTCGTCGGTCTTGCGCCGGCGAGATGCCTCAGATGTCACGGCTGTGGAGGAGTCATCTTCGCCATCCTAAGCGCGAAGACAGAAGAAGCGCGATCCAGATCCAGCAGGCGCCGGCGCAGACCACCCCGACGCCAAGGTCAGACGCCGGCGGGTGGAGACCCGCATCACGCGAGACTATCCAGACCTGGCTCCCACAATTGTGACGGCATTGATGAACAGTAACATGTCAGAATTTTCATGTGAAGCCATTTACATTGCCCTTTCAATTGCTGCCCCTGGGGTGGTTGAGCTGTGCTATCTTATCTTGCGTTCTCCTTCATTATTTACCAAGAATGAGGGTCGGCCCGATGCACACAACTATCTCATCTTGTTAATAGTCGAAACGTCAGGAGTTACTGCAGACTTTGTTGAATGGAAAGAAGAGGCCGAAAATGATCAGGGGCTCGATGAAATGCTAGTTTTTCCTTGGGAAAAAGATTGACGATAAACGGGGTTTGCTTAAAAAAAAACGAAATATGTGTAGCAGATAACTGCAATAATGAAAGCTGCACTGCACAAGTTTGTATGTGATTAGGGCATTTCTAACGGACCTCTTAAAAGTTAGCGGCGGTGCCAGGATTCCAAGCATGTGGGGTCAACCTTTGAAATATGTGGGGTCAAAGCAGCTACTAATAGCAGGGGGTCAAAGAAACAACAAAAACCTGTGGGGTCAGCTGACCCCACAGCCCTAACGTGGCTTCGCCACTGCCTTAGTGGAGTATATATACTCCACTAAAATTTCGTCGCACCTAGCCGATCCTCTAAAGTTAGCGAAGTATAACTAAATTTGCACAAATTCAATCAAATTTGAACCGAAAGATGATGCATTTAAACATAAGTTCGACACAAAAAGTTCTCGCAACCGAACATTAAACATAAATTTAAACTAAAACTAAACTTAAATTACTTTCGGTCGAAATGGAGGTCAAGTCAATCCTTCTGGGTGAGGCCAGAGTTGGGTCCGGGCCAGTGCCATCGTCATCGGGGAAGACGCTCCGTCACTCCTCGACGTCGATCTCGTCGTCGGCCCTCGTTGCCGCCCTCGTCGTCAGAGATGACGATAGTTTCACCGTCATTGACGGCGAAGATCGCCCGCTCCGCCTCCACTAGCTCCGGGTACTGCCGGCGGAGCCCATCCATGTAGGCCTCGAGGCGCTCCCTCGCCTCCCGGTCCTCCCGCACCATCCGAGCGGTCATCACCCCCGGCTTCGGCGGGACGAGGTGGAACGGAGTCGTGGCGATGGGAAAGTTGAGCATCACGTCGCGGCCGTGGAACCAAACCTGCCACCGATCGTATTCCATGGCCGCGAGCTCGACGGTGTGGAAGGAGCCGACCCACTTTCGCTTGTGGGTCTCGCGGTCGGTGATTTCGGCCACCCACGTCCCCCACGACCGTTCTCGGACGCCCATGTAAGTCCTCGTCGGCGACCGCGGCAGAGAGAGGTCTGGGAAGTCCGCAAAACGTGTGGGGGCGCGGCGAGCGTATCGGCCGAGCGGCGGCGGCTCGAGGAAGCGGCCGCGGACGACGACCAGCGGGCATGGCGGCGCGGATCTACGCTACGGATCAGCAGAGGGGACCGGCGGCCATCGCGTCCGGCCATCGGGAGGAGGGAGGGCGGCGGATCGGGGCGGGGGTCGCGCCGATGGTGGGGCGAGGGGGAGAAGAGGGGACGGGGGAGAGGAAGAGAGAGTGAGAAAAATTTACTGGGTCACCGCGAGTCGGAGTAAATACAGGGAGAAGAATGGGGATGGAGTAAAAGTTTTACTCCACTAATGTTATAAGGGATCGGCTAGGTGCCGTTTAGAGGAGAAAAAAAATCTAAATTTACTCCCTCACGGCTGGATAAGGGATCGGTTAAAAATGTTCTTAGTAAAATTGATGACGTGTAGTAGATACTAGGAGAGAGATATTGCTCGGACTGAAAGATTGAAGGTGTCTCA
The DNA here is from genome assembly GCA_032464435.1 of Aegilops umbellulata. Classification (NCBI taxonomy): domain Eukaryota; kingdom Viridiplantae; phylum Streptophyta; class Magnoliopsida; order Poales; family Poaceae; genus Aegilops; species Aegilops umbellulata. The sequence goes on along the minus strand of CP136058.1, from coordinate 247,468,836 downwards.
CTGATCCATCAGCACGACTCACGAGAACTGATTAGCATCAACATCACCGCATGGCACACATGGTTAGCCATCTCCATCAACATTAGGTGCCATCTTGTTTCCATCTACCTGGATTCAGTGTCTATTCTTCGTCAAGTTACCTTGGTCTTGGTGAGTGAGCGACCCAACTGATCTGATGAGATGAACTGGTCAAGCATCATCTAGCACGCATAATTCTAAGCAACTCCGATCCAAGATTCAAGATCACAAAGATGGAACTCCAGAATGTTGACATCTCAATCTCCTCCTCTGAAAGCAGGCGTGCAGATCCCGGTGGGGCCTGCGCGCCGATGCCGATGTCGCTCGGATCGGGTGCAATCATGGTTCAGACTTGAGAGGCTCATGCAGCCATGCGAGCTAGATCTAACAGTGTGCTGTGCTGTGCTCAATGCAGCAGTAGCATGGTCGGCCTTCACCTCCTGTGCTGAAATGATTAAGTCGAGTCTAGTGGCAAGAAAAAGGAAGAAAAATGCCCAACAAGCTTTAGACTGAGTGAGTGATTCCTGTGGGCGGTGGTGGCCCTCACCGTCACCGTGAGCAAATCTGGGCAGAGCTCTGCCCCCGCTCCCGGCTTTAAAACGGCGTGATCATGGCGGCCTCTGCAAGTGCAAGCAAAGCCACCGGCCGGAGGGAAGAGGGAAAAGAGAAAGCTAGCTGCCTTTGTCTTTGGGCCATGGCGGAGTTCAAGCACCTTTGCATGGCCAAGTTCAAGGAAGGCGTCGTGGTGGACGACATCATCCAGGAGCTCACCAAGCTCGCCGCGGAGCTCGACACCGTCAAATATTTCGGATGGTACGCATAAATACTATGCATTCCTTAGCTTGTGCTGTGAAAAAGCAACATCACCAGATCCATATATACTTTCCAGTGCACTTCAATGTATGTATGTATCTAAAATCGAATGCTACATTTCTTCTGAAGAACTTTGTGCTATAAACCATTGACCAAAAGTTCTTTCTGAAGGCCAGCATACAGTAAAAGATCAAGATTGCGTGTATCATACTTCATTCATCGATATTTCTCCAACTTGGTTTTAGTAGCACTTGACACCATGCATATTGCAGGGGCAAGGACGTGCTGAACCAGGAGGCGCTCACGCAGGGCTTCACCCACGTCTTCGTGATGACCTTCGCCAGCGCCGAGGACCTGGCGGCGTGCATGGGCCATGAGAAGCACTCTGCGTTCGCCGCCACCTTCATGGCCGCGCTCGACAAGGTCGTCGTCATGGACTTCCCCTTGGTCTTCGTCAAGCCAGCGCCGTAGCCTGCCTGATCCGCCTCTAGTATCTCTACCTACAACCATCACCAAGCATAGGTGTGCCAACTATCCATCTGCTGCAGCTCAGCTCTGGTGTAGTGTAGGAGTACCTGAGCCTCCTTTCTCTGCTTCAGTGTTTAGCTGGTGCAGCTGCCAGTGAGACTGTAATGCCGCGTGTTCCCTTTAAAAAGTTGTTTGGTTATCCACCCTTGAATAAACTTCTGTTATTTTCATTTGTTTTTCTTGACATTTCGGTCTTCATGACGATTGATGGATCTCTACTATACTGGTAGCACAGTGTTGAAGGCATTTACATTGGCAGTTAACTTTGCTGTCCTTTAGAAGCGGTGCTATCTTTCTCGCTTTTCCTTTTGGGAGATGCTTGGAGCTATCTTTCTACTTAGCCTTCAGGGCATGTACAATGCATAGCCTCAAGGTGATGTTTCACATGTCATGTTGGATCGGATATGACGTAAAGTAGGTTTGGATAGGGAAGCGGGATCCTCTCCAGAAGGCAGGTGCTTGAAGAGAAAAAGTGTGGTCCGGTGACAAAAGCTGAAAAGGTTGCAGTGAAAAGTAGAGATGCATGTGTATTAGAGTCTTTATTTTCTATTTCTTAATGAGGCCCACTAGTGATAGCTTGCATTAAGGAGAAAAAATAAATGTAGGTGTCTCAAATTACTTTTTGTCATAGGGCATATGTATCCATATGCCACCATTGTACATGCCCTCAGAGGAGGCAACTGCAGCGCTTACCAAGTGCGCACTGAAACTTCCTGACGGTTTTAATGACCAAGTAAGTCTTGTACTCCCTCTGTTCACTTTTATAAGGTGTTGTAGACGTTTCAGACAACGTGCAAAACAGCTTAATTTCAGTTGTTTGAAACGACTTATAAAAGTGAGCGGAGGGAGTTACATCTAGACAGTGGCGGAGCATGACCAAAACACAAGAGGGGGCCAAATCCATCTAAAAACACACAATATGCATGAAAAAGCTACTCATCACAGAACATGTGTAAGCGATAATTGTAGGGATCCCATAATTATATGACTAAATAATATGTCGTTTGCATTGTTGCTATATATCTAAATCAGGAATTTATAGTGCATCAAATTTTCCAGCATTTAACCGATGCAGTGGACATCTATATGAATAAATTATCATCACGCCTCGGTTCTCAGTTACTCTCTCCGTTCCAATCAAAAAAATAGGACATGCACTTTCTGTAGTAAACTAACCAAGCAATTAGCAAGGCAAGCACGAAGCACCAACTAGCAGTGTCCAAGGCGTTTGGTTTCAATCAACAAGGAGCCGCAACCCAGCAAGAGGAATAAGGTCCAGTGCGCAGTAGTGCCGGTACGTCCGCCGTCCGGCGTGGTGGCATGCCGACGTCAGCGGCGTGCAGCTCCAAGCCTCCAACAGATAAGAAGGGGATAGACAAGTCGATAAAGAGGAGGAGCCAACGAGGTCATCAGACGAACGGACGAGTTCGCAATGGTCGGTCGCTCAAATCATGTCAGCGGACGATGGTTCGCCATAGCTGTGGCCTGGTAGTGATCTAGCCCTGCAGTAGCAGTCTATCAGAGCCGTTGAGAATCGGGGATGGAGGCTTTTCTGGCAGTCTGGCCGAAGGGTGGAGGGTGGACCAGTCAGGTGCCGAACAGGCGAGAACGCTGTTCCTACACTGCTACTGGGCATTATCTCCTTGGCTGTGCTAAAGTAGTGAATATACCTAGTATAAAATTCTTTTTGCAATTTTGGAGGGGGGGTCGTGGCCCAGTTTCGCCTCCACTACCCTCCGCCAATGCATCTAGAACGTAAGGGGTGCTGAATTTTGACGGTCAGTGTATCTGCGTTAGACATGGATGCCGGCCATGAGTAAACGGGTGAGATGAATGGTGTGTGTATGCAGCCGTCATCTAGGGTTGTCATGTTTTTCAGCTTCCCACAAGTCACCCGTCAGCAACATACCTGCCTGCAGATATCATCCACGTAGAGGCAGAGCGGAGGGTTGACAAGACTTGCAAGCGTAAACCTTGTGGTGGCTCTCCCCATCTATCGACTTTCTTAGACGTACAGCAAAGGAGAAATGGAGCGATAGCCCCGCCAGGTCACAAATGGTTGAGAACAGCATTACAAGGTGTCATGTTACCCAAAAGCAAAGCAACGAAATCTACTCCGCAACAACAACAAAAGAAACAATCTCTCGAGGGACTCGTGCAACATTGCAACAGAATGCTGCTGTTGTGGCAAGCTTACGATCGAGGACGGCACGTAAGGCGTGGCAATGTATGCGTGGCGAGCAGAGTGAAGTGTGGTGTAGAGCCGATGATGGCGACGAGCACCTCACACGCGGGGTGCTGTGTGCCTTGTGCTGGCAACTTCGCACCGAATGGGAAAAGGCGCAACAAACATTCAAGACACAACAAACATCAGCAACCAAAGAATGCATGGCACGGATAATTCTCTCGTGAGAAGCAGCAGCAGAAAGAAAGAAAAACAAGCGAGGATCTCACGAGTGGCGACTTGGACTGTGTGTGTGTGTGTGAGGGGAGGGAAGCAGTTACTACCTCCTATCATGGGCAGCTGGGACCAATGTGAAATCAACACACTCCACTCTAGATTATACTACTACTACTGTACTATGTCCAAGACCATGTGCAATTGTCCAGCACCAGCTATACAGTAGAGTCACAGACCAAAAGGAAATTCCATCAGGGGGTGACATGACAAATTACTAATGTGGACAACTATATATAGGTCCAATGTGCCGTACAAATTACTCTACATGACAAGAGAGTGAGAACAGCATGATGCAAAGACTTGGCGGTTATTCTATGTTGATCGACCTGGCTGTGAGAGCATCAAATAAGAAAAGCGAATCACTTTTCAACAATTTCATAAATCTACAACCGAACCCCTCACTTTCCCTCTAAACGTTCAGGCAGACAACCCGATAGGGCCCGGACAAAAAACGCCACTGAATGGAACCCTCCCCCTCCCCGTCCGCCCACACACACCCACCCACCCAGTCCAAACGTCTGGGTTGTCAAGTAGCCCACATGTCCAGTTGATATGTTGGGCGAATGTGCGGATGCTCAAACGTGCCTGCAACGTCGGACTGACGATCGGAACACGCACGTAAACCATGGGTCAGGCGGGTCCCTCCATCGATTTGGACCCAAGGGATCAAATCCGGCAATTTAAGCCCGACGGCAAGGAAAAACCCTAACTGCCCCCATTTCCCTCCCGCCCGTGCCGCCACCGCTTCCCACGTTTGCTTCCACTCCAACTCTAACCTCGCCATGGTCTGACAGAAGATCACATACTGGAAAATGCTCATGTCCGAGCGTCGAGCAGAGATCGCGCACGGGAGGTGTGCGAGGTAGAGGAATGTTGTACCCCTTGTGAAGGAGAAGGACGAGGCGGACATGGAGACGCCAGAGGAGATGGCGCCAGTCATAGAGGCCAACGGCTCCAACGAGGGGGGCATCTACATCTCCGATGACAGTAGTAAAAGTAGGATAGTTTTCATTCAAATTTACTCCCTTTGTCACATGATATAAAAAGCGTTTTATGGAACGGAGGCTAGTATAAAAAATGCTCTTAGAGCATCTACAACCCGACCTCTCAAACCCGCCTCATACGCCCGGGCAGGACGTCAGTCGGGCTCCTTAAACGGGTCTCAAACGCTCGGGTTGACCGGCACCCCCATATCCAGCTCAAATATGGGGCGGATAAGTGTGACGCCCCCGATTCAATCGTACATTAATCATGCACGCAAATGTGTACGATCAAGATCAGGGACTCACGGGAAGATATCACAACACAACTCTACAAATAAAATAAGTCATACAAGCATCATAATACAAGCCAGGGGCCTCGAGGGCTCGAATACAAGTGCTCGATCATAGACGAGTCAGCGGAAGCAACAATATCTGAGTACAGACATAAGTTAAACAAGTTTGCCTTAAGAAGGCTAGCACAAACTGGGATACAGATCGAACGAGGCGCAGGCCTCCTGCCTGGGATCCTCCTAACTACTCCTGGTCGTCGTCAGCGGGCAGCACGTAGTAGTAGGCACCTCCAGAGTAGTAGGAGTCGTCGTCGATGGTGGCGTCTGGATCCTGGGCTCCAGCATCTGGTTGCGGTAACCGGGTAGAAGGGAAAGGGGGAAAAGGGGGAGAAAAGCAACCGTGAGTACTCATCCAAAGTACTCGCAAGTAAGGAGCTACACTACATATGCAGGGGTATATGTGTAAAGGGCCATATCAGTGGACTGAACTGCAGAATGCCAGAATAAGAGGGGGATAGCTAATCCTGTCGAAGACTACGCTTCTGGCAGCCTCCGTCTTGCAGCATATAGAAGAGAGTAGACTGAAGTCCTCCAAGTAGCATCGTATAGCATAATCCTACCCGGCGATCCCCTCCTCGTTGCCCTTTTAGAGAGCGATCACCGGGTTGTATCTGGCACTTGAAAGGGGTGTGTTTTATTAAGTATCTGGTTCTAGTTGTCATAAGGTCAAGGTACAACTCCGGGTCGTCCTTTTTTCGAGGGACACGGCTATTCGAATAGATAAACTTCCCTGCAGGGGTGCACCACATAGCCTAACACGCTTGATCCCATTTGGCCGGACACACTTTCCTGGGTCATGCCCGGCCTCGGAAGATCAACACGTCGCAGCCCCACCTAGGCACAACAGCGCGGTCAGCACGCCGGTCTAAACCTAAGTGCGCAGGGGTCTGGGCCCATCGCCCTGAGCACACCTGCACGTTGCGAACGCGGCCGGAAGCAGATCTAGCCCCCTTAATACAAGAGCGAGCTTACGATCCAATGCGGCGCGCGCCACTCAGTCGCTGACGTCAAAAGTGCTTCGGCTGATACCACGACGTCGGGATACCCATAACTACTCCCGCGTAGATGGTTAGTGCGTATAGACCAAATGGCCAGACTCAAATCAAATACCCAGATCTCGTTAAGCGTGTTAAGGATCCGCGAACGCCGACCAGGGCCAGGCCCACCTCTCTCCTAGGTGGTCTCAAACCTGCCCTGTCGCTCCGCCACAAAGTAACAGTCAGGGGCCGTCGGGAACCCAGGCCCACCACTACCTGGGTGGAACCACCTGCCCCTTCAGCCCCCAACTCCGAACAGTATCACAGGTAAAGTAACAGTGTAAAGTATATAGTATATGCCCGCGATCACTTCCCGAAGTGATCACGGCCCAGTAGTATAGCATGGCAGACGGACAAGAGTGTAGGGCCACTGATGGAACACTAGCATCCTATACTAAGCAAGTAGGATTGCAGGTAAAGGTATCAACAGCAGTATCAAAAAAACAGGCTATGCATCAGGATAGGAATAACGAAAGCAGTAACATGCTACACTACTCTAATGCAAGCAGTATAGAGGAGAGTAGGCGGTATCTGGTGATCAGGGGGGGGGGGGCTTGCCTGGTTGCTCTGGCAAGAGAGAGGGATCGTCAACTCCGTAGTCGAACGGGGCAGCAGCAGCGTCGGTCTCGGTGTCTAGCGAGAGAAGAGGGGGAAGAAACAATAAATATTTAAACAAGCAGAGGCATAGTGATGCATGACATGACAAGTAACGGCGTTAGAGGTGCCCTAACGCGGTATGGGATGATACCGGTGAAGGGGGGAAACATCCGGGAAAGTATCCCCGGGGTTCCGCGTTTTCGGGCAGAGGAGCCGGAGGGGGAAAGTTGCGAGTTTGATATGTTAGGGGTGTGCGGCGGATGAACGGGCTGCGTATCCGGGTTCGTCTCGTCGTTCTGAGCAACTTTCATGTTGAAAATAATTTAATCCGGGTTACGGATTAAAAGATATGATTTTCTAAAGATTTTATTAATTTTTGGAATTTAATTAATTATTTAAATCTAACATTATCCAAAACAGCGTTTGCTGACGTCATCATGACGTCAGCAGTCAACAGGGGTGTTGACTGGTCAAACTGACGTGTGGGTCCCACTGGTCAGTGACTGTTTAGCCTAATCAGGGTTAAACTAATCTAACTACTGTTTAATTAAACTAATTAGTTAATTAGATTTACGATTAATTAACTTAATTAATTCCCTAATTAATTAATTATTTTTATTATTCTTATTTTATTTTTATTTATTATGTTTTTAAACGTCCAGGGGGGCGTGGGGCCCCTTGTCATTGGCCCCAGGGGGCTGATGCGGGTCAACGGGCGCTGGGCGCCCGATTGGTGGGGGGGGGAACCCGGGCGCTGGCCTCGGGCCTTGCTCGCCGGCAAGACAGAGCGCCACCACGGCACGGGCGGCGGACGGCGCAGGGAACAGGGCAGCGCGGCGAGCGGGAGGGGCCGAAGCGGGGAAGCAGGGGGCTGCGGCGGTGTGAGTGAGCGCGCACTGGGTCGCGGCTGGGCAAGCACGCGCGACAACCGGCCGCGAGCGCGGCCAGGGAACGTGGCGGGCGCCGCGATGGACGGGCACGGTCGACGCGCTGTGAGCGTGAGCGCTAGCGCGGAGGGGAACGGGGCGATGACGGCAGCGAGACGGGGCCGCGGTGTTGCGGTGGCTGGTCGGGACGGGACCGCGGGCGTAGAGAGGCGTCGGGGGTGACCGCGGGCGCGGTCAGCGCGGCGACCACGGGCGTAGGAAGCAGAGAGGAGGGAGGGGCGCGTGCTCACGGAGGGCACGGCGAACGTGGCCAGGGACGACGAGGCGTGCGGGCGCGACGAGCGGACGGCGCGAGGGGCAGAGAAGGAGGAGGGCTTCACAGGGGGGTAAGCAGGGACTAAGGAGGCATGCTCGATGGAGCTCGGGGGGGGGGGGGGGGGGCGACGGGGACGACGTGCGGAGCGGGAGGAGTCCGGCGAGGTGGCGTCGTCCTGGCGGCGGAGGGGGGGCGTTTCGGCGCCGATGACCTCCTCCTCTCGATCCCGATCCAATCGGGGGAGAGAGGGGAGGGGTGGGATATTTCGGTGGGAGGGGGAGAGTGGGTGTCGGTGGGGGTCGGGGTCTCTCCGGGTGGGGGGGGGATAAGGAGAGAGGGGTGGCGGTTATGGGAGTGGGGATGGGTCGGCCTGGTTCGGGAGGCCAGCTGGGCCGATTGGCCCCATTGGGCCAGGGGGTTGCTCCCTCTCCCTTATTAGTTTTCTGTTTGTTTTGTTTTTTATTCTATTTCCTATTTTCTTTTGTTCTTTATTTTAGTTGCATTTTAATTTAGTAAAATATACACTTAGTATCTAAATTAGTATTTCAACTTAGTCCATAGTCACAAAAAGTCTAGACCCCAAATAACTTAGTTTGACATTTTATTAATTATAAAAGGTATTTAATTAATCGTTTTTGCTACGTTTTATTCATCTCATAGTATTTAAACATTTTATAAATGTGTGGTTTTTTCATCATGATTATCTATGCAATATTTGGTTCACTCCGAACATTTTAGTTTTAAAGTTTGTAAACTTTTGTTGTATGCCTTTAATTTGAATTTGAATTTGTTTCGGTTTTCAATTATCTAGAGTTTATCAACAGTAACCGAGGTGACGTGGCATCATTAGTGGGGATCACTGTAGGTTAATTATCCGGGCGTCACAATTCTCCTCCACTACAAGAAATCTCGTCCCGAGATTTAAGAGGAGAGGTAAGGGGGAAGGGATTTGGTTGCGAAATTCTAACGAGTCTTCTCGGTCTTAGTTTCTCTTCTCGAAGAGGTTGATCCATAGTGTTGATGTCTTCATTTCTCTGCATCAATGCATCATGATGAAGTTGTCGTCTTCCCTTCAGGAACTTCACCGGACTTACGAAAAGATAAGAGGGGGAAAACTCTATAAGGACGGATTCTAACATAATTGAGCATCGGACAGTTAACTCAGGGGAAGAAGCATAAGTATCTCCCATATTGAAACTTAAGAAGTTATCGAGAGAAAAGTAAGGAGGTACCATGAGAAGTTTCAAACGGATAGGCAATCGTTCGATGTCTGCAACAACATGCGAAAAGGGTCCAGAGCAACGAGTGAGTATTGCGTCTGTTACCAGAATAGATCACTAGGACGGTGGCCCGTGAATTGCATACGAGACCACGCGCGAGGAATAACTTTAGGAACAGGGGGTGTACAGGAGAGTCAGGTTTCGATCCTTTGGAACCGTGGGTTATGGGCCCACCATGTGTTTTTTTTAAGGAGCAGTGACATCTTGCACGGTCATGATAGCAAGGCATGTCAGAGAGTACCATGTCAGTTATGTCGGCAACAACGTTGGTACCTATGGCGAGGGACGAAGAGAACCATTTCTTGCTCGTTAAACGAGGCGGATCAATAGGCAAAGTTCTCGTCCATCGGTGGTTACCGAAATGCCATAAACAAATGCAACAGGGTCTTACTGACACGGTTGTACACCAAGGTGTTTACATAAGCAGGAGAAAACTACGGCTTAGATCATATAGGTCACCAGAAAGGTTAAGCAAATCAATGAAAAGGAAAAGGTGACCATCAGATTAAACAGAACAATGGAAAGGTAAATGTGTTTAAACACATGTTTCAGGGATATATCCTTCCCAAGGACAAGCAGAGCATGATATCCATGGCAGAATAGAAAGTAGATAACCATTTAGGTAAGGGGAAAGGAATTTCATGACATTACCCAAACAACGATGTTTGGATAATTGATAAAGAAAATTTAGTATTTTGAAGATCGAAGTACCAACGACATATGCTTTGAGATAGCATTGACATGGCCCTCAAGCAAAGGTCGAACTTTGGATACACAAGCATCCATCAGGATCAACTTATAGGATAAGCCTTACGATTTCCTAATGGAAGAATGGCTAACCTTGCTAAAAAGGGAACTATAACAATAGGTCCTCCGGCCAGGTGTGCTAGGCATGACACCATCTTACCGGGTCATATAAAGACCAATGTTATAACTCTTGGAAATATGTACCAATCATCATATCTGACCGAGATCCAGATCTGATTGGTGCAGGATACCTTGGACTCATGATGCCCGAGAAGGAAAGGGGGCAAACACAATTTGACGAGATGGAGTTGCAAGGTTATCGGGAAATGGACTATGGAAGCAGGTCCCGAAACCAGAGTTCGGCTTTAAACCAAGGAGTGGATGAGGAGGCGGCTGATAGACTCAGCGACATATCATCGAGATTTCCAAAAAGATGGATTTCCACAATTATGTGAACAAGGAGATAACATTTGTCAGATCAAATGATATAATGAAGTATGCTAAAACATACACAACTAAACATTGGTTGAAGGTGCGCCCGAAATATGGGTTGGATTGCACGACCAATGTCAGAATGGTGATTCGATAACCAATGGTCTAAGAATGAATTATCGACCATTAACTTCAAAGCAATAGGGTTGTTTGAAGTTCTAAAGTCGCACATCATAACTCAATTGTCGATTTTCCGGTTAGAAACAACATGCGGACCAAGGAATGAACGGAGATGGCAAGAAGTATTACTAGTATCAAGAATTCTTAAGAGGTGGTGAAATTCTCACAACCTTCTCGATATATAAGATGGTATTTCTTCAAGGTAGGACATAAGACAAGTCGAATAGCCAGGAACTCAAAGTACAGCCACAACACGAACAAGTTTGTGTTGGAAAGAAGGCAAGGAAGTAGTCGATGACAACACAAATCATCGAGGGGCAAGGATGGTAATTCTCATCCTGAATTTGATTAATATTTTGGAAAGCTCAGAATGTTGATAATGATCACGACACATTTGTCGAGAGATTACCTGAAGATGTAATCGATCAGCGATGACATCAAGTCAAAGGAATGATGAAGCAAGAGGTTATTGGAACCATGGGTACGACACAAACTCGAAATCAAGCTTGCTGATCAAGGCGAAATGATATGATGAGGAAAATTGATGTAAGCTTAGCTTATCATCGAAAATTGTGCTACAGGAAGAAGGACCAAGTAGCACAGTCAAAAGTTTGCACGATAATGATATAGCCGATAAGGCTTGGAAATGAATTGAAGGGTTATTAAACTCGTAAGCAACGAGAATTACTTAGAGTTACTGAATCAGAGTGCGGAGTCAATTCACTCCTCGATGCTCTTGGTTGACGACAACCCAGAACTCGTGGAGTGACTCTGATAGGGAAAGGTATTACTCCAGCACAAATTCATAAGATGTAGTGCAATGACATGATATCCTCGAGATACCAGGGGGATAATACTCGAAGGCATATCAAATGAAACGTTGAAATGGGATGTATTGATATATAGAAGACAAGCGCTTTAACTTGTCTGAGAAGGGGAATCAAAAGGAATTATGGTCGGAACCACAATCGTAAATGATCAAACCACGAGTACAAGATGAACTTCTATCAAGGGGGTAATTATTTTTACGAGCAGCTCCCATGATAAGTTCTACATCGTGTCCATGGGCATGAACACAAAGTTCAAGGTCGACTCCCACTTCTCCAATGCATAATCTTTCATTAACTTCTCGTTTCTTTTCGAAATGGCATTAGTTGTTGAAAGTTTTACCTGGTGCAATACCAGATAAGTAGGACCTGTGAAATCTTTCGAGTTTGCACAGATTAGGGAAGGCATTGGCTCAACCCATCGGGGCTTCTTAGGGGCATATACCACAAGCTTCAAGAGTAATTATCACCAGCTCGAAAGTAGAGCATGGTTGGCCAAATCAAAGAACGGGATTTACCAATGGTATTATGTATCCCGAAAAGAACTTCTCGAGGTTTTTGTATACGAAGGACACTGTCAGATGATAATTCAACAAAGGACTTGATGGTTCGTAACGGAGCTGATGTGAGCATCGGCACACAGCCAGAGGAAGAATCCAGGCAAGGGCCTTAGATTATAGAAACAACTGACTATCTCAAAGCATCAAAGGCAAGGAATCATAATTTCCAAATCAAGGGCCCAGAAGCAAACACTCTGTCCAAGGGTGGATAAGTTGAGTAGGCTTAAGGGTATAATCGATGGCAATTTCATTGGTCGAGATCTAGCTCATGTTTAATATGACGTCCGAGCCGGAAGGATGAATTCTAGGATCTGATTGAGGATTGCGAGCATTCGCAACATATTGAATCAAGGGACCCAAGATGATAAAGGCAAAGGGCATCCATGAATATTGTTAGCCATTGGAATTAACCAAAATGCAAGCAGGCAAGCATTTCAAGAGCCATAGGCTAATGAGGGTCCTCGAAAGATCGAATAGTATTTGGAAGACTTTTGTGAAACACATGAACAACTGGGGATGAGCGGATACTCGGTAAGAGCGAGGAATTATCCGCAGGGGTATTCAGGTGGCAAAGAACTGCAAGGCAGTATGCACAAAGTATTCTCGGAACAATAGAGAGAATTTCGATGTATCTTGTAATAACAAGATCAACTGGGGATGAATGTATGAATGACAAGTGTATGTGGTTATCAATAGAGGTTTATTGATGGATGGGAATTGCAAAAGCGGCGTCATAAAGTCTCAAGAGAACATCGAAGAGTATCTTCGGATTCTTCTGGTGCAGCAGACGATCATCTATAATAAGGGGCTCTCCGGGAGAAAGTATTATCGAGAACCTAGAGTCAGGGTTAGTAAAATCGTTTAACCCGAATAGAAGAGATGTCAGAGTCCCAGAGTATAGGTTGAGGAGTAAAAGATCCTAGTACCACCCGATGGCGACGTGGGCCCGTAAGGCACACAGCCAAGTTAGTAAAAGTTTTTTCAATGTCTAGACTCGACTTCGGCCAAGGAGTGTGGAAGGGGGATTCCTACAGGCAGTCGGCTCTGATACCAACTTGTGACGCCCCCGATTCAATCGTACACTAATCATGCACGCAAATGTGTACGATCAAGATCAGGGACTCACGGGAAGATATCACAACACAACTCTACAAATAAAATAAGTCATACAAGCATCATAATACAAGCCAGGGGCCTCGAGGGCTCGAATACAAATGCTCGATCATAGACGAGTCAGCGAAAGCAACAATATCTGAGTACAGACATAAGTTAAACAAGTTTGCCTTAAGAAGGCTAGCACAAACTGGGATATAGATCGAACGAGGCGCAGGCCTCCTGCCTGGGATCCTCCTAACTACTCCTGGTCGTCATCAGCGGGCAGCACGTAGTAGTAGGCACCTCCAGAGTAGTAGGAGTCGTCGTCGACGGTGGCGTCTGGATCCTAGGCTCCAGCATCTGGTTGCGGTAACCGGGTAGAAGGGAAAGGGGGAAAAAGGGGAGAAAAGCAACCGTGAGTACTCATCCAAAGTACTCGCAAGCAAGGAGCTACACTACATATGCAGGGGTATATGTGTAAAGGGCCATATCAGTGGACTGAACTGCAGAATGCCAGAATAAGAGGGGGATAGCTAATCCCGTCGAAGACTACGCTTCTGGCAGCCTCCGTCTTGCAGCATATAGAAGAGAGTAGACTGAAGTCCTCCAAGTAGCATCGTATAGCATAATCCTACCCGGCGATCCCCTCCTCGTTGCCCTTTTAGAGAGCGATCACCGGGTTGTATCTGGCACTTGAAAGGGGTGTGTTTTATTAAGTATCCGGTTCTAGTTGTCATAAGGTCAAGGTACAACTCCGGGTCGTCCTTTTTCCGAGGGACACGGCTATTCGAATAGATAAACTTCCCTGCAGGGGTGCACCACATAGCCCAACACGCTTGATCCCATTTGGCCGGACACACTTTCCTGGGTCATGCCCGGCCTCGGAAGATCAACACGTCGCAGCCCCACCTAGGCACAACAGAGCGGTCAGCACACCGGTCTAAACCTAAGCGCGCAGGGGTCTGGGCCCATCGCCCTGAGCACACCTGGACGTTGCGAACGCGGCCGGAAGCAGATCTAGCCCCCTTAATACAAGAGCGAGCTTACGATCCAATGCGGCGCGCGCCACTCAGTCGCTGACGTCAAAAGTGCTTCGGCTGATACCACGACGTCGGGATACCCATAACTACTCCCGCGTAGATGGTTAGTGCGTATAGACCAAATGGCCAGACTCAGATCAAATACCCAGATCTCGTTAAGCGTGTTAAGGATCCGCGAACGCCGACCAGGGCCAGGCCCACCTCTCTCCTAGGTGGTCTCAAACCTGCCCTGTCGCTCCGCCACAAAGTAACAGTCAGGGGCCGTCGGGAACCCAGGCCCACCACTACCTGGGTGGAACCACCTGCCCCTTCAGCCCCCAACTCCGAACAGTATCACAGGTAAAGTAACAGTGTAAAGTATATAGTATATGCCCGCGATCACTTCCCGAAATGATCCCGGCCCAGTAGTATAGCATGGCAGACGGACAAGAGTGTAGGGCCACTGATGGAACACTAGCATCCTATACTAAGCAAGTAGGATTGCAGGTAAAGGTATCAACAGCAGTATCAAAAAAACAGGCTATGCATCAGGATAGGAATAACGAAAGCAGTAACATGCTACACTACTCTAATGCAAGCAGTATAGAGGAGAGTAGGCGATATCTGGTGATCAAGGGGGGGGCTTGCCTGGTTGCTCTGGCAAGAGAGAGGGATCGTCAACTCCGTAGTCGAACGGGGCAGCAGCAGCGTCGGTCTCGGTGTCTAGCGAGAGAAGAGGGGGAAGAAACAATAAATATTTAAACAAGCAGAGGCATAGTGATGCATGACATGACAAGTAACGGCGTTAGAGGTGCCCTAACGCGGTGTGGGATGATACCGGTGAAGGGGGGAAACATCTGGGAAAGTATCCCCGGGGTTCCGCGTTTTCGGGCAAAGGAGCCGGAGGGGGAAAGTTGCGAGTTTGATATGTTAGGGGTGTGCGGCGGATGAACGGGCTGCGTATCCGGGTTCGTCTCGTCGTTCTGAGCAACTTTCATGTTGAAAATAATTTAATCCGAGTTACGGATTAAAAGATATGATTTTCTAAAGATTTTATTAATTTCTGGAATTTAATTAATTATTTAAATCTAACATTATCCAAAACAGTGTTTGCCGACGTCATCATGACATCAGCAGTCAACAGGGGTGTTGACTGGTCAAACTGACGTGTGGGTCCCACTGGTCAGTGACTGTTTAGCCTAATCAGGGTTAAACTAATCTAACTACTGTTTAATTAAACTAATTAGTTAATTAGGTTAATCTAATTACGATTAATTAAGTTAATTAATTCCTTAATTAATTATTATTATTATTATTATTTTAGTTTTATTTATTATGTTTTTAAACGTCCAGGGGGGCGTGGGGCCCCTTGTCATTGGCCCCAGGGGGCTGATGCGGGTCAACGGGCGCTGGGCGCCCAATTGGTGGGTGGGGGGAAACCCGGGCGCTGGCCTCGGGCCTTGCTCGCCGGCAAGACAGAGCGCCACCACGGCGCGGGCGGCGGACAGCGCAGGGAACAGGGCAGCGCGGCGAGCGGGAGGGGCCGAAGCGGGGAAGCAGGGGGTTGCAGCGGTGTGAGTGAGCGCGCACTGGGTCGCGGCTGGGCGAGCACGCGCGACAACCGGCCACGAGCGTGGCCAGGGAACGTGGCGGGCGCCGCGATGGACGGGCACGGTCGACGCGCTGTGAGCATGAGCGCTAGCGGGGAGGGGAACGGGGCGACGACGGCAGCGAGACGGGGCCGCGGTGATGCGGTGGCTGGTCGGGACGGGAACGCGGGCGTAGAGAGGCATCGGGGGTGACCGCGGGCGCGGTCAGCGCGGCGACCACGGGCGTAGGAAGCAGAGAGGAGGGAGGGGGCGCGTGCTCACGGAGAGCACGGCGAACGTGGCCAGGGACGACGAGGCGTGCGGGCGCGACGAGCGGGACGGCGCGAGGGGCAGAGAAGGAGGAGGGCCTCACAGGGGGGTAAGCAGGGACTAGGGAGGCGTGCTCGATGGAGCTCGGGGGGGGGGGGGGGCGACGGGGACGACGTGCGGAGCGGGAGGAGTCCGGCGAGGTGGCGGCGGAGGGGGGGGCGTTTCGGCGCCGATGACCTCCTCCTCTCGATCCTGATCCAATCGGGGGAGAGAGGGGAGGGGTGAGATATTTCGGTGGGGGGGAGAGTGGGTGTCGGGGTCTCTCCGGGTGGGGGGGGATAAGGAGAGAGGGGTGGCGGTTATGGGAGTGGGGATGGGTCGGCCTGGTTCGGGAGGCCAGCTGGGCCGATTGGCCCCATTGGGCTAGGGGGTTGCTCCCTCTCCCTTATTAGTTTTCTGTTTGTTTTGTTTTTTTATTCTATTTCCTATTTTCTTTTGTTCTTTATTTTAGTTGCATTTTAATTTAGTAAAATATACACTTAGTATCTAAATTAGTATTTCAACTTAGTCCATAGTCACAAAAAGTCTAGACCCCAAATAACTTAGTTTGACATTTTATTAATTATAAAAGGTATTTAATTAATCATTTTTGCTACTGTTTTATTCATCTCATAGTATTTAAACATTTTATAAATGTGTGGTTTTCCATCATAATTATCTATGCAATATTTGGTTCACTCCGAACATTTTAGTTTTAAAGTTTGAAAACTTTTGTTGTATGCCTTTAATTTGAATTTGAATTTGTTTCGGTTTTCAATTATTTAGAGTTTATCAACAGTAACCGAGGTGACGTGGCATCATTAGTGGGGATAACTGTAGGTTAATTATCCGGGCGTCACAATAAGGGGGCGCCGGGCACGCCGCCACGTTGGTCTGACGGCGGGGTCCCACGCGAAAAAGCCCGGAAACCCGGCGGACGCCGCGGTGTGAACGTCGCGTGGCGCCGCTCCGGCTCGCCGCCCAAGACCAAATCTGGCTATTTAAGCCGCCCGGTGTCCCACAACCCTAACCCATCCGACTCCCCTCTCTTCACCGCCGCCAGTCCGAGCACATCCACCTCCGCCCTCTCCCACTCCGGCGCTCTGCACCCGGTCCGACGGTCCACCCACGCTCCGGCACTCCGCCATGATCCGGGCAAGATCACCTACTACGCCATGCTGACGCCGGAGCACCGCGCCAAGATCCAGCAGGAGATCCGGGTGAGGCAAGTAGCGCGCCCGCCCGCATCGCTGCCGGGCTGCCTCCGGACTCGCCGGAGCCGGAGAAGGAGGAGGAGCAGCCGAGGGGGGGGGGGGGAAGGAGGAGGAGGAGATGGCTCCAATGGAGGTGGAGGAGGCGGAGCAGCAGCTGCCGGGCTTCAACATGAAGCAGCCGGATGCGGAGTTTGCCGTCGCCCAGTTAGAGGAGATGGCGGAGCAGCAGTCCATCCTGGACTCCATCCAGAATTGAGGCCTATGTGGAGGCCAATTGGGCGTTCCTCCGGCGGGAGCAGGCGGAGTCCGACCGCTCTTCGCCGAACTCGACGCGGAGATAGATGCGGGGGAGGCCGGAGCGGACCAGCCTGAGGAGCCGGAGCCGGGCACGGAGATGCTCGACATCTCCGACGATGAGTAGCTAGATGATCGATATAGTACATAGGTTTTTTTTAGTTTGCATATCTTTCTATTGATTTGAGAATCTAGTATGAGATGTCAGGCTGCAACTGTGAAAATTTGAGGGGTGCCTGGCTGCAGCTGTGAAAATTTGAGGGGCACCCGGTTAGTGCCCACGGACGCGTCCACGAGCGTTTGAAAAGTTGGATTTATCAAATCCGGCTGTAAATGCTCTTATATTATATTATGGGACGAAGGGAGTAGCTCGTTTATCTACGTACGATGAATTTAACGTTGCATGGACGAGTTTGGAAATAGGGGTTTGCAAATGAGGTGTGTGGTTAATGACGGACAAGTGGAGGGGTGACCCGACGCGTCTGCGGATATAAAGGGATCAAATTTGCACACTTGGGTTTTACTCCCTCCGTTTCTAAAAAGACAAATATAGTAGATGCTCTGATGGATCTCAGATTGTGGGAACCCGAGAGCTAAATTGCAGAATTTATGGATAGACACAAATCACCGGTATTAAACAGCGCCAGAATCACGACTGCTGTTGCTACGAGCACCCACCTTGATCACACAGGACAGAAGAACAGAATCAAGATTCTGAGATGTTGTATAATTATTTGTCAACTGTACGAGCACACACCACTAAAAATGGTTGGGATAAAGAGAGGGAAAACAAACAAAGGGGATGATCCTGCACTGCACACTGTTAAACAGCCGATATACATCAACGTGGATAACAAGTTAGGTAGTTAGAATCTTAGTTTGCTTGATGCGCACACATGTATTCTGTTGTGATCTTCCCAGATCAATCTGTAACAACTTGACCTTGTATTCTCTGCATATAAATAGATGACCGCGGCCCATCGGTTTGATGTGTGCCGAACTGTAATTTCTCTCGTTTCACATGGTATCAGGCCATCCTCTTTCCATCTAGATGACTTCGTCAAGCAACCTCCTCTACCCAAGCAGCCGCCACCAGCTCCGCCCTCGCGTCGCTCACCACCGGCGCAGTCACCACGCAGTCGCTCGGCGTCATGGCCTCCACCTCGCCATCTCCATCCCTCATGGGTCTCGTGACCGTGAAGCTTTCCCACGACACCCATCTCCTCTGGAAAGCCCAGATCCTCCCTGCTCTCTGCGGCGCGCACTGGATGTCCATCGCCGACGGAACGGAAACGGCTCCTGACAAAGTTGTCCCCGGCGCCGACGGCGCCCCCCCGGTTCCCAACCCCGACTACCTCTCTTGGGTGACACGGGATCAGCATTGTCTCAGCTTCCTCCTGTCCACCCTCTCCAACAACACCTTGCTGCAGGTCCTGTTCCTACCGTCATCTGCGGCGGTTTGGAGTGCGCTGGAGAGGACCTATGCGACCCGCTCCAGGGCGCACATCATGCAGCTTCGTCGTCAACTTGCTCACATCCAGAAGCGTGACATGACCATGGTGGACTACTTCACCAAGGTGAAGGGCCTCACTGACGCCCTCGCTGCCGCCGGGAAGCAGCTGGATGAGGAGGACATCATCATCTACCTCCTCACCGGCCTGGACTCCACCTACGACCCGCTCGTGACCTCTGTCACCACGCGGGCAGATGAGATCTCGCTCAATGAGCTCTACTCTCATCTCCTGGACTTCGAGCTTCGTCATCAGCACCACGACAACGTGTTTCAGCTCCCTCCCTCCGGCGGTCCCTCGGTGAACAACGTCAGCCGCAACTCTGGCGGCGGCGGCGGCGGCGGATCTGGTGGAAACCGCAACCGCGGCTCTGGAGGTGGACGCGGCCGCGGCTCGGGAGGCAACAGCGGCGGCGGAAACGGCGGCGGCAACGGGCGCACCTGCGGCTCCCCTGGTCATGGCCACAACTGTGGCGACCCGAGCCACAACACCAATCGTGGCTCTGGTGCTCCCAACGCTGGCAGAAACGGGGGCAAGGGAGACATCATCTGCCAGCTTTGCAAGCGCCCTGGCCACGACGTCTTCGACTGCTATCGCCGCTTCAACCACTCCTTCATTCGCAAGGAGCGCATCGCCAACAATATCTCCACTGGACAGAGCTTCGATCCGGCGTGGTACCTTGACTCCGGTGCCACCGACCACATAACTGGGGATCTGGACAAGCTCACCATGCATGAACGATACACCGGCAAGGATCAAGTCCACGCGGCGAACGGGTCAGGTATGCCGATTTCTCATATTGGTTCCTCTGTACTCCGTACGTCTCATAGACCTCTCATCCTTCGTAATATTCTTCATGTTCCCCAAGCTACACGAAGTTTACTTTCCACTGATAAACTTTCCAATGACAATAATGTTTGTGTTGAAATTCACCCTACCTACTTTGTTGTCAAGGATCGTGCTTCGAAGAGGGTTCTTCTTCGAGGGGGCACTAATGGAGGCCTCTACCCCGTCACCGGTAGCCATGGCAGGACACCTCAAGCTCTCTCCGCCATCAAGCACACCCACACTAGATGGCATTACCGTCTAGGCCATCCAGCTTCTCCGGTGGTGGATCAAGCCCTTCGTCGTCAAAGTCTAGAGTTTCTTCGTGAGTCCAATAAAAATAAAGTTCCTGTGTGCGATGCTTGCCAACAGGGAAAGAGTCATCAACTTCCCTTTCCTAGGTCGAATAGGTCATCCTCCAAACCTCTTGAGCTTGTTTTCTCGGATGTATGGGGGCCTGCGTGCACCTCCTCTGGAGGGTTTAAATATTATGTCAATTTCATCGATGATTATAGCAAATTTACATGGCTTTACTGTCTTAAATCTCGAGCTGATGTTTATCGTGTTTTCCTTGAATTTCAAGTCCATGTTGAACGCCTACTCAATCACAAAATTCTTTGCATGCAAACAGATTGGGGGGGGGGGGGGGGGTGAGTATGAGAAACTCAACTCATTTTTTCGTCAACTTGGCATTGAACATCATGTCTCCTGCCCACACATTCATCAACAAAACGGCTCCGCAGAGCGCAAGCATCGCCATGTAGTCGATGTAGGTCTTACCCTCCTTGCACATGCCTCCATGCCATTTCGTTTTTGGGATGAAGCTTTTCTCACAGCATGCTTTCTAATCAATCGTCTTCCTACTCATACCATTAAAAATTCTACTCCACTAGAACGGCTGTTTGGAAAAGCACCGGATTATAATTTCCTACGCACTTTTGGATCTGCGTGTTGGCCTTGTCTTCGTCCCTACAATGAACGAAAGCTTCAATTCCGCTCTAAGCAATGTGTTTTCATTGGTTATAGCATGATGCATAAAGGGTATCGCTGTCTTCATGTCTCTACCGGTCGCATTTATATCTCGCGTGATGTCATTTTTGATGAAAATCTTTTTCCTTTTTCTGTTGACACACCGAAGCAAACACCCGACCAAATCCTGGAGCAAATCCTCGTTTTCTCTCCAGAGGCTATGGAGCGTACGGAACCTAGTAACCAACATGCAGAAATTAGCGATACCCTGCCTTCTCCTGTTTGGACTAATCTGGGTTCACAGCCAATTTTTTCGTCATCGCATGTGCAGGAAACGGGTGCAGAAAATCCGGGCGGCTCGGATCCCCGCGCTGATTCTGTTGCAGGATCGGTTGGCGCTGATCCCGGCGCTGATTCGCCAGGCTCCTCCACTCAGCCGACCGGCGCGGATCCTACGGCTGCCTCTCTGTCTCCAAGTGGGCCGCAGCCCCCGCGCTCCAACAACCAGGCGCCCTCAGCTGCGCCCACGCGCGATCCCGCCTCTGTGGTGGGCTCCACTCCACCGGCCCAATCGGCCTCGCCCGCGTCCCCAACACAGCGCCTGCCTGCGCTCGCTCGTGGCGGGCCCCCGGTGTCACCTGCGCCCGCACTGGTTGAGGAGCGACCCGCGCCTTCGCCAACCCCACGTCCGCGCACACGATCCCAGGCGGGGGTCGTCAAACCGTACGTCTGGACGGATGGTACGGTCCTGTACGACACGCGCAAACGCGGTTTTTCTGCTACAACTACGTCTGGTTTGGTTCCAGCAAGCGTCTCAGCTGCTCTCGCTGACCCCTCTTGGGCTGCAGCTATGCATGAGGAGTTTCAGGCTCTCCAGCGCAATCACACGTGGCATCTCGTCCCTCCTGCACCAGGCCGTAATCTCATTG
Source organism: Aegilops umbellulata (assembly GCA_032464435.1). Taxonomy (NCBI): domain Eukaryota; kingdom Viridiplantae; phylum Streptophyta; class Magnoliopsida; order Poales; family Poaceae; genus Aegilops; species Aegilops umbellulata. The sequence goes on along the minus strand of CP136058.1, from coordinate 247,447,066 downwards.
ATTGCAAATGGGTGTTTCGCGTCAAACATCGTGCTGATGGTACCGTTGAGCGTCACAAAGCACGACTGGTAGCGAAGGGTTTCAAGCAGCGCTACGGAGTTGATTATGAGGATACCTTCAGTCCTGTCGTTAAATCTGCCACCATTCGTCTGGTCTTGTCTCTTGCAGTTTCTCGTGGCTGGACCCTTCGGCAACTTGATGTCCAGAATGCGTTCCTCCATGGCATTCTGGAAGAGGATGTGTTCATGCGACAACCACCTGGGTATGTTGATTCACGTTTTCCGCATCATGTCTGCAAGCTCGACAAGGCAATTTATGGATTGAAACAGTCTCCTCGTGCATGGTACTCACGCCTCAGCTCTAGACTCCAGGAATTGGGGTTTGTCCCTTCACGTGCTGATACCTCACTCTTTATGTACAACTTTGGTGATGTTATCATGTTTATGCTGGTCTACGTGGATGACATTATTGTTACTAGCTCATCACCCTCAGCTGTCAGTCGTCTGATCACAGATCTTCACTCTGAGTTCCCTCTTAAGGACCTTGGTGATCTTCACTTCTTTTTGGGCATTGAAGTGCAGCGATCAGGGGAGGATCTTGTCCTGTCTCAAGGGAAATATGCAGCTGATTTGCTTGCGAAAGCGGGAATGAGTCAATGTAAGCCAGCCACCTCGCCCATGACAGTCACTGATAAACTCTCTCGTGAAGGGGGTTCTCTTCTGTCTCCAGATGACGTCACCAAGTACCGCAGCACGGTTGGAGCCTTGCACTATCTCACTCTGACGCGCCCGGACATCTCTTTTGCAGTAAACAAGGTCTGTCAGTTTTTACATGAGCCCACAGATGAGCATTGGACATCAGTTAAGAGGATCCTTAGATATGTGCAACACTCTGTGCATACTGGTCTTCGCGTTCGCAAGTCCACTTCTTCCTTGGTCAGTGCATTCTCAGATGCTGACTGGGCTGGCTCTTCTGATGACAGACGCTCCACTAGTGGTTTTGCAGTGTTCTATGGTAGCAATCTCATATCATGGAGTTCACGAAAGCAGGCTACATACTGGTCTTCGCGTTCGCAAGTCCACTTCTTCCTTGGTCAGTGCATTCTCAGATGCTGACTGGGCTGGCTCTTCTGATGACAGACGCTCCACTAGTGGTTTTGCAGTGTTCTATGGTAGCAATCTCATATCATGGAGTTCACGAAAGCAGGCTACAGTGGCAAGGTCAAGTACTGAAGCAGAATACAAGGCATTAGCAAATGCTACAGCAGAAATCATCTGGCTACAATCCTTGCTTGGAGAATTGGGAGTATATCAGTCGCGTGCACCAGTGCTTTGGTGTGATAATCTTGGAGCCACGTATCTCTCTGCTAATCCTGTGTTTCATGCACGGACAAAGCATATTGAGATTGACTTTCACTTTGTTCGAGAACGGGTTGCAAGCAAGCCACTGGACATACGATTTATTCCCACGCAGGATCAGCTAGCAGATGGCCTAACTAAGCCTGTTGGTGTGCAGCAGCTTCGGCTCTTTAGACACAATCTCAACCTCTCCGGTTGTGATTGAGGGGGTGTGTTAAACAACCGATATACATCAACGTGGATAACAAGTTAGGTAGTTAGAATCTTAGTTTGCTTGATGCGCACACATGTATTCTGTTGTGATCTTCCCAGATCAATCTGTAACAACTTGACCTTGTATTCTCTGCATATAAATAGATGACCGCGGCCCATCGGTTTGATGTGTGCCGAACTGCAATTTCTCTCGTTTCACACACACACGCAGTAAATCTCTCTCTGAGTATACCACCTAAAATGATCCATGAATTATGTCTCACTTTCATCCCAACCCAAGCTTATTGTCCCTCTAAAAACATGCTATATATGTCTAGAGCTGTAAATTAACACCAACCAAACATCGCATTCGTCTTGGTTTTGCTAAATTAAATCAACTACCTTTTCCCAAATGGGCAGGTAGCCAGAGTGAGGAGCAAGCGGAAACCTCATGGTCATGGAGATCATGGCGGGGCCTTGAAGGCCTGCACGACGAGCGAGAACCCCGGCGCCGCCCCCTCCTCCTCCAGCCACAGCCGGCTCTCCAGCGCGCTCCTTGCCCGGAGCATCACCACCGCGCAGCCCGGCGGGTCCCGGAACCACCACCCGTGGAGGTCCCACATGACGTCCACCGGCGCGCCGTCCACGAACACCGTCTGGTTGCCCCTGAAGTTCCACCGCAGCCGCTGCGCCTGCACCGCCCGCTTCCCGTCGACGCTCACCCACAGCTCCTCCCCTCCCCCGGAGCTCGTGGCGCACCCGACGCTCACCTCGTGCTCCGGCCCGCCTTCCGCGAAGCGCACCCTCGCGGTGTGCATTGCCGCCGGGTCGGCGACCACGACGCGCTCCCTGCGCGACACCGCCAGGCACCGCGCCTTGGAGATCTGGCCTTCGAACTTGGTCTTGACGAACTCCGCGGCCAGGTCGCCCACCGCGAGCACGACCTCTGCGCCGGCCACGGCGACGACGAAGTAGCCGTAGAGCGGCTCCGGCGACGCCCCGGGCTCGTACCGCGCCGCCGTGAGGTCCCAGAAGAGGGCGAGCATGGGGGGCTCCGAGCCCGCCTGCGCATCATCCGCATCGCCGCCGCCATCCGCCAGAGTGAAGGAGCGGGTGCCCCTGCGCCTGCGAAGGAGAACGGAAGGCGCGGCGGCGGACGGAGCAAACGACAGTGTGGGGCCCACCGGGGAGTGTGCCCAGGTGAGGCGAAACAGCGGCGGCGGAGAGGAGGCGCCAGAGTTGAGGAGCGTGGCGCGGTAGGACGCCGTGACGGCTAAGGTGGAGGCGGCGCCGGAGCCGGAGCCGGAGCCGCCGGCGGAGGTGAGGGTGGAGGAGGGGCTGGCGCAGGCGACGCGGACGGCGCCGTCGCCGATGCAGGAGGCGAAGTCGCGCATGGAGGACGGCAGCAGCAGGCTGGACGCGCTCACCATCTCCTCCTCCTCGTCCTCCTCCTCGGGGAAGGAGATCTGCGCTGCGGCCTGCGGGTGCCGCGCCAGGAAGCAAGGGAGGAGGAGGCGGGGAGGGGGAGGGGGAGGGAGTTATGAGTGAGAAGGTGGTGGGGCTAACGCAACGCAACGGGGACGGGGAGATCGGGCTCCAACTCAACTCATAATGGCAACCCGGCGGCGAGGGTGGCACGCGCGCAGGCACAGCAGCGAACCGGTAACTGCCGGAGCGGAGGTGGCGACGAGCCGGAGGAGGAGGAACCTTCCGCTTTAAGTCTGCCCGCCCGCGGATCTCGCCGTCCGATCAGGAGCGGGAGCGCACGAGCCGTCCGATCCTACCAGCATTTGTCTGGGCCTGTATGTATATTTATTAGAGGTTTATTATTATGCCAAGATTTGTAGACAATGTGTGAAAGTTCATTCTACATAAACAAAACTTTCAAATGGGTATTCGGGGAAAGGACAAAGTTGGCTTCAACATTTCAAAGTTACGTACATTATATATGAATTAAAGTATCCCATACCCTGAGCAAATAGTTTGATTTTTTTTAATAAATCATACTCCCTCCAACAAGTTATATGTTGTTTGAGCGACAAGTAATATGGATCAAAGAAAAAAAAAGCAACATTCAAGTATTTTGAAACATCGTTGATAGTTGTAATTATTTTAGATAAAAGAGACATAAATTTGTTCTTTCTCTTGGACCAACATCTTTATTATCTCTATACTAATACTACTTAAAAAGGTAAGGTTTCATCTTTTACTTTTCTTCCCACTACCTCTTTGTTTAACTTCCTATATGTTATAATCAATCGTCTTAATTTACTTACCTTCTGGACTAATTTTATTTTACTTTAGTTACTAAACTTCTCATCAAAGTAGATCATGGACAGGATTTTATAAATATTTATTTATACAATCATATTAAGATGGACAAGTAATCAGAAGCTAGCATACTAGATTATTTATATTCGTTACAACGCACTGGCAATGTTTGTATACTGAAAATATGGTCTTGGTTGGCGTGCAAAAAAGAGAAAATATATCTTTTATATGGGTCCTCAATTGCCATTAAAAAAAGAGAGTTTGTAGTTAATGAGGAAAACGGGACCTAAAAGCTAAACATGATTAGAGCAATGATAATAGGATGATGTAGGTGGGCTGTAACGCTTTAAATATTATATTTTTGATAAGTTGGATGAGAGAGAAGATAAGTGGGTTACTGATTAACAGTCGGCTGTAGCACGCGCTCCTAGACACTACTACCTCCGTCCTGGTTTATTGGTCCTCATTATATTTCGTGCCAAATTTTGACCATAGATTGAACTAACAAAATGTTCATGCATGTCACAAAAAATTATATCATTGAAAACTATCTCAAACACGAATCCAACCATATAACTTTTGTTGGCATGCATTGATATTTTGTTAGTTAAATCTTACGTCAAATTTTGGCACAAATTACAAAGAGGACCTATAAACGAGGACGGAGGTAGGTGGGCCATGTTTCACCAAAGTAGTATATATTTATATGTGACTATTATATTTGCGGGCTATAAGGTAGGCTATAGATGATGTGGCAAGATCATGTAGCCATCATCCGGCTATACTATTAACCATGCTCTTATAAAGAAACTATAAAGATTGAAGACATGACGTGCTAAATATTGATTTCTCTCATTTTATATGGCTAGTAGAAGAGAGTCTGATCATCTCGTTAAGGAAAACACTCTACGAGCCGTCTAATCAATTTCTGATTTGTTTGACGCAATTTTCGAGCAGGGATCATCATAGAACAATTGAGCATGAGCCCCATTCATACTTGTTGAAATTCCCCTTAAAGGCAGAAATTTCATCTGGAGCAATATGCAAGTGTTGGGAAACATAGCATGCAATTTCAAAAAAAAATCTATGATCACGCAAAATCTATCGAGGAGATGCATAGCAACAAGAGGGGGAGTGCGTGTCCACGTACCCTCGTAGACCGAAAGCGGAAGCGTCTACTTAACGCGGTTGATGTAGTCGTACGTCTTCTCGATTCAACCGATCAAGTACCAAACGCACAACACCTTCGAGTTTTGCACACGTTCAGCTCGATGACGTCCCTCGAACTCTTGATCCAGCAAAGTGTCGAGGGAGAGTTTCGTCAGTACGACGGCATGGTGACGGTGATGGTGAAGTGATCTGCGCGGAGCTTTGCCTAAGCACTACGATAATATGATCGGAGGAGCAAACTGTGGAAGGGGGCACCGCACACGGCTTGAAACAATTGATGTTTGTTGTGTGTTCTAGCGGTGCCCCCCCACACATATATATAAGTTGGAGGGGAGGAGAGGCAGCCAAGGGGGCGCCCCAAGTAGGAGGAATCCTACTTGGGGTCCTCCCAATTCGGCCTTTCCCCTTTCCTATTCCTATTCGGAGTAGGAAGGGACACTACTAGGAAAAGGGCTATAGATGGAATTGACACTAATGGCGCATCAGACATGTGGTGCGCCATTACTATATACTAATGGCGCACCACATCCACGGTGCGCCATTAGTAAAAAAGAAAAAAAATCAATTTTTTTCAAAACTATTAATGGCGTACCGTGGGAGTGGTGCGCCATTACTAGTTGAACTAGTAATGGCGCACCACATCCATGGTGCGCCATTAGTAAAAAAAAATTTAATTTTTTTAAAAAAATTTCTTCAAAACTACTAATGGCGCACCGTGGGAGTGGTGCGCCATTACTAGTTGAACTAGTAATGGCGCACCATGCCACGGTGCGCCATTAGTAACTTGGCCACCACTTCCACCGAATGCACACCCCCCCCCCCCGGGATCGCCTTTTCAGTTTAAAAAAAATAAAAGAAAATGATGAAAATGTTAAAAAAATAAAAGGAAATAAGTTTCCCATGTGATATGTGGTCTAGTTGTTGGGAAAATTTGCAAATATGAATTTCGACTACATTTGCAAAATCTCTCGATAATTTGTAAAAATGGGCATAACTTTTGCATACTAACTCGGATGAAAAAGTTTTTTATATGAAAAATCATCTACTCGAAAAGTTACATCCGAATTTAATGGGAGAACCTCGTTAAACATTTTCAAAATCCTCAAAAACCTAACAGAAAAAAAGATACGGGGCTTTTAAGATCTGGAGAGGCAAAAAAATTCAAAAAAATTCAAACTTACTAATGGCGCACCTACCCATGGTGCGCCATTACTATCTTCCCGCCTTCGAAATTCAAAATAAGTCAAAAAAATAAAAAATAAAAAGTTACTAATGGCGCACCTGCCCATGATGCGCCATTAGTATTTTCCCGCCTTCAAAATTCAAAATAAATCAAAAAAATAAAAAAAAAGTTAGTAATGGCGCACCTGCCCGCGGTGCGCCATTAGTATCTTCCCACCTTCAAAATTCAAAATAAATCAAAAAAATAATAAAAAAGTGGCTAATGGCGCACCTGCCTGCGGTGCGCCATTACTACGCCGTATATATGGCTGGCCGTGGTCCTCTCCTCCTTATCTCTTCATTCCACCTCTCCTACACTCCATCTCCTCCTCTCCTCCACTCCATCTTCCCTTCTCTCCTCCACCATACTACCCTCGTCCTCTCCGGCGACCTCCTCCTCCTCCTCTCCGGCGACCTCCTTCTCCTCTCCGGCGACCTCCTCCTCCTCTCCGGCGACCTCCTCCTCCCTCCTCTCCTTCCCTCCCCTCCCCTCACGGTTTCTTCTCCCTCCTCTCCGGTGAGCTCCTCCTCCCTCCTCTCCGGTGAGCTCCTCCTCCCTCCTCTCCTCCCATCCCCTCATGGTTTCTCCTTCCTCCTCTATGATGCTCCGGTGAACTCCTCTCCGGCGACCTCCTCCTCCTCCTCTCCGGCGATGTAGGCGAGCGCCTCTCCGGTGACCTCCTCCTCCTCCTCTCCGGCGAACTCCTCTCCGAACACGGCAAAAGAATGAACAAGATCCAAAAACAGGAACAAAATTTGAAATAATGTCGTGCCAAAAAACGAGCAAAAAAACGAACAAAAAATGGGCAAAAAATCACGATCCAGATCCAGATTCAAAATTCAAAAAATAGCAATGGCGCACGGTGGGGGTTAGATGGTGCGCCACTACTATTTTCCCGCCTTCAAAATTCAAAAATACTAATGGCGCACCAGTGGCCTATACTAATGGCGCACCAGTGGCCTATACTAATGTCGCACCGTGGCCTATACTAATGGGCGCACTGCCTGGTGCGCCATTAGTATACCAGATACCAATGGCACACCATCGGTGCGCCATTAGTAATAAATACTAATGGCGTGCTACTAATGGCGCACCGGTGGTGCGCCATTATTAGGCAAAACCGGTGCGCCATTAGTAGGCCTTTTCCTAGTAGTGGGAAGAGGGGGAAGGGGGAATCCTATTCCCTTTTTTCTTTCCTCCTTCCCCTTTCCTACTCCAATTTGGCCAGCCATATGGGGGGTGCACCAGCCCCTTTGTGGCTGGTGTGTTTCTCATCTAGGCCCATAAGGCCCATATCTTTTGCCGGGGGTGCCCGAAACCCCTTCCGATGACCCGATAAGTACCCGATGCATCCCGAAACACTTCCGGTGTCCGAATACCATCGTCCTATATATCAATCTTTACCTCTCGACCATTTCGAGACTCCTTGTCATGTTCGTGATCTCATCCGGGACTCCAAACAACATTCAGTCACCAAATCACATAACCCATATAATACAAAATCGTCAACGAACGTTAAGCGTGCGGACCCTGCGGGTTCGAGAACTATGTAGACATGACCGAGACACTTGACCGAGACACTTCTCTGGTCAATAACCAACAACGGAACCTGGATGCTCATATTGGTTCCCACATATTCTACGAAGATCTTTATCGGTCGTACCGTAATGACAACATACGTTATTCCCTTTGTCATCGGTATGTTACTTGTCCGAGATTCAATCGTCGGTATCTTCATACCTAGTTCAATCTCGTTACCGGCAAGTCTCTTTACTCATTCCGTAATGCATCACCCCGCAGCTAACTCATTAGTCACATTGCTTGCAAGGCTTATTATGATGTGCATTACCAAGAGGGCCCAGAGATACCTCTCCGATACTCGGAGTGACAAATCATAATCTCGATCTATGCCAACCCAACAAACACCTTCGGAGATACCTGTAGAGCATCTTTATAATCACCCAGTTACTTTGTGACGTTTGATAGCACACAAGGCATTCCTCCTGTATCCGGAAGTTGCATAATCTCATAGTCAAAGGAATATATATATATGACATGAAGAAAGCTATAGCAATAAAACTGAACGATCATTATGCTAAGCTAATGGATGGGTCTTGTCCATCACATCATTCTCCTGATGATGTGACCCCGTTCATCAAATGACAACACATGTCTATGGTTAGGAAACGTAACCATCTTTGATTAACGAGCTAGTCTAGTAGAGGCTTACTAGGGACACAGTGTTTTGTCTATGTATCCACACATGTATCAAGTTTCCGGTTAATACAATTCTAGCATTAATAATAAACATTTATTATGATATAAGGAAATATAAAATAACAACTTTATTATTGCCTCCAGGGCATATTTCCTTCAGCAAGAAGCCCCCCTACTGGAAAAACTGGAATGGTGTTTCACCTCAGAAGCATGGACACTCACTTTCCCTTCCACATTAGTCACCCCCTTGCCAAAACCACTTCAGACCGCATCCCTATTCTTATCAAAATTGGCACCTGCATCCCAAGATCTCAAATTTTCAGATTTGAAAATTTCTGGCTCCAACACCCTCAACTTAAGGAAGTGGTCAAACAAAACTGGGAACAAGAGGTTCATGAAAATGATAGTGCAAAGTGCATTACAGCTAAGTTCAAAAGTCTCAAGAAGGGCCTTAAAATCTGGGCCAGAACCATTTCCAGTCTGAAAGATACTATCAAGAACACCAACTTCATGATTTTATTCTATCATGTTATAGAGGAATATAGAGACTTGACTGTGGAAGAATCTTATGGTAGGAGGATTCTCATTAAACACTTGAGGCTTAGTAATGAACAACAGAGGATTTATTGGAAGCAAAGGAGTACCATCAGGAACATTAAGATGGGGGAAGCTAATACAAAGTACTTCCAAGCTAAAGCCACCATTAAACACAGGCTTCAATCATATTGCAATGCTGAAAGATGAGGAGGATCAAGAGCATATTGACCACCAAGAAAAAGCTGCTATTCTTTTCAGTGCATTTAAGAAGAGATTGGGCACAACCTCCAAAACAAAAAACCCACTTCTTCTCCAGTCTCTGCTTTTGCACCATGAAGAGTTGATAGACCTTGAGACCCCTTTCTCTAAGAAAGAAATTGATGATGTCATTAAGAATATGCCTGCTGATAAAGCTCAAGGTCCAGATGGATTTAATGCAACATTTCTCAAAGCTTGTTGGGATATTGTGTGTGGGGACCCCGACTCATAAGTCGTGATCACCGAATGCACGTGTACAGTGATCCCAGAGATCAATGCTCACTGAACACACAGAAGCCGAATAACAAGAGTCTTACATCCATACATACCGTATTACACAAGTAGGACCATTATGGTCAAGTCTTGAGTATAACATTGCAGCGGAAATCTTCGTCGATAACTTGGACCCATGCCATCTGCCTTAACCCTACAGGCATTCTGTCTGGGAAGCGTCCTAGCTCACATGCTCGTCATCGAAGTATTCTTCATCATATTCTGTTCTTTCATGCCTGGCCAATAAAATAACCAGTGGCAAGCCAATGAGTACTTTGAATGTACTCGCAAGCAACCCATGTTTTGGTTCAAGATACAACAATGCATGATATAGGTAAATTTTTGCGGAAAGCTAGTTTTGAGTGCAATGACATGTTCAACAACTTGTAAGACATGCATCAGGAGAATTTAAGTAACCAAGAGGACATGTAACAGATATCAACATAAATAGAGTGGGCACCAACCCAACTCAATCATGTCAAGTCCTTGACTTGACCCAAGTAGTTCTTCCCACACACACTGGTTTGTAAACAAGTGGACGTAGCCCAAGAGCGGTTACCCAACTATCCTTGACCATGGACACGGCTATTCGAATAGTTTTACACTCTGCAGAGGTTGCACACTTTACCCACAAGATCCGGGGAACTTCCGTGTCATCCACGACCCGCGGTACCTCAAGTACCCGGGGTAAGCACCCGATCACTACCTTTCCCTAGACGACACTAACATGGAGTCCACTCGTTGTTCCGTATCCTCACGATGTACATCATACGAGACTCACTCGAGATCGTAACATCCGAGAGGGGACACAACGGTGTATCCGGTGCCCTGTAAAAACAGTCATGGCCGCCCTACCTGGCACGACCCCGTCCCGAGAGAGCGCACCAACAACTCTCCCATCACTAGAAATGCGGGCTCCAAGCTAGTATCGGCCTAGGTAATCAATAATGCCCTTTCCCATATAAAGGTAGAGTGGTTGCGCATGTAAGGTTGGAATAACGGTCGCAACTTAAACCAATCCGTTTTTGAAAACAACACACACACACTTGCCTTGGTACACCACTTCGTCATCAAGTGGCTACCCAACTTATCATCTCCCTCGGGCATAAGTGGCACCCGACGGGGTTTTCGAGAAGTCCTTTGAAAATACTTTGTCTCCATCACCATGCATATTCCCGTCCCCCTTTTTTTGCGTAGCAACTACTAGCATCCTATCTACTCCCACCGGCATAACCCCCATAAGAAGGTAGGGTCATGCATAATGCAGGTATCAACGAGAAAGTAACGAAGGCAACTCACCAAAGTGGTTACCATCTCATCATGATTCCGAAGCAACACTAATAAAGTGCTATATGACATGCATAAAAAGGGTTTCATAGACATGGTCAAAGGGCTGCTTGCCTGGTTCATCTGAGTCTTCAAGTCTTCCGGTCCTTCTCCAAGTACTCCGTCTACTTCGTCAACTAACGTCGGAAACAATCATAATAAGCAACACCACAAGGCAAAAATAAAAGTGCTCTAAAAATATGAAGTTGACTTTTCTAGGGTACCTCTAGTCATATGAGGAATGACCAAAGTGATTTCAATGGAATTGGATAAGTAGATATTTCTAAACAATTTGATATGATGGAATCAAGGGGTTTATGGATTTTGCAAGAAGTGTACAAAAACATATTTTTGAAAAATTAGCAAAGGCACCCATTTAACAAAGGATGATTTTAGAAGCATCTAGGAATTGGTTTCACTGGATTTGGAGTTGAAATGATTTTCCTATGAATTTGCAAAGTTGACAAATATGAAGAAATAGACCATTATTTGAGGTGATACAGAAAGTGTTAGTAAAAATGTTCAAAAACTAAGATTTGAACTTATAGGCATCTAGGATTTTGAATCATGGAATTTGGATCAAAAATGGGCTCTCTGTGATTTCTAAAGTTTATCACTAAAATAGGAAAAATAGGATTTGATAAATATTTGTGAAGAAAATCTTTATGGAAAAATGTGCAAATAGCACCATGTGATAGGAAATGAATTTAGGAACTACTAGAAATTTGAATCATCAAAATTGGTGTTGAAATGAATTTATTATGGATTTTAGAAGCTCACTGAAAAGGAAAAATAAATAAATTAGGTTATACCTAAAGCGCGCACCGGCGTAGGATAGCTGCTGGGCCGGCCCAGTAGCTCAGCTAGGCGGGAGATCGGGCCACATCGACGGCGTACTCGCGGAGTACGCTTCCCTGCCAGGAAGGCGGTTCCCGGGGATTCCGCCTCCACTTAACCCGAGTGGGTCCGGCTGGACACGTCGGCAGAGGCTGACCGGTGGGGTCGCCGGTCCACCGGTCGGCCTTCTTCTTCCTCGCGCGGCCTCCCGTGCCGCAGGAACAGAGGGGGCGAGGCCGAGCTTGTCCCCGGCGACCAGGGGCGCTGCTGCGGTGCCCGGCGCACCGGCGAGCTCGGGGGACTGCGCCGCGCCCGCTCCCCCCGTCAGCACGTCCAACGGAGGACGAAGGCGAGTGGGGCCACGGCCACGACGGACGGTGCTCGGGCGAGACTCGGGCAGGGCAGGGAAAGCACGGGGAGGAGGGCCTGGTGCGCGGGGGAGGACCCTTGGTGCCCTATGTGTTCTCTCGAGCGTCCAGTGGGAGCGGGGAAGCAATGGGGGCCTGGGTTGGTCCGGGGCATGTCGGCGGCGACCCAGCCTTGGAGGGGGCAGGAGAGCACGTAGGGGGGAGAGGGGGTGTCCGAGAGGTGCATGGGAGAGAGGAGGTTCGAACCCAGGCGAGAGGGAGGGTCGGGGTGGCTTAAAATGGGCGAGGCCGCGGTGCACCGTGGGTGGCGTCCACGGACGCGCTCGGGTGAGCTCATAGAGGGGAGAGGAGAGGGGTTTAGGAAGGGACCGGCAACTTGCCATGTCCCAGACGCCGAGGCGGCCTCGTGAGACACGCTGGGGAGGCCCGAGGTGGCCGGAGGTGCTTGGCAGGGGGCGGCTACAGTGCGGGAGCGCACTGTAGCGCGCTCCAGAGCGTCCCTTTGGCTACCATGGCATTGTTTAAGGGTCAGGGGCGTGTCCACTAGTTTCTGGGACCTTGTGGGGTGAGTAAACAAAGTGGCAAAGGCCTTGGATGCCATGGAGGGCCACTAGAATGAGGAGGGAGGTGAGGAAGAGGGGGAAGTGGGCTGTCCAGAGAGAGAAAGAGGGGGGTTTCACCCCTCAATTATTGAGCTGGGGACTAGCCATTGTTACTGGAGGTGAAAGGGGTCTAGGAGGAGCTGTGGTAAAAAGCTTAGCTCAAGGAGATTAGTGGAAGGGGTCAAAATGGTGTTTTTGGAAAAAGGGCAGAAGGTGTTTGTTGATGGTTTGGGCAAGTAAATTAACTCCACTTGCCATGAGAATTAACAGGATGAAATGGCACATATAAGTAGGGTGTTCCACCAAGTTTGAGCTCATTTGGGAAAGTTGCCAATGTAACTTTGGCAAACCCTAGAAATCACCAGAAATGGCTTTACCAAGATTTAGTCATGCAAATCTATTCTCCTTGATGCACCACTTGGTGTAGTGTCATCATTTGAGGATTTTAACATGCTCACAAAAGTTGGGGTCAAGGAGAGGAAGTTGGTAGTACAAACTTGTTCAAATTTGATTCTGGTCAGAGAGGGTTTTGGGGCACTTTGATCAATATAAAATTCTCTCCAACTTGTGCCATTTGGTCTAGATGCATTATTACATCATTTGAGAATGTGCACCAAGTTTGAGAGCATTTGGACATGTTTTCCAGTGCAAACATGTTCAAACTTGAAAAAGGACAGAAGTGGTTTTGAGAGGGTTTGATGGGGTTATACTATTCTCCATGACATGTTATTTGGCAAGATCATCAAACATGTCATATGTGACATGCTAGAATATTCTTGGATTTTTATGAAAATATTTCCTGTAGAAATATTTCAAATCCTTGAAATGAGCAGAAATGGTTTTGGGAGGTTTTGTCCAATATTTTGATCATGACCATATGTTGAAACTCATATATATGGAAAATATATGTCCATTGAGTCTCCCTTATTTTTCTCAAATATTTTTAAAGCTTTAAAATAATTTTAACCTATTTAAGACCATTTCTGGCCTTCAGAAAAAGCCTTTAAGTAAAATAGGAAAATAACTTTTAAAATTTTATTTTTGTGGTTTCTGGGTAACCTATATCTAATAGGAGTCAAAAATATTTTTGGAAAGATTTTTACTGCCCTTAAGTAAGTACTTGCAGTGCAATCCTCAATCAAGGGGTTTTTGGAAAAGCTAATTTTTGAAAATACTATTTGGCCAAATTATTTTTGTAAGAAAATACTATATTGCTCTATACACATGGCATGATCATTGGGGAAAGGTTTTGGATCAAGGAGAAGGAGTACAAGAGTTGGAGGATTTATTTGATTTTAAAGCACTTGCAAACAACAGACAAAATCCAAACAAGGCAAGGTCCAAAACACTCAAAAGTTTTTGTCAAACCAAATTTTATCATGATTTATTAGCTTAAGTGATGTGGCATGAAAATCAGGGTGTGACAGACCTACCCCCCTTACAAGAATCTCGTCCCCGAGATTCCCAGACTAGGCGTGGAAAGGGATACAGAAACTTGGATCCGGGGTAGTCTTCAAGTCCTCATGTTGCTTCTGCTTCCGAGTGGTGCTCCATTGAACCTTGAAGTACTTGATGGTGTGGTTTTGTATTTGTCGTCCTGCTTGATCCATATTGCAATTGGGCTCTCGCGTAGGTCATATTGGGCTGGAGGTCGATGGCTCGGTGATCGATGTCCTTGTAGAGGTCGGGCTAGTTAGGAAGTTGGAAACGTTTCCGGAGTGGTGTCGTGTGGAAAAACGTTGTGCATAGTGGGTGACTCAGGTGATAACTCTAGCTGGTAGCCGTCTATTCTTCGTCTTGCGGTGATCTTGGAGAGGGCCAATAAATCTTGGTGTGAGCTTCCCTTTGACATGGAAATGCTTGGTTCCTTCGAGAGAAGTGGTTTGCAGATATGCCTGGTCTTTGATGCAGAGGTATACTTCTTGAAGATGGTGATTGGTCTAGTTCTTCCTCCTAGACATGACGATCTTCAGATGTTCCTTGACCAGCTCAACGATTCTTATTCCATCTTCGGGTAGACAAGTATGTCATCAAAGAAAGATGATAACTAACTTGTCCAAGCACTCCATGAAGTCTATGGGGTACGTAAAGTGGGCTGAGGCATTGGTGATGGTCACGGTTGAGCATTGGCCAAGGTCTTATCGATCTAGAGCCAAAGCCCAGGGTCAGGATCCGACCATGTTGTGGCTTGGTAGGGCGTAAGGGTTTCAAGGATTCTAGTGTGCGAGTGAATGTTTATCATCCCATCCTTGAGCACAGTTTCTGAGATGCCAATCGTTCTATCTAGTCCTCCAAACAATCACATCATGTTACCGAAAGAATCATCCCGTATAGGTTAACTCCAATCATCACTCATGTTATCTATATCCTCATGACTCTCGAGAGGAGGTTTAACAAAATCATTTATGACTACAATCCCCAAACTCATATGTAAGGCTACCCCTAAAATTCCATGGGTAGAGCATATAAGCTGCTAAGCTTGAATTTAATCACCACAATCCGAGTGCTCAGTCTATTGATCCAAGGTCCATGATAAAACATCTATATCCTAAGGAAACACGTCGTAAGCCACTCCAAGATCTTGTTTCCTTCCCATGAATCAACTCCAATAGCCCATTAACTTCCATTAATCACTACATAATCCATTAATTTCTACAAATCCAATGTTTATGGTGTTCCACATGATCTCCTAAAGTTCCTATAATCCCCAAATACTTGAAAGGGCTGTCTCTACTATAGTAAGTCCACCAATTTCCATTATCATGATCAAGTAAACTCCAAGATCAAGCTCATACATATCCCTAGATAAACTCCGACAATTAATCCAATCTCCTAGTTTATTGTCCTCCAAGAAACATGGTATCATGCTCGAGATCATCAGTCTGAATCCAATTTACTCTGAACCATGTATAATTACTCTGCATCCATACTCCACTAGGATAACCTGTTGAATCCAAATCTCATGTCCAATGAGAATTCCTACACGTTTCCACCAAGTCATTATCACAATGTCAACTATCTCCTATCAATATCCCCTGGCTAAGTCAAATCCTCATACGTCCAAGAATTCAGCTTGCGGTCTTAGTTGTCCCACTAAATCCAATTTATCGAGGGGTAAAGAAAGCTATGCTACTCTATAATCATGATCCAGCCACGTTCATCTACCAACATGAAAGCCTTATAATCCACCAAATAGTCTTAGATGATTCCTCAGAGTCATCGATATAAACTCATCAAGTCATTTGTCCTCTATTCCTATATCCTTAAACTGATCTTTCCTATGGCATCGTCAGTTCTGGTGCTGTATTAGGATGATAATGTGCTCGTTCACTATGTCCACTAGTTCCATAATGAACCCAGTGTTATGCAAGGTCTACAGAGGCTTAACTGGTTCTCTTGCAATTCTATGGGTTAAGCACATGGTTAAGGACTCGAGCTGGGGTATCTCGTGAAGTCTCGAAGGGTCTAGGAATGGGTTTCTAGTCTGGAGGGTTAAACATAACTCTACGGGGTTTCACTTGGTCGAGGAGGCTGCAACAAAAAGTCTTCAGTGCTAGCTGGCTGCCGAGGTGGAATTCTTGGTGCATCTTGTCTTGCTAGCCTTCAGTTGATGAGAGGGATGAGAGGGAGAAGTAGCATAGAGGAGAGGAATGCCTGAAGGGGGTCCTATAGTGCAGGTGCAAACAAACAAGTGCTAAAAAGGGCCAAACACAAACAACACAATAAGGCAGGTGGTATAGTCATGTACTTGTTGCCTAGGGCAAAAGTTGTGACCTATCTTAAAACACGAACAAATAAAAACAAGCAACACACAGTCATGGTTCTATTCGAACCATCATATGGACTCGACTGCGCATAGGGGGTACACGACTCATCCTACCCTAGGGGTTCTCGGACTAAGTAGTCGTGCTATACTTCGTGCCTCATGCAGTCTTCTGGATTTTTCCTCAGGTGTCGTTACGTCTTTTGTAGTTGTTTGATGAAATGATCCGAGTTGGCCTGAAGAATCTTCAACACTTCTCGCCTGATGAGATGATGGGGTGAAGGTGGCTCCTCGTAGCTGGTATTGACTTGGTCTTCCCTTGTCCTCTTAATCACGATGATCGCTTTTGCCTTTTTAAGGTGTCGGCGGTTCCAGGTGGCCATCCTTTATGCAATGACATTAACAAGGCATAATAGAGGTCCAATCCGTCGAACACATTGTTGACGATATCGTCACCGAGAGCGGGGGTTGAAGAGAACCATTTTCCTGCTCACTATAGTGAGGCGGACCAAATGGCTAGGTTCTCATCCACCGGTGGTTGCCGATACAACAAAGGTAGTGACAGGGTTACCCTATCAGCGATGTATATCATGATCTTGCATATCCTATGCCCTGATCGTCGTAGGATAAGGTTGCATCATCTTGGGGCAGTGTCAAGGGTGTCACCATCTCCTGGGCCTTCAGGTTCTCATCCCTTGAGGATGTATCTTCTGTTGGTATCGTCTTGTTGTGATGTCGCCAATCTTGTGTTCAGGAGATGTGGGTGAATGTCTGGCAAGGCATCTTCCTTCTAGATTATACACGAGGATTACAAGGAATCCAGTGGTCAGGGGCATAAGGGTTCTAGCGACCAAAGGTTTTGAAGGGGAAGAGATCAATAAGGAAAGTATACCTTAGTTTCCGAAAAACTGAGAAGGGAAGAGAAGTATAGATAGTTTTGAAAACTAGTAGTAGTTTTGGAAATAGTTTTACCCTAACTAATGACCATGCTAACTAAGGCTTCCTACAGTCAGGATGGCTCTGATACCAGCTATGTGGGGACCCCGACTCATAAGTTGTGATCACCGAATGCACGTGTACAGTGATCCCAGATATCAATGCTCACTAAACACACAGAAGCTGAATAACAAGAGTCTTACATCCATACATACCGTATTACACAATTAGGACCATTATGGTCAAGTCTTGAGTATAACATTGCAGCGGAAATCTTCGTCGATAACTTGGACCCATGCCATATGCCTTAACCCTACAGGCATTCTGACTGAGAAGCGTCCTAGCTCGCATGCTCGTCACCGAAGTATTCTTCATCATATTCTGTTCTTTCATGCCTGGCCAATAAAATAACCAGTGGCAAGCCAATGAGTACTTTGAATGTACTCGCAGGCAACCCATGTTTTGGTTCAAGATACAGCAATGCATGATATAGGTAAATTTTTGCGGAAAGCTAGTTTTGAGTGCAATGACATGTTCAACAACTTGTAAGACATGCATCAGGAGAATTTAAGTAACCAAGAGGACATGTAACAGATATCAACATAAATAGAGTGGGCACCAACCCAACTCAATCATGTCAAGTCCTTGACTTGACCCAAGTAGTTCTTCCCACACACACTGGTTTGTAAACAAGTGGACGTAGCCCAAGAGCGGTTACCCAACTGTCCTTGACCGTGGACAGGGCTATTCGAATAGTTTTACACTCTGCAGAGGTTGCACACTTTACCCACAAGATCCGGGAACTTCCGTGTCATCCATGACCCGCGGTACCTCAAGTACCCGGGGTAAGCACCCGATCACTACCTTTCCCTAGACGACACTAACATGGAGTCCACTCGTTGTTCCGTATCCTCACGATGTACATCATAGGAGACTCACTCGAGATCGTAACATCCGAGAGGGGACACAACGGTGTATCCGGTGCCCTGTAAAAACAGTCATGGCCGCCCTACCTAGCACGACCCCGTCCCGAGAGAGCGCACCAACAACTCTCCCGTCACTAGTAATGTGGGCTCCAAGCTAGTATCGGCCTAGGTAATCAATAATGCCCTTTCCCATATAAGGGTAGAGTGGTTGCGCATGTAAGGTTGGAATAACGGTCGCAACTTAAACCAATCTGTTTTTGAAAACAACACACACACTTGCCTCGGTACACCACTTCGTCATCAAGTGGCTACCCAACTCATCATCTCCCTCGGGCATAAGTGGCACCCGACGGGGTTTTCGAGAAGTCCTTTGAAAATACTTTGTCTCCATCACCATGCATATTCCCGTCCCCTTTTTTTTTGCGTAGCAACTACTAGCATCCTATCTACTCCCACCAGCATAACCCTCATAAGAAGGTAGGGTCATGCATAATGCAGGTATCAACGAGAAAGTAACGAAGGCAACTCACCAAAGTGGTTACCATCTCATCATGATTCCGAAGCAACACTAATAAAGTGCTGTATGACATGCATAAAAAGGGTTTCATAGACATGGTCAAAGGGCTGCTTGCCTGGTTCATCTGAGTCTTCAAGTCTTTCGGTCCTTCTCCAAGTACTCCGTCTACTTCGTCAACTAATGTCGGAAACAATCATAATAAGCAACACCACAAGGAAAAAATAAAAGTGCTCTAAAAATATGAAGTTGACTTTTCTAGGATACCTCTAGTCATATGAGGAATGAACAAAGTGATTTCAATGGAATTGGATAAGTGGATATTTCTAAACAATTTGATATGATGGAATCAAGGGGTTTATGGATTTTGCAAGAAGTGTACAGAAAGAGTTGAAATGATTTTCCTATGAATTTGCAAAGTTGACAAATATGAAGAAATAGACCATTATTTGAGGTGATACAGAAAGTGTTAGTAAAAATGTTCAAAAACTAAGATTTGAACTTATAGGCATATAGGATTTTGAATCATGGAATTTGGATCAAAAATGGGCTCTCTGTGATTTCTAAAGTTTATCACTAAAATAGGAAAAATAGGATTTGATAAATATTTGTGAAGAAAATCTTTATGAAAAAAATGTGCAAATAGCACCATGTGATAGGAAATGAATTTAGGAACTACTAGAAATTTGAATCATCAAAATTGGTGTTGAAATGAATTTATTATGGATTTTAGAAGCTCACTGAAAAGGAAAAATAAATAAATTAGGTTATACCTAAAGCGCGCACCGGCGTAGGATAGCTGCTGGGCCGGCCCAGTAGCTCAGCTAGGCGGGAGATTGGGCCACGTCGACGACGTACTCGCGGAGTACGCTTCCCTGCCAGGAAGGCGGTTCCCGGGGATTCCGCCTCCACTTAACCCGAGTGGGTCCGGCTGGACACGTCGGCAGAGGCTGACCGGTGGGGGTGTCCGAGAGGTGCATGGGAGAGAGGAGGTTCGAACCCAGGCGAGAGGGTGGGTCGGGGTGGCTTAAAATGGGCGAGGCCGCGGTGCACCGTGGGTGGCGTCCACGACGCGCTCGGGTGAGCTCATAGAGGGGAGAGGAGAGGGGTTTAGGAGGGGGCCGGCAGCTTGCCGTGTCCCAGACGCCGAGGCGGCCTCGTGAGACACGCTGGGAAGGCCCGAGGTGGCGGGAGGTGCTTGGCAGGGGGCGGCTACAGTGCTGGAGCGCACTGTAGCGCGCTCCAGAGCGTGCCTTTAGCTGCCATGGCATTGTTTAAAGGGCAGGGGCGTGTCCACTAGTGTGTGGGGCCTTGTGGGGTGAGTAAACAAAGTGGCAAAGGCCTTGGATGCCATGGAGGGCCACTGGAATGAGGAGGGAGGTGAGGAAGAGGGAGAAGTGGGCTGTCCAGAGAGAGAAAGAGGGGGGTTTCACCCCTCGATTATTGAGCTGGGGACTAGCCATTGTTACTGGAGGTGAAACGGGTCTAGGAGGAGCTGTGGTAAAAAGCTTAGCTCAAGGAGATTAGTGGGAGGGGTCAAAATGGTGTTTTTGGAAAAAGGGCAGAAGGTGTTTGTTGATGGTTTGGGCAAGTAAATTAACTCCACTTGCCATGAGAATTAACAGGATGAAATGGCACATATAAGTAGGGTGTTCCACCAAGTTTGAGCTCATTTGGGAAAAGTTGCCAATGTAACTTTGGCAAACCCTAGAAATCAGCAGAAATGGCTTTACCAAGATTTAGTCATGCAAATCTATTCTCCTTTATGCACCACTTGGTGTAGTGTCATCATTTGAGGATTTTAACATGCTCACAAAAGTTGGGGTCAAGGAGAGGAAGTTGGTAGTACAAACTTGTTCAAATTTGATTCTGGTCAGAGAGGGTTTTGGGGCACTTTGATCAAGATAAAATTCTCTCCAACTTGTGCCATTTGGTCTAGATGCATTATTACATCATTTGAGAATGTGCACCAACTTTGAGAGCATTTGGACATGTTTGCGAGTGCAAACATGTTCAAACTTGAAAAAGGACAGAAGTGGTTTTGAGAGGGTTTGATGGGGTTATACTATTCTCCATGACATGTTATTTGGCAAGATCATCAAACATGTCATATGTGACATGCTAGAATTTTCTTGGATTTTTATGAAAATATTTCCTGTAGAAATATTTCAAATCCTTGAAATGAGCAGAAATGGTTTTGGGAGGTTTTGTCCAATATTTTGATCATGACCATATGTTGAAACTCATATATATGGAAAATATATGTCCATTGAGTCTCCCTTATTTTTCTCAAATATTTTTAAAGCTTTAAAATAATTTTAACCTATTTAAGACCATTTCTGGCCTTAAGAAAAAGCCTTTAAATAAAATAGGAAAATAACTTTTAAAATTATATTTTTGTGGTTTCTGGGTAACCTATATCTAATAGGAGTCAAAAATGTTTTTGGAAAGATTTTTACTGCCCTTAATTAAGTACTTGCAGTGCAATCCTCAATCAAGGGGTTTTTGGAAAAGCTAATTTTTGAAAATACTATTTGGCCAAACTATTTTTGTAAGAAAATACTATATTGCTCTATACACATGGCATGATCATTGGGGACAGGTTTTGGATCAAGGAGAAGGAGTACAAGAGTTGGAGGATTTATTTGATTTTTAGAGCACTTGCAAACAACAGACAAAATCCAAACAAGGCAAGGTCCAAAACACTCAAAAGTTCTTGTCAAACCACATTTTATCATGATTTATTAGCTTAAGTGATGTGGCATGAAAATCAGGGTGTGACATTGTGGCACCAGATTTTTACAGACTTGTTGAAGATTTTCACAAGGGGACAGTGAATTTGCTGAGTATCAACTATTCATTCATCACCTTGATCCCCAAGAAAGATGATGCTGTTCACCCCGACGACTTTAGATCCATCTCTCTATTAAACTGTACATTGAAGATCTTAACCAAGCTGCTGGCAAACATGCTACAAAAGAAGATTCTCAAACTGATCCATCCCAATCAATAAGGCTTTCTATCTAACAGATGTATCCAAGATTGCCTAGCCTGGTCTTTTGAATACATCCATCAATGCTATAAGTCAAATCAAGAAGTGGTCCTCCTAAAATTAGACTTTGAAAAGGCATTTGATATGCTTAATCATGACACAATCATAGAGATTCTGCAAGCCAAAGGTTTTGGAAGCAAGTTGATTAATTGGATTAAAATGATTTATGGCACTGGTTTTTCATCTGTGCTACTCAATGGGGGTACCTAGCAAACAGTTCTTATGTAAATGTGAAGTGAGACAGGGTGATCCCCTATCACCTCTCATCTTTGTGATTGCTGCAGATCTCTTGCAATCTATGATGAATGAAGCTATGCATAATTCGATGATAGAAGCACCTTTGATCCATCAAACAAGCCCAGACTTTCCTATCATTCAATATGCTGATGACAGCATTCTAGTTGTTAAAGCTGAGGCCTCTCAACTGATCCATATCAAAAATCTGCTGCTCCACTTTGCAGCTTTCACTAGACCGAAAGTGAACTACGACAAGTCAACTACGATCCCCATCAACACTTCTGATCACCAGATGCTATACTTGTCTTCTATCTTGGGCTGTCAAATTGGGAATCTACCTCACTCTTTCTTGGGCCTACCACTCAGCCTCCACAAACCAAGAGTTGAGGATCACTTGCCTCTTCTGAAAAGATTGGAAAACAGACTGCTAGGGTGCTCAACTTTACTCTCCACTGGAGAAAAATTGACTCTCATTAAAACTATGTTCTCTAGCATGCCCATTTTCTTCATGTGCTCTCTCAGTTTACCTGCAACTGTGGTCAATCAACTGAATATTTATCTGAAGAACTATTTTTGGAGGAAATTTGGATCAAATGAGAGAGGATCAACTCTCATAGCATGGGATAAAGCATGTCAACCTAAAGCCAATGAAGGACTTGAGATTTTGGATATTGAGACTCATAACAAGGCACTACTCATGAAGCAACTCCACAAATTTCCGAATAAGGCATATATACCATGGGTCAGTATCATTTGGGAGACTTACTATTCCAATTCTCTCCCTGGATAGAGACTGGTGGGCTCATTCTGGTGGAAATCTTTGCTCAAACTTTTGCCTAATTATAAACAGTTTGCAGTCTGCAAAGCAAATTTAGGTAATGCTACACTTCTGTGGTCTGACAACTGGTGGGAACAACCTCTAGTAACTAAATTCCCAGAGCTTCACTCCTATGCTAGAAATGAACTTGAGACTTTGAAACAAGCTATTAGCTGCCAGGATTTGTGAGTACTTTTCCACACACCCATGTCACAACATGCATACCAGCAGTACAATCTACTCCTTCAGCATTTGCAACATAGACCTGCATCCAACAACCCAGATGAATGGATCATTCTTGGATCTAGCAAAGGATACTCATCCATCAAAATGTATCACCACATGAGAGGACCTAGCATGGTACACCCTATTTTCCAATAGATCTAGAAAACATCTTGCAGACTGAGGCATAAGATCTTCATATGGCTACTCCTTCATGACAGGATTAACACAAGAAACCTCCTCAACAAAAAGATCATGCATCTAGATAACTATAATTGTGCTCTCTACTCTGACAATACCGAGGAAACCCTGCTCCACCTCTTATGGAACTACCCATTTGCACTCCAATGTTGGGAGACCATCATTCCTTCTAAACTCAGAGGCATCTCCATATTTGATGATTTCCAGCTGGCCATAGCACAACTACCACAAGCAATTGCATTGGACATTGTTTCTATGGGTTGTTGGAGCATTTGGTCCATTAGGAATGACAAGATCTTTAGAGCAGCAGCACCACACATACAGGGATGGAAGTTTTATCTCCAAGAAGGCCTATGGGTAGCACAGATCAAGGCAAAACACTCCAAAGCTGATAAGTGTAGGTCCTGAATTTCACAGAACATTTAAATAATTTCCATGTTTCATAAGACTGGCATAGGGTGATCCCCTTTTGTAAGGACTTTTTGTTGTACATTTTTATTTAATATAATATACCGTAGAACAATAGTTCTATGGTTTTCAGGTCAAAGAAAAAATACTCAGAAGCGTTCGCCGTGCTTCAAAAAAAATCTAGATCAACTTAAACAGCAAACGTTCGCTTGGAGGTGACAATTATATTTTTTTCAGGCAATTTGTGTTGGTTGAGGAAGCCAAATTCATTTAGCAAGAATGACAAATCCGTCTACCGTCTTAGTTCAGTTTTTTGGCAGAATTTACCATGCTTAAACTAAATTTGTCTTCCTCATGACAATATCAAATGTCATAAAAAACATTTGATTTTCCATCGCCTCCCTGCAAACTTCAGCTAAATAGCATTGCCGAAAAAAGTAGAGCCATGCGAAAAAAGTGTGATCAGTTATTTCAAAGGCTTTTTCTTCAAGTGTTTTCTTCCCTTCCCCTTGGCGGCTAGGTCAAACTCTCCCCTCGAAGCTTCGCCTGCGAGCCCATGGATTCACAGATTCGCCCCACTGCTTGCCGCTCTCGCGACCAGTGGCGGGAAGGGGAATCCCGATGCATTCTCTTCGACTAGTAGTTTAGGTTAGGGTATTTTAGTTCTTGCTGGTGCGGCACTCGGGCGGATGACGGCTCCTTCTTCGAGTTTATCTTTGGCGGCTCTGATCCTTCTCAAGTTCGTCTATCTGAACATAGTCGGTGGAGCATTGGTGTATGTTCCTGTCGTCTCCTTGTGAGGACATGTTTTCTTGACGTGTCCGTGCTATTGCGAGATTTGGTGCTTGAGGGAGTCCTGGACTAAGGGGTCCTCGGGCGTCCGGCATGTTATTCATTGGGCTAGACTGATGGGCTGTGAAATATGAAGGCCGAAGACTATACCCGTGTCCGGATTGGACTCTCCTTGACGTGGAAGGCAGGCTAGGCGACCAACTATGAAGATTCCTTCTTATGCAACCGACTCCATGTAACCCTAGATCTCTCTGGTGTCTATATAAACCGGAGAGCGTAGTCCGGATAGGCGGATACTCATTACCATGTTCACATAGGTTGGACTCCTAAGGTTTAGCCATTACAATCTCGTGGTAGATCAACTCTTGTAACACCCATATTCATCAAGATCAATCATGCAGGAAGTAGGGTATTACCTCCATAGAGAGGGCCAGAACCTGGGTAAATAGCATGTCCCCCGTCTTCTGTTACCATCGATCCTAGACGCACAGTTCAGGACCCCCTACCCAAGATTCGCCGGTTTTGACACCGACATTGGTGCTTTCATTGAGAGTTCCACTATGCCATTGACAAAAGGTTTGATGGCCCCTTCAATCATCGACAATGACGTTGTCCAAGGAAGAACCTTCCTCCCCGGACAGATTTTGTGTTCGACGGCTTCGTACTGCGGGCCAACTCGCTTGGCCGTCTGGAGCAGATCGACAGCTACGCCCCTGGCACCAGGTCTGATTTGGAAGGTTGAACTATGTTGCGAATTGATACGTCTCCAACGTATCTATAATTTATGAAGTATTCATGCTGTTATATTATCTATCTTGGATGTCTAATGGGCTTTATTATACACTTTTATATGATTTTTGAGACTAACCTATTAACCTAGAGCCTAGTGCCAGTTTTTGTTTTCTCCTTGTTTTAGATTTTTGCAGAAAAGGAATACCAAACGGAGTCCAATTGACGAGCCAATTTTTGATGATTTTTTATGGACCAAAAGAAGACCTCGAAGTAAAAGAGTTGGGCCAGGAGAGTCCCGGGGTGCCCATGAGGGTGGGGGGCGCGCCCACCCCCCAGGCGCGCGGGCCTGCCTCGTGTACACCTCGGGCACCCCCTTGACGTGATACCAACGCTAAAAATTCCTATAAATACAGAAACCTCGGAAAATTAACCTAGATCGGAAGTTCCGCCGCCGCAAGCCTCTGTAGCCACGAGAAATCAATCTAGGCCCTCTCCGGCACCCTGCCGGAGGGGGCCATCATCACGGGTGGCCATGTCGGAGTATCCCGGAGGGGCCATCATCACCACGAAGGCCAAGGACCAGAGGGTGGAGGCCATGGAGGAGGAAGCACAAGGGGGAGAACCTCTCCTCCTCTCTTCCGGTGGCGCCGGAGTGCCATCGGGAGGGGAATCATCGCCACGGTGATCGTCTTCATCAACATCACCATCATCATCACCATCCTCATCTCTTTTACGCGGTCCACTCTCCCGCACCCCGCTGTAATCCCTACTTGAACATGGTGCTTTATGCCACATATTATGATCCAATGATGTGTTGCCATCCTATGATGTTTTGAGTAGATATCTTTTGTGTTTGGGTTGATTGATGATCTAGATTGGTATGAGTTGTATGTTTTATTTTGGTGTTGTCATATGGTGCCCTCCGTGTCGCGCAAGCGTGAGGGATCCCCGCTGTAGGGTGTTGCAATACGTTCATGATTTGCTTATAGTGGGTTGGTGAGTGACTGAAACACAAACCCGAGTAAGAGGGATTGTTGCGTATGGGAATAAAGAGGACTTGATGCTTTAATGCTATGGTTGGGTTTTACCTTAATGATCTTTAGTAGTTGCGGATGCTTGCTATAGTTCCAATCATAAGTGCATATGATCCAAGTAGAGGAAGTATGTTATCTTATGCCTCTCCCTCATATGAAACTGCAATAGTGATTACCGACCTTGTTAACAATTGCCTAGGACAATTCCGCGCACCGATCCACCATTATTCCACACTCTCTATTTATATTATTTAGTAATATATTCTAAATTTATGATAACATCACTTAATTTTATGTTTTAGCTCTCCGATATCATGCAAAGTTATCCTCTTCATACCCACAACGTAGTTTTATTTCTCGTTTCTAGTTGGAAATAAACGTTCGGTGCACGTAGAGTCGTATCAGTGGCAGATAGGGCTTGAGAGAATATTGATCTTACCTTTAGCTCCTTGTGGGTTCGACACTCCATACTTATCACTTCCACCTTTGGAAAGTGCTACGATGATTCCTTGCACTTGGGGATTATCAAGCTCTTTTCTGGCGCCGTTGCCGGGGAGCAATAGCGTTGGGTTGATATTTTCGTGTGTGCTTGTTTGCTTTCTTCACTAAGTAGATTTTTTTCCTTTTTGTTTCTGTTTAGTTGTGGGTGAAACATACAATTAAATTTAAAATAATGAAAATACAAAAAAAGTTACTTGGCTCTCATGCCTAAAAAGTTTTTCAAAAAGAGAAGTGATTGGAAAGTTATGCATTGAAGAAGTGAGGGTCGACCTTGAGCACTTGTGTTCATGATCACGGAAACAATGTAGAATTTTTCATGGAAGTTTCTCTGTAAATAATTATACCCTTGTATATATCCATTGTATTATAAATATAATGTGCCAAGTTTTGGTTTTAGGATGATTAGATTGCTTGTTTACCATGTGCAGAACAAAAACAGAAACTTTGGCTGTAGTGAGTGATTTTACATTTTTAACTGGAAAGTCAAATGGGTATGAAACTTTTTGCACATTAATTATGTACATATTTTTCAAATTGTCAAATTTAGTTCATAATTTTAGGAGTTACATAAGTTTACCAAACTTCCAGATTACTACAGACTATTCTGTTTTTAACAGATTCTGTTTTGCGTGTGTTGTTTGCTTATTTAGATGAATCTATGGCTAGTATAGGGGGGTATGAACCATAGATAAGTTGGAATACAGTAGGTTTAACACCAATATAAATAAATAATTAATTCATTACAGTACCTAAAGGTAGTGATTTGCTTTATTACACTAACGGATCTCACAAGTTTTTGTTAAAGTTTTGTGTGGATGAAGTGTCCAAAGGTCGAGGAGCTATCAATATGAGAAGAATAAAGAGAGGCAAGAGATCAAGCTTGGGGATGCCCAAGGCACCCCAAGTAAATATTTCAAAGGATACTCAAGCATCTGAGCTTGGGGATGCCCCAGTTGGCATCCCATCTTTCGTCTTCGACAAATATCGGTATACCTCGGTTTTTGCTTTGTTCACATGATTTGTGTCCTTTGTGTTTTCTTTTTCTTTAAGAACCATGATAGTATGATATGTACCTTCATCAATTTATATAATACTTCATGTGCTTCACTTAAATCTTTTAAGTATGATCATATAGAATTGCTCTTTGTGCTTCACTTAAATCTTTTGAGTATGATTTTATAGAATGCTTCATGTGCTTCACTTATACATTTTGAGCTTGGATATTGGTTAGTTGTAGAATGCTCCATGAACTTCACTTATATCTTTTATAGTATGAATAATACTATCATTTAAAGTGGGTTTGGAAGAGTGTCAACTTTAGGAATTAGTGATCCCACTATTTTGGAGGGTATTGAATCTTAGTGTGATATTTATGAACGAGGATTTGGAAGAGTGTCGACTTTAGCTAGTAATGACTCCACTATTTAGGAAGAGGTTCCAATTGAGTATGAGAACAAAGTTGTTATCCATGATGCTACTGGAAATTGTTATGCGGGAGGAGGAGTTACAATAATATCAAGTTTCCTCTCTATGTGCTTAAAGTCTTGAAGTTATACTTGTTTTGCCTTCCTATGCTAGTTGATTCTTGTTCCCATAAGTTGTGTGCTCACAAGATCCCTAGGCATATGAAGTGGGTTAGATTTAATGTTCTAGTCATATTTTTCAAGATGTTGTCTTTGTGTTTCAATTCTTATCTTTTGTGTGAGCATCATTGAAATCATCATGCCTAGCTCAAAGGCATTAAAGAAAAGCGCTTGTTGGGAGACAACCCAATATTTATCCTTACTGTTTTTGTGTGTTTAGACGATTAAGCTACTGTATTAATCATTTTTTATAGCTTTTGTTTCAATAAAGTGCCAAGTAAGACCTTTGGGAAGATTTGGGTGAAAGTTAATGTGATCTTGCTGTAAAAAATAGAAACTTTGCGCTCACGAGATTAGCTATCATTTTTTACAGAAGAGTGATTTTGAGTTGATTATTTTTGCAGAAGATTTATAGACAAATTCCTCACGTCCACCAATTTATTTCATAATTTTTGGAGTAGCAGAAGTATGGTTTATGTTCAGATCATTACAGACTGTTCTGTTTCTGGCAGATTCTGTTTTCATTGCATACTTTGCTTGTTTTCTAGTTTCTATGGCTTATATTCCTCAATATAAATTGTAGAAATGATGCGATACAGTAGGCATTGTGTGAGAACAATTATGAACCTTGTCTTTTACAGTACCAAAGTGAATGGTTTGTTCTTTATCATACTGACCTATCTCACGAAGTTTGGTTAAGTTTTGTGTGATTGAAGTTTTCAAGTTTTGGGTGAGATATCGATATGAGGAGAATAAGGAGTGGAAAGACCCTAATCTTGGGGATGCCCAAGGCACCCCAAGGTAATATTCAAGGAAGACTCAAGCGCCTAAGCCTGGGGATGCCCCGGAAGGCATCCGCTCTTTCGTCTTCAAAAACCATCGGTATACCTTACTCGGAGCTATATTTTTATTCATCACATGATATGTGTTTTGCTTGGAGCGTATTTTTGATTTTACTTGTTGTTTGAATAAAATCATTGGATCTGAAATATTGAATGAAAAAGCATCCTCCCATGTCTAGTTAATTATTTGACTACTCAGTGTTCTTCACTCATATCTTTTGGAGTAGTTTGTCATTTGCTCATGTGCTTCATGTATATCCTATGAGTAAATGGTTGAATAAATTGAATGTCATAAACCTGAATTTATATATGTTTCATATGCTTATAACATGGGGAGTAATGACTTCACACATAATAAGTATAGGTAGTAAACTTATTGAAAGTTAGCAAACGTAGAATTGGTCACTTGAACAATTCATGAAAGAATACTGAAGGGAGAGGGATTTCACATATAAATATACTATCTTGGACATCTTTTATGATTGGGAGCACTCATTAAAATATAACATGCTAAAGAGTTGATGTTGGACAAGGAAGACAATGTAATGGGTTATGTTTTCTTATATCTGAAATAAAGTATATTGTCATGGACCATCCAACATGTTGAGCTTGCCTTTCCCCCTCATGCTAGCCAAATTCTTTGCACCAAGTAGAGATACTACTTGTGCTTCCCAAAACCCTTAAACCGATTTTGCCATGAGAGTCCACCATATCTACCTATGGATTGAGTAAGATCCTTCAAGTAAGTTGTCATTGGTGCAAGCAATAAAAATTGCTCTCTAAATATGTATGATTGATTGGTGTGGAGGAAATAAGCTTTATACGATCTTGTGATGTGGAAGAAATAAAAGCGACGGACTGCATAATAAAGGTTCATATCACAAGGGGCAATATAAAGTGACGTTCTTTCACATTAAGATTTTGTGCATCCAACCCTGAAGTGCATGGCAACCTCTGCTTCCCTCTGCGAAGGGCCTATCTTTTATTATTATCTTCGACCCTATGCAAGAGTCTTGGTGATCTTCACCTTTCCTTTTTACATTTTATCCTTTGGCAAGCACAGGATGTTGGAAGGATCCTGATATATATGTATATATATATATATCTAATTGGATGTAAGTTAGCAGGAGCTATTATTGTTGACATTACCCTTGAGGTAAAAGGTTGGGAGGTGAAACTATAAGCCCCTAACTTTCTCTGTGTCCGATTAAAACTCCATAAACACAAGTATTGCGTGAGGGTTAGCAATTGTGAAAGACTAAATGATAGTTGAGTATGTGAAGTTTGCTAAATCAAAGCTCTGACATAGACTCTTCCTAAAAATAAGATGAATTGCAATTGTTTGATGACTGAGAATATTGTTTGTTAGTTTTCAAGAAAGTTTATGATCTATACTTTAAACGTGTGATTTGCTTGTTACTTGATCATGAGAAGTTTTATGAGATGAGCTACTGTTTTTTTTTGACTGGTGACTGTAGGGAAACCCCCCCCACAGCATTCAGAATTTATTAATAGCGCAAGTGACAATACAATACATGGATTACAAGAGGTAATCTAAGCAGTAATAGAGAGAAAAGAACTACACTAAGAGACTAGATTACAAAACCTCAAGGAGGCAGGAAGGAAATCCATCTAAGCAGCTCCTCCTTATATCTTTGCTTGATTCTATGTTGCATGAGTGTAATATCATGGATGAAGGCACATCTCCATCTATTAAAACTTTGCCTCTCATGCCTGAAGACTCTAGCATTTCTCATTATCCAAATATTCCAGCAAGCAACAAAAACAACCTCAGTAAAGAAAGGTTTAGCAAAGTCTTGCTTAGCTTGCATGACAATTGTGGACATATCCTCTCCAGGTGGCCATAATATTTGGAGGTAATTCCATATTCTCACACTGAAATTACACTCAAAAAATAAGTGGTTTCTGGTCTCACGTGTCCCCAAAGGACAGAGAACACAGTTGACCCCATCCTCTAGATGCCAGTGCCTTCTTTCAACCATATCTTTGGTATTCAGTCTATCCATGATTAACATCCAAGCAAACACCTTGATTTTCATTGTGCAGGAAGATCTCCAAATCCATAAAAGGAGAGGATTGAAAGACATTTGGGAATGCACAAATGAGTAGAACAGTTTGGGCTTAAAAGGTTGGCTGGATTCCTGCCAGAACCAGATGTCATTTGCTTCCACTTCCCTATTACAATTGGCCATCATGTTTTGCATAGTCATATACTCCTGGTAAGCCTGTGCAGACAAAGGTAAATGGAACAACTCTGTGAGACTCTGTGAATGGAAAGCCTCAGAGACAGTAATCCAGGGATCTTTGACATATGAAAATAGCCTTGGAAATCTGGTTTGCAAGGTGATTGATGTTTCATCTATCTTCCACTTATCTGACCAAAATAAAGCAGAAGTCCCAGAGTTGATCTGAACCCAAGTTGTGCACCTAAAATGATCCAGCAATTTACATATATCCTTCCACCAATAGGAACCACAACTGTCAGTCCCCTGTGGTACAGAACAGTGGTAATATGTATCCCATATAAGTGAAACCCATGGCAAGTCCAACCTGTTCAGGAATTTGTGCAGATGTTTCAGCAAGAGAGCCATATTTTGCACACCCAGATTTAAAATTCCCAGCCCTCCTTTGTTTTTGGGCCTACAAATTAGGTCCCAGGCTGCCAGGGATGGTGAGGGATCATCTCTGTGTTTTCTCCACAAGCATTGCCTTTGTATTCTCTCCAACTGCTTTAATATCCCTGCAGGAACAAGGAGGCTGCCAAGATAGAATATGGGCATGGACGACAGTGCAGAGTTTAAGAACTGTAGCCTTTCCCCCTGGTTTAAGAAAGAAGAACTAGCTGACATTCTTCTCTCCATACAATCCACAAGGGGCATAAAATCCACCATTTTTGGTCTGGTAGTACCCACAGGTAGCCCAAGATATGTGAAGGGCATCTTGCCCACCTGACAACCAAAGGCTGCAGCCAAACTGGTGGTAGTGTTCTCATCCACATTAATGGGAACCATGGAAGATTTGTGGTAGTTCACCACTAGCCCTGTAGAGGTGGAAAACACATGTAGCATGTCCTTGAGAGCCAAAATTTGAGCTTTGTCTGCTGGTAGAATGATTAGGGTATCATCAGCATACTGAACTATAGGATAATCTTGGTCATGGCATGGGATTGGCAGCTTTAATATTCCCCTTTTGAACATATCATTTACTACTGATTGCAAGAGGTCAGCAGCAATTACAAAAAGCAATGGTGAAAGGCAGTCTCCTTGCCTAACTCCCTTTTTACAAAGGAATTGTCTACCAGGTACTCCATTTAAAAGGACAGATGAAGTTCCAGTTGATAGCAGTTGCTTGACCCAAGAAATCCATTTTTGATTAAATCCCTTGTGCTTGAGAATTAACAGTATAGCTTCATGCTCAATGGAGTCAAAGGCTTTCTCAAAATCCAATTTAAGAATAACAATAGGTCTCTTTGACTGATGGCATTGGTGCAGATATTCAAGTGTCCAGCCAATACAATCCTGAATTGTCCTACTTTTAATAAAACCATATTGATTCTTATGTATACATTCCATAATGATCCTCTGAAACCTGTTAGCAGCCATTTTGGACAGAAATTTGAGGCCCATCCGAGTCAAAGAGATTGGCCTATAATCTCCAACACCTTCAGGGGCCAGTTTTTTGGGTATGAGTGTAATGAAAGAGCCATTTATATTCTCTAGGTTTGCAGTACCATTGTGGAAAGCTTCAGCTAGCTCATAAAAATCCTGACAAATAATGTGCCAACATTTCTTGAAGAATAACCCATTAAAACCATCTGGGCCAGGGGCCTTATCAGTGGGCATTTGCTTGACAGTATCATCCATTTCCTCTTTTGTAAATGGTTCTGTTAAGAAATCTAGCCCATCTACTGGCTTGAGCAAAACATTCAGGTCAAAACCCATTACTATACCTGCAGAAACTCCCATTCTATTTTTGAAACAATTCCATATGATGCCCTCCATCTGTGCATGACTAGAGACCACAGTCCCATCAATATCTGTTAGAGAAGCAATGGAATTTCTTCTATGCCTCTCAGTGGCCATAGCATGGAAGAATTTGGTATTTTCCCCACCAAGTTTAATATACCTGATTGTACACCTCTTCTTCCAGTATATAAACTGAATATGTAGGAGTTTTTCCACATGAAGTTTCACCACCTGCCTGAAGTTAAATTCAGGTCTATATAAAGGTCTAACCTCTTCAAGTCCATCTAAACACAGAATGACTTCATTGCATTTTGAGATCAACACTTTTATCTTAGAGATACTCATCTGCCATCTCTTAAGTGCCCCTATCAGGGTTTTGAACTTGTCTGCAATTCTAGCTGTGATATGAGATTTGTGGGATGGCTTCTGCCAAGCCTGTTGGACACATTGCATAAACCCCTCAAGCTCAGCCCAATAGTTCTCAAACCTAAATATAGAAGATTTAGGAATAGAAGTCTTAATAGTGACCACACATGGCACATGGTCAGATGCAGTTCTGGCTAGGGGTAACACTTCAGTCATGGGATATGAAGAGATCCAATCAGCAGAAGTAAAAAACCAATCTAACTGCTCTAGCAAGGGATTATCCTGCATATTGGACCATGTGTAAGATCTCCCCTTAAGGGGAAGCTCCAGCAGGCCAAGATGAGCTACTGTTATGACATGTAATGATGCTAGAAAAAGTTATTGGAATTATCATTGATCAAACTTAAGCACTTGCTAGCATTCACACTTCATAAATTATTTCTTTTATCGTTTACCTACTCGAGGACGAGCAGGAATTAAGCTTGGGGATGCTGATACGTCTTCAACGTATCTATAATTTATGAAGTATTCATGCTATTATATTATCTATCTTGTATGTTTAATGGGCTTTATTATACACTTTTATATGATTTTTGGGACTAACCTATTAACCTAGAGCCCAGTGCCAGTTTCTGTTTTCTCCTTGTTTTAGAGTTTTGCAGAAAAGGAATACCAAACAGAGTCCAATTGACGAGCCAATTTTTGATGGACCAAACGAAGACATCAGAGTAAAAGAGTTGGGCCAAGAGAGTCCCGGGGTACCCACGAGGGTGGGGGGCACCCCCCCAGGCGCGTGGGCCTGCCTCGTGGACACCTCGGGCACCCCCTTGACGTGAGACCAATGCCAAAAATTCCTATAAATACAGAAACCTCGGAAAATTAACCTAGATCGGAAGTTCCGCCGCCGCAAGCCTCTGTAGCCACGAGAAATCAATCTAGGCCCTCTCCGGCACCTTGCCGGAGGGGGCCATCATCACCGGTGGCCATGGAGGAGTATCCCGGAGGGGCCATCATCACCATGAAGGCCAAGGACCAGAGGGTGGAGGCCATGGAGGACGAAGCACAAGGGGGAGAACCTCTCCTCCTCTCTTCCGATGGCGCGGAGTGCCATCGGGAGGGGAATCATTACCATGGTGATCGTCTTCATCAACATCACAATCATCATCACCATCCTCATCTCTTTTACGCGGTCCACTCTCTCGCACCCCGCTGTAATCCCTACTTGAACATGGTGCTTTATGCCACATATTATGATCCAATGATGTGTTGCCATCCCATGATGTTTTGAGTAGATATCTTTTGTCTTTGGGTTGATTCATGATCTAGATTGGTATGAGTTGTATGTTTTATTTTGGTGATGTCGTATGGTGCCCTCCGTGTCGTGCAAGCGTGAGGGATCCCCGCTGTAGGGTGTTGCAATACGTTCATGATTCGCTTATAGTGGGTTGGTGAGTGACTGAAACACAAACCCGAGTAAGAGGGATTGTTGTGTATGGGAATAAAGAGGACTTGATGCTTTAATGCTATGGTTGGGTTTTACCTTAATGATCTTTAGTAGTTGCGGATGCTTGCTATAGTTCCAATCATAAGTGCACATAATCCAAGTAGATAAAGTATGTTAGCTTATGCCTCTCCCTCATATGAAACTGCAATAGTGATTACCGGCCTTGTTAACAATTGCCTAGGACAATTCCGCACACCGATCCACCATTATTCCACACTCGTTATTTATATTATTTAGTAATGTATTCTAACTTTATGATAACAGCACCTACTTTTATGTTTTAGCTCTCCGATATCATGCAAAGTTATCCTCTTCATACCCACAACGTAGTTTTATTTCTTGTTTCTAGTTGGAAATAAACGTTCGGTGCACGTAGAGTCGTATCAGTGGCAGATAGGGCTTGAGAGAATATTGATCTTACCTTTAGCTCCTTGTGGGTTCGACACTCCATACTTATCACTTCCACCTTTGGAAAGTGCTACGATGATTCCTTGCACTTGGGGATTATCACGGATACCCGTGGAGACTCGATCTTCAATGGGTTTGAAACCGCAGCGATCGCTCCCCCTCGTCCCGATGAACATGACTTACATCTGTTGTCGGATTACATCCAGGAGATTGATCTTGTTGCTACAACGGCCTCAGAATCGAAGCAGATCGTTCCCTTCGAGGCCACAAAGTCCGCGGCGTTCGAGCCGCACACGGACTCGACATCCTGCAATGTTTGCGTCAATGGAACTCTGGACTTGTCTCCGGCTATACGTTCCGGACCAGGTACGCCTGCGGACACCGAGCTGGATCGGTTATTGATTTTCGAATTTAGCGCCACAGACATCTTCCAGCATTCACCTTTGGGCGACGTGCTAAACTCTTTAAAGAACTTGTCCTTGGAGGAAGACTCACAGCCGAACTATGTTCGGTTCGAGCTAGAGGCGGATGACGAGGAATTTTGCTTCCCACCCGCCACCCACTTCATAGCCACTGTCGATGACTTAACCGACGTGCTTGACTATGGCTCCGAAGACATCGACGATATGGACGAGGACGCCAACAAGGAGCAAGGCCAAGACCCGCCATTTACTGGATGTTGGACGGCCACCTCTTCGTACGACGTGTACATGGTTGATACACCTAAAGGATCTGGCAACGACAAAGAAGAGCTAGAAGCGAATAAACCCTCTAAGACGCAGTCCAAGCACCAACGCCCCAAACGCCGTTCTAAGCCTCATCGCTCAAAGGATGGCAACACTGGCATCGGAGAAAATAGTACTCCGGGCGACGTCGAAAACAATGAAGACCCTGTCGGACTGGCATCCGAACAGGAGGAACATGACAACAGGCAAGACAACCCTGATGAACAGGCCATGGAAGATGACTCGGAGGACGATAGTTACCGTCCACCCTCCGAGGAGGAGACAAGCCTCGACAATGAAGAATTCATCGTGCGTGAGGATCCTCTGGATCAGGAGCGCTTCAAGCTTGAGCTCATAGCCACGGCAAGGAGCCTGAAAAAGAAACAGTAGCAGCTTCAAGCTGAACAATATCTGCTCGTCGACAGATGGATTGATGTCCTGACAGCCGAAGAATACGGCCTCAAGCGCCCAGCCAAGAGCTACCCGAAACACGGACTGCTACCTCAATTTGACGAGGAGGCACCAGAGCACACATCTCCCTCGTGTAAAGCAGAACGACCACCACGTGGTCGAGACAGGGCGGCCAACCGGCCACCCCGCGGTCGGGATAAGGCGGCAACTCAGGCCGAATAGCAGCCTGCCCCACCGCCCCGTAAAAATAGAGACGGAAGAGTTCGGGGTCACACGTATGACCTCCGGCAGACCCTGGACAGTAGAGCAGGACATATGAGATCAATCTACGGGTTGCGAGGACGCTTCCCTACTCAAGATGATAGCTACCTATTCGGACGCGACAAACTTAATCACACCCAGGTCGACAACCGCAGGAGGACTTTATCGGAGGTGCGCTGTGACGCGGCCCGCTATAGAGGCGCCGCACACCCTCTCTGCTTCACAGACGAGGTGCTGGATCACGAATTCCCCGAGGGGTTCAAGCTTGTCAATATTGAATCATACGACGGAATAATCGATCCCGCAGTGTGGATCGAAGATTTTATTCTCCATATCCATATGGCTCGAGAGATGACCTCCACGCCATTAAATACCTCCCACTAAAGCTCAAAGGGACAGCTCGGCACTGGCTTAACAGCCTTCCTGAAAATTCTATCGACAACTGGGAGGACTTGGAAGAAGCCTTCCTGGACAACTTCCAAGGAACCTATGTCCGGCCACCAGACGCCGATGACTTAAGCCACATAGTTCAACAACCCGGAGAATCAGCCAGAAAATTCTGGACTAGGTTCCTAACCAAAAAGAACCAGATCATCGACTGTTCGGATGATGGAGCCCTAGCGGCCTTTAGGCATAGCATCCGGGACGAATGGCTCGCCCGCCACCTCGGCCAGGAAAAGCCGAGGTCCATGGCAGCCCTCACGACACTTATGACCCGCTTCCGCGTGGGAGAGGATAGTTGGCTGGCTCGCAGTACAAACACAACCAACGAAACAGGCCCCTCCGAGGCTAAAAACAGCACCGGCAAGCTCCGGCACAACAGACACAAACGCCGAAGCAATGGCGATAACACCGATGACACCACAGTCAACGCCAGATTCAGTGGCTCCAAGTCCGGCCAACGGAAGAAGCCCTACAAAATAAACAATGAAGGACCTTCCAGCCTGGACCGCATACTCGACCGTCCATGCGAGATACACGACACCTCGGATAAGAAAGCCAATCATACCAACAGGGATTGTTGGGTTTTCAAGCAGGATGGCAAGTTAAATGCCGAAAACAAAGAAAAGGGATCACAAAGTGAGGATGAGGACGAAGAGCCCCGGCAGCCGAACACTGGGGGGCAGAAGAAATTTCCCCCTCAAGTCAAAACAGTGAACATGATATACGCTACACACATCCCCAAAAGGGAGCGTAAGCGAGCACTTAGGGACGTCTACGCGGTAGAGCCAGTCGCCCCAAAATTCAATCCGTAGTCGTCGTTCCCGATCACCTTCTATCGTTGAGATCAACCAACTAGTATCCGCCATGGCGGTTCAGCCGCACTAGTCCTTGACCCAATTATTGCCGGGTTTCACCTAACACGAGTCCTGATGGACAGTGGTAGCAGCCTCAACCTGCTCTATCAAGACACAGTGCGGAAGATGGGCATTAACCCCTTACGAATAAAACCAACAAAGACTACCTTTAAAGGAGTCATACCAGGAGTAGAAGCCCGCTGTACGGCCTCAATCACACTGGAGGTGGTCTTTGGTTCTCCGGACAACTTCCGAAGCGAAGAGTTAATCTTCGATATCGTCCCCTTCCACAGCGGCTACCACGCACTGCTCGGACGAACCGCGTTTGCTAGATTCAACATAGTGCCACACTATGCTTATCTCAAGCTCAAGATGCCCGGTCCACGCGGCGTCATAACAATCAATGGCAATAGGGAACGCTCCCTCCGAACAAAGGAGCACACCGCCGCCCTAGCAGCAGAGGTACAGAGCGGCCTTCTCAAGCAGCACCATAGTATGGCTGTCGAGCCCCTGGACATCATTAAGTGGTTCCGGACTACACTACAGCAGGACAGCGCGACTCGTCAAGAGCTCGATTAGCA
The DNA here is from genome assembly GCA_032464435.1 of Aegilops umbellulata. NCBI lineage: Eukaryota > Viridiplantae > Streptophyta > Magnoliopsida > Poales > Poaceae > Aegilops > Aegilops umbellulata. The sequence continues at coordinate 247,408,335 of CP136058.1, read as the reverse complement.
ATTCGGCCTCCGTCCCAGTTCCGATGAAGTAGTGGCATTCCACCACCCGTACATAATTACGCACTCAAAATCCCATGGACATAGACGGAGGCACAAGCTAACCCGGGATCTACAGTTCGGCCAGACCGATCCTGGACACACATACTTTCACCTTTTTTTGTTTCAGGTTCCTTTTCCTACGGGCCTGATGACCAGTCCTTTTGAAGGATCGGCATATAAAGGATGCAAGCAGCATAGGTGTGTAGAGTAACCTCTATACGTCTTCTTGACGGTATTTATATTTATTTCTCAGGATGCGCACGCTGCGCCCTCTTGATTCCGGCATGTTAAATAGCCCGAATGCTTATCGCAATATTTGTACAAGATACGCCTTGACGTATCCATCCAGTTATAATGAAAACGGTTTGCGGCCCAGTTTCTGTGGTTTTCGCTTCTTACTTCATTTTATTTCGATCTGCTTATCGACTGCATCCGTACACTTTGGTACGTTTCATATTCGCCAGGGGCTCCCTATCGCCCCATAATACGACAACAAAGTCTGAACAATTTATATATATATATATAATTTTGGCACCCCGAATTTAGCATTATATGCATCGGCTCCGAATCATGTCTTTGGTCAATAGTTGGATTGCCCGACTCCTGTGCTTGCTACCCTACGTTCCGCTATATCGGCTAGGGTAGTAGGGAGAACTACTGCGATTGTGCCCTGGCCTCAACCAGATGAGCACCTCAGTAGAGAAAGCCAAAAACTTACTGTCATGATGCGGCGAGAGCCGGTCAGCTGTTCGGAGGTCACAAATCATTGGAGATTTTTTCCGCATTTCGCGAAGGATCGACACTTCTCGATCAAGCGCCGACAACACTCCGGTTCGTATACTAGGGGCAGCGCACATGTTTTATTATAAAATTCCTATGGCTAAGTGAGGGTGTTTAAGCCGCATAGTCTGATTGCCTGGTTCATAGCGCTAAGCAACTCCTTCAAGGACCATATAATTGGATAAAGATTGCTTAGATACAATCCCGAACACCTCCGTACTACCTACATGAGGGCAAAAGCCGACGACTGGCCAACCCTCAGGTTTCATATAACACGGCCGCACAGGAGGAAACAATTAAAACATAACAAGCATTATATTACACACCGGCTTTGTTTTTATCATACAAGGCATGGACACAACACGAATGTACTCATTCGAACATAATGTCCTGCCCGCATTACGCTGCTGCAAGTCAAGACCCTTCTAGGACATCCGCAAAATATCGCTCGGGTGTGCGGTGCTCCTTGCCCTCAGGCGGTCCTCGGGCCACGTCAATAGCGTCCATCTTCGCCCACCACATCTTGCAAGGGGCGAAGGCCATGCGGGCACCTTCGATGCAGGCTGATTGCTTGACGGTATCCAGCCGCGGACTGGCTTCCACTAGTCGCCTCACGAGTCCGAAGTAGCTGCGGGGCATAGCTTCGGCTAGCCACAGCCGGATCATCAAATCCTTCATGACCAGTTCGGCCACCCTGTGCAGCTCCACCAGCTGTTTCAGCTGATTGGTGAAGGACACGGGATGCTCTGGCATCGCATACTGTGACCAGAATAGCTTCTCCATCGAACCCCCTCCTTCGGCTCGGTAAAACTCAGCAACATCTGATACGCTACGTGGTAAATCCGCAAACACCCATGGGGAACTCCGAACACGGGTTAGTAACAGGTACTGCTTCTCCACATACTTGCTTTGCAGCTTAAATGCGTTACCCGCCGTGATCTTCTTGGCCTCTTTGATCTCCTGGAGGGCGGCCTGGGCCTCATTCCGTGCGGTCTCCGCTCTTTTACAAGCATGGGCGAGTTCGTCCCCTTGAACCGAAGCATCATGCTCCAAGGCCTCGCATTTTTTCACCGCATCTTGGAGCTCCTGCTGGACCTCCTTGACCCGGGCCTCGAGCTTTTTTCGGGCGGCTTGCTGCTCGACGGCCTTCCCCTCGGCTTCCTCCAGAGTCTTTTTTAGGGCCTCGACCTCGGTCGCGGCTCCTGCACATATTACGACACTACAGTTAGTATACAACTCTTGTTCTTTCCGAACATACAGCGAATCGTCATTCACCTTGCTTCTCCTGGAGCCAAATCTTACCTCGCCGAGCTCATTCTCGGTCCACTCCAGCCTCTGCTTTAGTTCAGAGACTTCAGCCGCATGCGAGGTTGCAGCCAACAATGACGCCTGCTTATTGGTATATATTAAGTTAGTCTCCTATAACAAAGAATTGATCCTCTGTCCGGTTCTTCTCGCCGAATACCGGACAGTGTCTCAGGGGCTATTGTCTACACGGGGTTTTTCTCTTTCTTACCTCGAAACATGTGAACAGGTTGCTGCAGGCTTCATTCAGTCCACTTTTGGTGGACTGAACCTTCTCGATCACCGCACCCATGAGGACACGGTGCTCGTCCACCACGGAGGCGCCTCGTAGCGCCTCCATCAGGTTATCCGACGCCCCTAGATGGACAGAGGCCACAGGTGGAAGCGGCGCACCCCCTCCTTCAAAGGGGGCTGCTCGCCCGACTCTGGAGCCATATGGGTCTCCGGAATCGTCTTCGGCTGAGGGCCGAACTGGATGCGGCCCTCTTTGCCAGTCTCCATGGGGATCGGCTCCCCCATGTGTCCGGCAGTGGAGGTCTCGCCTTGTGGTGTTGGAAATATGCCCTAGAGGCAATAATAAAAAGGTTATTATTATATTTCCTTGTTCATGATAATTGTCTATTGTTCATGCTATAATTGTGTTATCCGGAAATCGTAATACATGTGTGAATACATAGACCACAACATGTCCCTAGTGAGCCTCTAGTTGACTAGCTCGTTGATCAATATATGGTTACGGTTTCCTAACCATGGACATAGGATGTCATTGATAATGGGATCACATCATTAGGATAATGATGTGATGGACAAGACCCAATCCTAAGCATAGCACAAGATCGTGTAGTTCGTTTGCTAAAGCTTTTCTAATGTCAAGTATCCTTTCCTTAGACCATGAGATTGTGCAACTCCCGGATACCGTAAGGGTACTTTGGGTGTGCCAACCGTCACAACATAACTGGGTGGCTATAAAGGTACACTACGGGTATCCCCGAAAGTATCTGTTGGGTTGGCACGAATCGAGACTGAGATTTGTCACTCCGTATGAAGGAGAGGTATCTCTGGGCCCACTCGGTAGGACATCATCATAATGAGCTCAATGTGATCAAGGAGTTGTTCAAGGGATGATACGTTACGCGAACAAGTAAAGAGACTTGCCGTAACGAGATTGAACAAGGTATCGGTATACCGACGATCGAATCTCGGGCAAGTACCGTACCGATAGACAAAGGGAATTGTATACGGGATTGATTGAATCCTCGATATCGTAGTTCATCCGATGAGATTATCGTGGAGCATGTGGGAGACAACATGGGTATCCAGATCCCACTATTGGTTATTGACCGGAGAGTTGTCTCGGTCATGTCTACGTGTCTCCCGAACCCGTAGGGTCTACACACTTAAGGTTTGGTGACGCTAGAATTGTAGAGATATTAGTATGCGGTTAAGCAAAAGTTGTTCGGAGTCCCGGATGAGATCCCAGACATCACGAGGAGTTCCGAAATGGTCTGGAGGTAAAGATTTATATTTAGAAAATCCAGTTTCGGCCACCGGGAGAGTTTCGGGGGTCACCGGTATTGTACCGGGACCACCGAAAGGGTCCCGGGGGTCCATCGGGTGGGGCCACCTATCCCGGAGGGCCCCATGGGCTGAAGTGGCGTGGGAACCAGCCCCTGGTGGGCTGGTGCGCCCCACCCAAGGGCCCAAGGCGCCTAGGGTTGGAAACCCAAGGGGTCGTTGCCCCCCGAGAGGGCATGCGCCCCTTGGTTGGAAACCCTAAGGGGGTCGTTGCCCCCGAGGGGCCGCCGCCCCCCTCTAGATGGGATCTCCAAGGGGCATGCGCCCCCCTAGCCTCTATATATAGTGGAGGGGAGGGAGGGTAGCCGCACCCTAAGCCCTGGCGCCTCCCTCTCCCTCCCGTGACACCTCTTCCTCCTCCAGTAGAGCTTGGCGAAGCCCTGCTGGAATACCGCTACTTCCACCACCACGCCGTCGTGCTGCTGGATCTCCATCAACTTCTCCTCCCCCTTGCTGGATCAAGGAGGAGACGTCTCCGCTCCGTACGTGTGTTGAACGCGGAGGTGCCGTCCGTTCGGCGCTAGGATCATCGGTGATTTGGATCACGACGAGTACGACTCCATCAACCCCGTTCTCTCGAACGCCTCCGCTCGCGATCTACAAGGGTATGTAGATGCTCTCCTCTCTCTCTCGTTGCTAGATGACTCCATAGATTGATCTTGGTGATGCATAGAAAATTTTAAATTTCTGCTACGATCCCCAACAGTGGCATCATGAGCTAGGTCTATGCGTAGTTTCTATGCACGAGTAGACCACAAGTTGTTGTGGGCATCGATTTTGTCAATTTACTTGCCGTTACTAGTCTTATCTTGATCCGGCGGCATCGTGGGATGAAGCGGCCCGGACCGACCTTACACGTACACTTATGTGAGACAGGTTCCACCGACTGACATGCACTAGTTGCATAAGGTGGCTGGCAGGTGTCTGTTTCTCCTACTTTAGTCGGATCGGATTCGATGAAAAGGGTCCTTATGAAGGGTAAATAGAAATTGGCATATCACGTTGTGGTTTTTGCGTAGGTAAGAAACATTCTTGCAAAGAAACCTATAGCAGCCACGTAAAAATTTGCAACAACAATTAGAGGACGTCTAACTTGTTTTTGCAGCATATGTCGTGTGATGTGATATGGCCAAAAGGATGTGATGAATGATATATGTGATGTATGAGATTGATCATGTTCTTGTAATAGGAATCACGACTTGCATGTCGGTGAGTATGACTACCGGCAGGAGCCATAGGAGTTGTCTTAATTTATTTATGACCTGCGTGTGAACATAAACGTCATGTAATTACTTTACTTTATTGCTAAACCGTTAGCCATAGTAGTAGAAGTAATAGTTGACAAGACAACTTCATGAAGACACGATGACAAGGATCATGATGATGGAGATCATGGTGTCAAGCCGGTGACGATGATGATCATGGCGCCCCGAAGATGGACATCAAAAGGAGCAAAATGATATTGGCCATATCATGTCACTATTTGATTGCATGTGATGTTTATCATGTTTTTACATCTTATTTGCTTAGAACGACAGTAGCATAAATAAGATGATCCCTCATTAATATGTCAAGAATTGTGTTCCCCCTAACTGTGCATCGTTGCTAAGGTCCGTTGTTCCGAAGCACCACGTGAATATCGGGTGTGATAGGTTCTAACATTCGCATACAACGGGTGTAAGCCAGATTTACACACGCAATACACTTAGGTTGACTTGACGAGCCTAGCATGTACAGACATGGCCTCGGAACACGGAAGACCGAAAGGTCGAACATGAGTCGTATAGAGGATACGATCAACATGAAGATGTTCACCGATGATGACTAGTCCGTCTCACGTGATGATCGGACACGGCCTAGTTGACTCGGATCATGTATCACTTAGATGACTAAAGGGATGTCTATCTGAGTGGGAGTTCATTAAATAATTTAATTAGATGAACTTAATTATCATGAACATAGTCTAAAACTTTGCAATATGTCTTGTAGATCAAATGGCCCACGCTAATGTTGCCCTCAACTTCAACGCGTTCCTAGAGAAAACCAAGCTGAAAGACGATGGCAGCAACTACACGGACTGGGTCCGTAACCTGAGGATTATCCTCATAGCTGCCAAGAAAGCATATGTCCTTGATGCACCGCTAGGTGAAGCACCTGTTTTCCCAGCAACTCAAGACGTTATGAACGCCTGGCAGTCGCGTAGTGATGATTACTCCCTAGTTCAGTGTGACATGCTTTACATCTTAGAACCGGGGCTCCAAAAGCGTTTTAAGCAGCACGGAGCATATGAGATGTTCCAAGAGCTGAAAATGGTTTTCCAAGCTCATGCCTGGGTCGAGAGATATGAAGTCTCCGACAAGTTCTACAGTTGTAAGATGGAGGAGAATAGTTCTGTCAGCGAGCACATACTCAAAATGTCTGGGTTGCACAACCGCTTATCTCAGCTGGGAGTTAATCTCCCGGATGATGCGGTCGTTGACAGAATCCTTCAGTCGCTCCCACCTAGCTACAAGATCTTTGTGATGAACTTCAATATGGAGGGGACGGAAAAGACCATTCCTGAGGTATATTCAATGCTGAAATCAGCAGAGGTGGAGATCAAAAAGGAACATCAAGTGTTGATGGTGAATAAAACCACTAAGTTCAAGAAAGGCAAGGGTAAGAAGAACTTCAAGAAGGACGGCAAGGGAGTTGCCGCGCCCGGTAATCCAGTTGCCGGGAAGAAGCCAAAGCATGGACCCAAGCCTGAGACTGAGTGCTTTTATTGCAAGGGAAACGGTCACTGGAAGCGGAACTACCCCAAGTACTTAGCAGATAAGAAGGCTGGCAATACCAAAGGTATATGTGATATACATGTTATTGATGTGTATGTCGGCGTTATAGGAACGGGGGTCCCCAAACTTGCCTGCCTGCGGCCTGCGGCGTGGCTCAAATGGGGGCCCAGCACGGCCCATCTTCATCAGCACAAGACTCAAGACCCTCGCGAGGGGCCAAGCCTCGCGAGGCGGGCGACACGGCGTCCCCTCAGGCGCAGCCTCCTCAGGCTGGCTCACGATGAGGCGGAGAGATCAAGGCGGGGTACCTTGCGAGGTGCCCGTGACGCAAGCCATGACGATCGAGGGTGCCAGGCGGGCGCCAGCCCACGCAGCGTCTCCCTTTCCTCTTTGGTGCAAAGGGGGCAAGCGCAGGCGAGAGGATCAAGCAAAGGCACCCATTTCGGTGCAACAAGACCAAGACCAGTCCAACGGTGGGAAGGAGGTCACCATGGAGCCCAGAACGGCATCACCACAGGGCCTTTGGCAGGCGAAGACCAACTTTAGTCAGGATAAGTGTACCAGATGTTCCCCTTCGAATTGGCCATTTGTTGGCGCCCTTCCCGCTCAAATATTTGGGAAGAGGCCCAGGGCCTTTGCCTATAAATAGGACTAGCCGCCCCCAGGGTAGGGGCATCTGGAAGAGACATCTGATCGAGCATTCAGAGCAAGCATAGAGCAAGTAGAGAGAGAGAGAGAGAGAGAGAGAGAGAGAGAGAGAGAGAGAGAGAGAGAGAAGGGCGATTGAACTCCCCCTAGCAGTTCATCCCCCAAGCCAAGAACAGACCCTCGCGAGGCTGTTCTCCCTTGTACTGTTCATCATCATCAGCCCAAGAGGCAATCCACCCACCACAAACTAGAGTAGGGTATTACACCACAATGGTGGCCCGAACTAGTATAAACCTTGTGTCTCTTGTGCTGTTCTTTCTGTAGTTTAGATCCTTGCAAGACGGACAGGTAGAGGGCATAGTCTCCGCGCGCACCCCAGAGTTCGAACCTTAAGGGTCTGCCGGAACCCGTGATCCGACATTTGGCGTGCCAGGTAGGGGTGCGCCGGAATCTGTCTTCCACCGCTCCGCTCTCCTCCGACCGTCGCATCCATGTCTGACGCTCGTCGGGCCCGCGCCGAGCGCCGGGCCGCCATCGCTTCCCGCGTCGCCCAGACGGCCCCCATCGGTGGGCGTCCTCATCACTCCCCGTCGCCCGCCGTCAACGCCGCCACCGGCCCGGCGGGGAACGAGCAGCAGGCATCGTCTCAGCACCCGTTCGTGTGGCAAGATGGCCGCACCGCTACCCCGTCGCTCACCCTAGCCGGCTCTTCGTCCCGCGCGCTCCGCGCACCTTTGGAGGCTCGAGCTGCGCTCATCACGGCAAACGAGCTCCTGCGCTACCGTCCCGTCGACGACGTCTACGAAGAGTGGCTCGACCGCGTCGCCGAGCTCGTCCGCGCCGCAGGGGGCTCTCCTGCGCCGTCCGCTCCGCTGCGTCGCACCCCGCCCCGCGCAGGCAATGAGGCCCTGGGGACGTACCAACCGCCTCCTCTCCAAGAAGACGCCATGGCTCCCGGGCGCATGACCCCTCGGCGGAACCCGCTCCGTCAGGCGCCAGCCCAGCAGGAACGGAGCTGCCAGGAGGTCCCTCGACCGCAAGAGGCGGCCCCAGCGCTCCCAGCTCCGGCTCGCCGAGACCCTGCACCAGCTCCGGCACGTCAAGACCCCGCGCTGCTCCCAGCTGCAGCGCAAGGGGACCCACAAGGCCAAGCTCTCCCTCAACCGAAGCCTCCCGTGGCCACCGCAAGCTGCCGCGCCTACATCACCGAGCTGCGCAGCGTCGCGTGGCCTGGCAAGTTCAAGCCAGACCTGCCTCCTCGCTACGACGACACAACTGATCCCGCAGAGTTCCTCCAGCTCTATGAGCTGGGCATCGAAGCTGCCAGCGGGGATGAAAAGGGCATGGCGAACTGGTTCGCCATGGTGCTGAAGGAAGGAGCTCGCACCTGGCTCCTGAATCTGGCTCCAGGCACGATCTCCTCCTGGGACCAGATGCGCACCCGCTTCATCACCAACTTCCAAGGTACCCGCGACCGGCCGCCCGCCGTGAGCGACATGCACCGCATCAAGCAGCAACCTGGGGAGACCCTGCAAAAGTACATCCAGCGCTTCAACAGTGCGCGCCTCAAGATCCCCAAGGTGTCCGAGGAAGCCATCATCTCGGCCTTCTCCGATGGTGTGCGCGACGTCAAGATGAAGGAGGAGCTGGCGATGCATGAGGACCTCTGCACCTCCCTGGAGTTGTTCAACTTGGCGACCAAGTGCGCCAGGGCTGAGGAGGGGCGTCTCTCCCTCCTCGAGCCGCCTGCCTCAGACCCAGAAGAGAAGAAGCCCAAGGCCAAGGACGTGAAGCGCAAGGGGGCTGTTGTACTCGCAGCAGAACCGGACACCAAGCGGGGCAAGGATCTGCCCGAATCCTCCAGGGGCAGCCGGTACTGTGTGTACCACGACCTCCACACCCACAACACCAACGAATGCCAAGAACTCCGCGCCGTGCGAGAAGGAAGGATCGGCCGTCGCCCTGACCGCGCTGACCGGGGCTACGGCCGAGGAGGGGGAAGAAACCCAAGACGCTGGGAAGATCGCGGCCCGCGCCAAGGGTGGCGTGACCAACCTCGCGAGGACCGCTGGCGGGACCTGCCTCGCGAGGGGGACTGGAGGGATCACCCTCGTGAGGATCGCCCTCATGGCAACGCAGGCCTCCCCCCGCTGCCGCCTCAGCCAAGGAGGAACGAAGACCGCCAGCAAGACGAGGGGGCTGGGGGCTTCCAAGAGCCGCGCGCAATCGCCTGCATCCTGGGCGGGGCTCAAGCCCCAGCCTCTCAACGTATCTTCAAGCAGTTTGCCCGCGAAGTGAATGCAGTTCTCCCCAAGCTCGAAGCAACGCGCCCCCTCAGGTGGTCGGCGTGCGCCATCACGTTCAGCCCAGCAGACCAGCTCAAGTGCGCGGCCACAGCCGGAGTCCTCCCAATGCTTTGCTCCCCAGTCATCAGCAACGTACTGGTCACCAGGACCCTCATCGACGGAGGAGCAGGGCTCAACGTCCTGTCCGTGGAAACGTTCAACAACCTCCAAGTGCCCTATGACCAACTTCAGCCAACCAAGCCTTTCTCTGGAGTCACCGACGGTTCCACAGTCCCGATCGGGCAGGTCCGCCTCCCTGTCACCTTCGGGGCCCGCAGCAACTGCCGCACCGAGCTCATCGACTTCGACGTCGCCCACATCCGCCTGCCGTACAACGCCATCCTCGGGTACCCAGCGCTGGCCAAGTTCATGGCCGTGACTCACCACGGCTACAATGTCCTCAAGATGCCGGGGAGTGGCGGCGTCATCACGGTGCCCTGTGAAGAGAAGGATGCAGTGTGCTCCCTGGAGCGAGCCTTCCAGGCCGCGTCACTAGAAGACCCAGATCGCGGAAGCAGGAGGCTTCCTGAGACCACCCCCAAGAAGAAGAAGACGACGTCAGGCTCAACCCCTCAGGAGGCAGGCCCTTCAGGGCCCGTGTCTGCCCAAGGGGACCCTCCATCCATCGCATAGGAAAGCGCGCCTGGCGCCCTCCTCAGGCAGGGCTCGGGGGCTCTCGCCTGGAGGGCCACCGACCTTGCCAGGGTCACGAGGGAGGCGCTTGCGCACCATGTGGAGGCGTGCTTCGAAGCACGTTTCCCTTGAGAAGGAGCCAGACAAGGAAGGTCAGACAAGCAGGAGTTTGTTAACAAGGTCATTCAAGAACTACAGGAGACAAGGATCATGAGAGGTTGCCGTTGTCCACCAGCCGTGGCTCCACATCCAGGCGAGGATGGTGGGCTGCGCGTCTGCGTCGACGTACCAGGGCTCAATCAGATCGCCACGACGGAGCGCCTCTGGCCCTCGCAAGTGGGGCGCTGCGAAGGCCCACACCACAGCTATGTTCACATGCCTTACGGCTTGCCGAACATGGCTGCCGCGTACCAGCGCCTCATGAGGAGCATCATGGAGGCTCAGGAAGATAGGCGTTCCGTGGCCCTGGCGGAGATGGAGACAGCTCGCGAGGAGCCACCAGTGCCTCGGGAGCCTCCCGAGGCCCCAGGGCCTGGGGGCTCGTGAGGGCCGGCCTCCGCAGCCCACCAAGTCTGCCGCACCAACGCCACTTCGCCGTCGATATCCCCAGGTGACATCTTTCAAGCTTCATTCCCAGCTGGGAGCGCCCTCCCAGGGTTGCATCACTCCCAGGCCGCGTGGGTTCGTCCCTGCGGCATGTATCCTTTTTTTACTTTTCGGCCGTTAGTTTGCCTTGTTGGGGGCGCCCTTCGGGCTGCATCATCCCCAAGCCGCTCGGGCTAGGCCCATCGGCGTGTATCTCCCTCGCATTTATTTCCAACTATGCATTCGCTTATCATGCTTGATTACTTGATGCCTGTCCACGACATCTCTTCTTCTCCATGTCGACCACTTGCACGTTAAAGGGGGGGTGCCTGAGCATCGCGACTCAGGGCTCTTACTGGCTCTCCAGCCCTCACCCTCTGGCCTTGTCCACGGCATCGCGACCTGGCATACCAGCGACGGCTGAGACAAGCTCGAGGGCCGGGACCCGAGGACGTAGAGTGCCGGCATCTAACCAAATTTTCCAGGAACGCAGCTCAAGATACGGCCCAGTGCCAGGCGCAACCCACCTAGAGGTAGGGCCTCGTGAGTCCTGCGCTGGCTCACGGGTGCCCAGATACACCTCACCTAGCCCTACCGTGCCGGCCACGTGTCAGGGCGGGGCTGTACACGCCCCGGGGGCTCCTCCCGGAGGGGAGCCCCCTCCCATGTACCAGTGGAAGCACCATGCTCCGCGCTGGCTGACGACACTACCGAGGAGCGGCTATGCCCGTACACATACGGAAGCGCTATGCTCCGCGCTGGAGATAAACAACTGAGGGTGGCCTCCGGGCCGCAATAACCTCAGGGAGCCCAGAGCTCAGTGGCTGGCCTCATCGCAACGCCTCCCCTCGGGAGCGCCGCGCGAGGGGGCTAGGCACGGGGGCTACGGCTGGGTCACGCCCAGACGTACGCCGCCCAGCCAGGCCCCTCGGGCCTGGTTCGTCGCGCGTCTCTCCCCGAGCGGAGCCAAGGTATGAAGGCCGTTTGAGCGTCAAGGGGGACCCCTGAGCATCGCGACTCAGGGGCCTAACTGGTCCCGTAGCCCCTCACTCCTTAATTCCGAAAGGCTATGCTGGGTGAGGTACGCGCGGGGCCGGGCTCTGCAGACGTAGAACGGTAGTCCCGCTTGCATCTCACCTCATCACCCACTATTTGCGCGTCAAGGGGGACTCCTGAGCATCGCGACTCAGGAGCCTAACTCGCTCCGTAGCACCTCACTCCTTAGTTCCGAAAGGCTATGCTGGGTGAGGTACGCGCGGAGTCGGGCTCTGCAGACGTAGAACGGAGGATACACCTACATCACGCTTCCCTACTTGTTGTTCGTGCACCAAGGGGGACTCCTGAGCATCGCGACTCAGGAGCCTAACTTGTCACGTAGCCCCTCACTCCTTTGGTCCCGTCCTGGTTTACGGTCGGGGCTAATGCTGGGTGAGGCACGCGCGGGGCCGGGCTCTGCCGGCGTATGTCGGATCACAGGTTCCGGCAGACCCTTAAGGTTCGAACTCTGGGGTGCGCGCGAAGATTATGCCCTCTACCTCTCTGTCTCGGAAGGATCTAAACTACAGAAAGAACAGCACAAGAGACGCAAGGTTTATACTAGTTCGGGCCACCATTGTGGTGTAATACCCTACTCTAGTTTGTGGTGGGTGGATTGTCTCTTGGGCTGATGATGATGAACAGTACAAGGGAGAACAGCCTCGCGAGGGTCTGTTCTTGGCTTGGGGGATGAACTGCTAGGGGGAGTTCAATCGCCCTTCTCTCTCTCTACTTGCTCTATGCTTGCTTTGAATGCTCGATCAGATGTCTCTTCCAGATGCCCCTACCCTGGGGGCGGCTAGTCCTATTTATAGGCAAAGGCCCTGGGCCGCTTCCCAAATATTTGAGCGGGAAGGGCGCCAACAATTGGCCAATTCAAAGGGGAACATCTGGTACACTTATCCTGACTAAAGTTGGTCTTCGCCTGCCAAAGGCTCTGTGGTGACGCCGTTCTGGGCTCCATGGTGACCTCCTTCCCACCGTTGGACTGGTCTTGGTCTTGTTGCACCGAAATGGGTGCCTTTGCTTGATCCTCTCGCCTGCGCTTGCCCCCTTTGCACCAAAGAGGAAAGGGAGACGCTGCGCGGGCTGGCGCCCGCCTGGCACCCTCGATCGTCATGGCTTGCGTCATGGGCACCTCGTGAGGTACCCCGCCTTGATCTCTCCGCCTCCTCATGAGCCAGCCTGAGGAGGCTGCGCTTGAGAGGACGCCGTGTCACCCGCCTCGCGAGGCTTGGCCCCTCGCGAGGGTCTTGAGTCTTGTGCTGATGAAGATGGGCCGCGCTGGGCCCCCATTTGAGCCACGCCGCAGGCCGCAGGCACGCAAGTCTGGGGACCCCTGTTCCCAGAACGCCGACAGTAGCGTTGATCCGACAGTCACGCAAATCTCCGCGCGCACCCCAGAGTTCGAACCTTAACGGTCTGCCAGAACCCGTGATCCGACAGTCTACCTAACCAGCGCTCGTAGTAGCTCCTGGGTATTTGATACCAGTGCGGTTGCTGATATTTGTAACTCAAAACAGGATCTGCGGAATAAGCGGAGACTGGCGAAGGACGAGGTGACGATGCACGTCGGGAATGGTTCCAAGGTCGATGTGATCGTCGTCGGCACGCTACCTCTACATTTACCTACGGGATTAGTTTTAAACCTCAATAATTGTTATTTAGTACCAGCTTTGAGCATGAACATTGTATCTGGATCTCGTTTAATGCGAGATGGCTACTCATTTAAATCTGAGAATAATGGTTGTTCTATTTATATGAGAGACATGTTTTATGGTCATGTCCCGCTGGTCAATGGTTTATTCTTATTGAATCTCGAACGTGATGTTACACATATTCATAGTGTGAATGCCAAAGATGTAAGGTTTATAATGATAGTCCCACATACTTGTGGCACTGCCGCCTTGGTCACATTGGTGTCAAACGCATGAAGAAACTCCATGCAGATGGACTTTTGAAGTCTCTTGATTATGAATCATTTGACACGTGCGAACCATGCCTCATGGGCAAAATGACCAAGACTCCGTTCTCCGAAACAATGGAGCTAGCAACCAACTTATTGGAAATCATACATACTGATGTGTGCGGTCCAATGAGCGTTGAGGCTCGCGGTGGTTATCGTTATGTTCTCACCCTCACTGATGACTTAAGTAGATATGGGTATGTCTACTTAATGAAACACAGGTCTGAGACCTTTGAAAAGTTCAAGGAATTTCAGAGTGAGGTTGAGAATCAACGTGACAGGAAAATCAAGTTCTTACGATCAGATCGTGGGGGAGAATATTTGAGTCACGAATTTGGCACGCACTTAAGGAAATGTGGAATTTTTTCACAACTCATGCCGCCTGGAACACCTCAGCGTAATGGTGTGTCCGAATGTCGTAATCGCACTCTATTGGATATGGTGCGATCTATGATGTCTATTACCGATCTACCGCTATCATTTTGGGGTTATGCTATAGAGACTACCGCATTCACTTTAAATAGGGCTCCGTCAAAATCCGTTGAGACGACAGCGTATGAATTGTGGTTTGGGAAGAAACCTAAGTTCTCGTTTCTGAAAGTTTGGGGATGCGATGCTTATGTCAAGAAACTTCAACCTGAAAAGCTCGAACCCAAATCGGAAAAATGCGTCTTCATAGGATACCCTAAGGAAACTATTGGGTATACCTTCTACCTTAGATCCGAAGGCAAGATCTTTGTTGCCAAGAATGGATCCTTTCTAGAGAAAGAGTTTCTCACGAAAGAAGTAAGTGGGATGAAAGTAGAACTTGATGAAGTATTGCCTCTTGAACCGAAAAGTAGCGTAGCTCAAGAAAATGTTTCTGTTGTGCCTGCACCGACTAGAGAGGAAGTTAATGATGATGATCATGAAACTTCAGATCAAGTTGCTACTGAACTTCGTAGGTCCACAAGGACACGTTCTGCACCAGAGTGGTACGTCAACCCTGTCCTGGAAATCATGTTGTTAGACAATGGTGAACCTTCGAACTATGAAGAAGCGATGGCGGGCCCGGATTCCGACAAATGGCTTGAAGCCATGAAATCCGAGATAGGATCCATGTATGATAACGAAGTATGGACTTTGACAGACTTGCCCGATGATCAGCGAGCCATAGAAAATAAATGGATCTTTAAGAAGAAGACAGACGCGGATGGTAATGTAACCATCTATAAGGCTCGGCTTGTCGCTAAGGGTTATCAACAAGTTCAAGGGTTGACTACGATGAGACCTTCTCACCCATAGTGAAGCTGAAGTCTGTCTGAATCATGTTAGCAATTGTCGCATTCTATGATTATGAGATATGGCAAATGGACGTCAAAACGGCATTCCTTAATGGTTTCCTTAAGGAAGAATTGTATATGATGCAGCCGGAAGGTTTTGTCGATCCTAAGAATGTTGACAAGGTATGCAAGCTCCAACGCTCGATCTATGGGCTGGTGCAAGCATCTCGGAGTTGGAACATTCATTTTGATGAGATGATCAAAGCGTTTGGGTTTACGCAGATTTATGGAGAAGCCTGTGTTTATAAGAAAGTGAGTGGGAGCTGTGTAGCATTTCTCATATTATATGTGGATGACATACTATTGATGGGAAATGATATCGAACTCTTGGAAACAATAAAGTCCTACTTGAATAAGTGTTTTTCAATGAAGGACCTTGGAGAAGCTGCTTACATATTAGGCATCAAGATCCATAGAGATAGATCGAGACGCCTCATTGGTCTTTCACAAAGCACGTACCTTGACAAGATATTGAAGAAGTTCAATATGGATCAGTCCAAGAAGGGGTTCTTGCCTGTATTGCAAGGTGTGAGATTGAGCACGGCTCAATGCCCGACCACGACAGAATATAGGGAAAAGATGAGTGTCATCCCCTATGCCTCGGCCATAGGGTCTATTATGTATGCTATGTTGTGTACCAGACCTGATGTAAACCTTGCCGTAAGTTTGGTGGGAAGGTACCAAAGTAATACCGGCATGGAACAATGGACAGCGGTCAAGAATATCCTGAAGTACCTGAAAAGGACTAAGGATATGTTTCTCGTTTATGGAGGTGATGAAGAGCTCGTCGTAAAAGGTTACGTTGATGCTAGCTTCGACAGATCTGGATGACTCCAAGTCACAAACCGGATACGTGTATATTTTGAATGGTGGGGCAGTCAGCTGGTGCAGTTGCAAGCAAAGCGTCGTGGCGGGATCTACATGTGAAGCGGAGTACATGGCAGCCTCGGAGGCAGCACATGAAGCAATCTGGATGAAGGAGTTCATCACCGACCTAGGAGTTATTCCCAATGCGTTGGGCCCGATGACTCTCTTCTGTGACAACACTGGAGCTATTGCCCTTGCCAAGAAGCCCAGGTTTCACAAGAAGACCAGGCATATCAAGCGTCGTTTCGACTCCATCCGTGAAAATGTTCAAGATAGAGACATAGAGATTTGTAAAGTGCATACGGACGTGAATGTCGCAGATCTGTTGACTAATCCTCTTCCACGTGCAAAGCATGATCAACACCAGAACTCTATGGGTGTTCGATTCATCACAATGTAACTAGGTTATTGACTCTAGTGCAAGTGGGAGACTGTTGGAAATATGCCCTAGAGGCAATAATAAAAAGGTTATTATTATATTTCCTTGTTCATGATAATTGTCTATTGTTCATGCTATAATTGTGTTATCCGGAAATCGTAATACATGTGTGAATGCATAGACCACAACATGTCCCTAGTGAGCCTCTAGTTGACTAGCTCGTTGATCAATAGATGCTTACGGTTTCCTAACCATGGACATAGGATGTCATTGATAACGGGATCACATCATTAGGATAATGATGTGATGGACAAGACCCAATCCTAAGAATAGCACAAGATCGTGTAGTTCGTCTGCTAAAGCTTTTCTAATGTCAAGTATCCTTTCCTTAGACCATGAGATTGTGCAACTCCCAGATACCGTAAGGGTACTTTGGGTGTGCCAAACGTCACAACGTAACTGGGTGGCTATAAAGGTACACTACGGGTATCCCCGAAAGTATCTGTTGGGTTGGCACGAATCGAGACTGAGATTTGTCACTCCGTATGACGGAGAGGTATCTCTGGGCCCACTCGGTAGGACATCATCATAATGAGCTCAATGTGATCAAGGAGTTGTTCACGGGATGATGTGTTACGGGAACGAGTAAAGAGACTTGCCGTAACGAGATCGAACAAGGTATCGGTATACCGGCGATCGAATCTCGGGCAAGTATCGCACCGATAGACAAAGGGAATTGTATACGGGATTGATTGAATCCTCGACGTCGTGGTTCATCCAATGAGATTATCGTGGAGCATGTGGGATCCAACATGGGTATCCAGATCCCACTGTTGGTTATTGACCGGAGAGTTGTCTCGGTCATGTCTACGTGTCTCCCGAACCCGTAGGGTCTACACACTTAAGGTTCGGTGACGCTAGAGTTGTAGAGATATTAGTATGCGGTTAAACGAAAGTTGTTCAGAGTCCCGGATGCGATCCTGGACGTCACGAGGAGTTCTGGAATGGTTCGGAGGTAAAGATTTACATATAGGAAGTCTAGTTTCGGCCATCGGGAGAGTTTCGGGGGTCACCGATATTGTACCGGGACCACCGGAAGGGTCCCGGGGGTCCACCTGGTGGGGCCACCTATCCCGGAGGGCCCCAT
The DNA here is from genome assembly GCA_032464435.1 of Aegilops umbellulata. Lineage (NCBI taxonomy): Eukaryota > Viridiplantae > Streptophyta > Magnoliopsida > Poales > Poaceae > Aegilops > Aegilops umbellulata. The sequence continues at coordinate 247,390,935 of CP136058.1, read as the reverse complement.
GGGCTGAAGTAGCATGGGATACAGCCCCTGGTGGGCTGGTGCACCCCACCCAAGGGCCCAAGGCGCCTAGGGTTGGAAACCATAGGGGGGCGTTGCCCCCCGAGGGGGCATGCACCCCCCTGGTTGGAAACCCTAAGGAGGGCGTTGCCCCCCGAGGGCCTGCCGCCCCGGGGGCCGCCCCCCTCTAGATGGGATCTCCAAGGGGGCATGCGCCCCCTAGCCCCTATTTATAGTGGAGGGGAGGGAGAGCAGCCGCACCCTAAGCCCTGGCGCCTCCCTCTCCCTCCCGTGACACCTCTTCCTCCTCCAGTAGCGCTTGGCGAAGCCCTGCTGCAATCCCGCTGCTTCCACCACCACGCCGTTGTGCTGCTGGATCTCCATCAACTTCTCCTCCCCCCTTGCTGGATCAAGAAGGAGGAGACGTCTCCGCTCCGTACATGTGTTGAACGTGGAGGTGCCGTCCGTTCGGCGCTAGGATCATCGGTGATTTGGATCACGACGAGTACAACTCCATCAACCCCGTTCTCTTGAACGCTTCCGCTCATAATCTACAAGGGTATGTAGATGCTCTCCTCTCTCTCTCTCTCTCTCTCTCTCTCTCTGCTAGATGACTCCATAGATTGAACTTGGTGATGCGTAGAAAATTTTAAATTTCTGCTACGATCCCCAACATGTGGCGCCTCCCGGACAGCGTCCTAGGCTCCTCCCCGGTTCGGAGCGGCCCTCCAGGATAACACTTCGGTGTCATCCCTGGCCCCGGGGGAATAAGCAGGCGGTGGCGACATGCTCGCCATCTCCGACGGAGCCAACGAACCTCCAAACGAGGATCGTTGGATAAGGTCGTGGGACGGACTGCAATAGTACAGTTAACTATGTCAAGGTAATGGAGAGAAAGGGCCGGATGTGCGCACGAGCGAGCCATGTCACTTACAATGCGTCCTGGGGCTTAGTGCGGGGGCGTCGTTCCGGACTGTTGTCAACGTCCCACACGGTGTTGGCCGTTGGGGCACCGTTCCCCTTCTTGGGCGTTTCCGCCTCCAGATGCGCTGAAGCCGCCCTCTTCTTCTTCCTATCCTTAGGGGGAGGGTTGTTTTGTTCCTCCTCCTCCTCTTCCTTGTCATTGTCCTCAGGGACAGAGGAATGAGCTTCGTCGTCTTCGGACGTCACGTCCGAAGTGCCCTTGCGACGGGGGCCACTCTTGGCCCCCTTTGCCTTCTTATTGGCCTTCTTCTCCGGCGCCTTATATGGCGCCGGCACCAGCATCTTCACTAGACGCGGGATGACTGGTTCTTTAGGCAGCGGAGCCGGACACTGGATCCGCTTCACCCTCTCCATCCAGTCCTGAAAAAGCAATAATAAAAGCTCGCACATCATCCTCGAAACAATTAAGTTGGGGGTACATAAAAAAAACATACCTCTCTGGCGGGGTGTTTACAATCGTGACCACGGTCTAAATCCGTGGCCGGTGGCTTCTCGTTGCCCTTAAAAAGCAACTTCCAGGTGCCTTCACGAGTAGTCTCGAAGAGCCTTACCAAGGTCTGGTGCTTCTTCGAATTGAACTCTCACAGAGGGCGGCTTCGGCGCTGGCACGGAAGAATCCGGCGAACTAGCACCACCATGCTTTGAACGCGCGTCTGCAGCGCTATCAACTCGTTAGGTGAACACCAGTCCGGACTCTTCTCGGCCCAGGAGGTGAGTCACATGGTGCGCCGGAGCGGAATTCGGCAGCTGCGGCCCAGGTGGTGCCGCGAGGTTCAGTGATATAGAACCATTGCTTCTGCCACTCCTTTACTGTGTCCACAAAAGTGCCCTTGGGACAGGAGACGTTGGACATCTTACTCACCATGGCTCCTCCGCACTCCGCGTGCTGGCCATCCACCACCTTCGGCTTCACGTTGAAGACTTTGAGCCACGACCCGTAGTGGGGTTGGATGCGGAGGAAGGCCTCACATACGACGATAAACGTCGAGATGTTGAGGAAGGAATTCGGGGACAGATCAGGGAAATCTATCCCGTAATAGTACATCAGCTCGCGGATGAAAGGGTGGAGTGGAAACCCTAGCCCGCGGAAGAAATGGGGGATGAATACTACCCTCTCGGTGGTCTTCGGTGTGGGGACGACTTGTCCCTCGACTGGTAGATGGTGGGCGATCTCCTTCGATAAATATCCGGCCGCGCGAAGCTCAGTAATGTCCTCCTCTTTGACGAAGGAGACCATCCACTTGCCCTGACCACCGGATCCAGACATGGTTGCTTGAGTGGAAAGGAGATGAGAACTTGGGTGCTGGAGCTCGAGATTGGGAAGGCGGAGATAGAGAGAGCGTGAGAAGAGTAAGAGGGAATCCTTATCCCCTAATAAAGGCAGCAAATATTAAACGCCTCCTCACTCGCCTTAAGAATCGCCTATTCCCAAGGGATGTATAAATGGCACGGTTGGGTTACCCATGCCCGCTGTCGAATCACGGGTTCCGGCAGACCCTTAAGGTTCGAATTCTAGGGTGCGCGCGGAGATTGTGCCCTCTACCTATCCGTCTCGCAAGGATCTAAACTACAGAAAGAACAACACAAGAGACACAGGGTTTATACTAGTTCGGGCCACCATTGTGGTGTAATACCCTACTCTAGTTTGTGGTGGGTGGATTGCCTCTTGGGCTGATGAGGACGAACAGTACAGAGAAGAACAGCCTCGCGAGGGTCTGTTCGTGGCTAGGGGATGAACCGCTGGGGGAGTTCAATCGCCCTTCTCTCTCTCTCTATGCTTGCTCTCAATGCTCGGTCGGGTGTCTCTACCAGATACCAACTTTTTCTCTACCCTGGGGGTGGCTAGTCCTATTTATAGGCAAAGGCCCTGGGCCTCTTCCCAAATATTTGAGCGGGAAGGGCGCCAACAATTGGCCAATTCGAAGGGGAACATCTGGTACACTTATCCTGACTAAAGTTGGTCTTCGCCTGCCAAAGGCCCTGTGGTGACGCCGTCCTGGGCTCCATGGTGACCTCCTTCCCACCGTTGGACTGGTCTTGGTCTCGTTGCACCGAAATGGGTGCCTTTGCTTGATCCTCCCGCCTGCGCTTGCCCCCTTTGCACCAAAGAGGAAAAGGAGACGCTGCGTGGGCTGGCGCCCGTCTGGCACCCCCGATCGTCATGGCTTGCGTCATGGGCACCTCGTGAGGTACCCCGCCTTGATCTCTCCGCCTCCTCGCGAGCTAGCCTGAGGAGGCCGTGCTTGAGGAAGCGCCGTGTCGTCCGCCTCGCGAGGCTTGGCCCCTCGCGAGGGTCTTGAGCCTTGTGTTGATGAAGATGGGCCACGCTGGGCCCCCATTAGAGCCACGCCGCAGGCCACAGGCAGGCAAGTCTGGGGACCCCCGTTCCCAGAATGCCGACAGTAGCCCCCGGGCCTAAGGCGCGCATGGGCTTGGCCGTGCCGAGAGGCGAAAGGGCAAGGGCGAAGCGCCGCGGGCCCTAACAGCCTGCGGCCTTGGGCGCCGCGTGGCGGTTGATTGGACGTGGGCGTCTCCACTTCCCCACGACGCCTTGGTGACCGTGCGGATTGGACAAGTCCCTGCATGCAGATCGTGTCATGATTACCTGTGATCGCGGAGGCCGATGGTTGGCCTTTGTTGGTGTCAAAACTGGCGGATCTCGGGTAGGGGGTCCCGAACTGTGCATCAAGGTCAGATGGTAACAGGAGACAAGGGACACTTTATTTTACCCAGGTTCGGGCCCTCTCGATGGAGGTAAAACCCTACTCCTGCTAGATTAATATTGATGATATGGGTAGTACAAGAGTAGATCTACCACGAGATCAAGGACGCTAAACCCTAGAAGCTAGCCTATGGGTATGATTGTGTATGATGATGGTTCTGTCCTACGGACTACAACCCTCCGGTTTATATAGACACCGGATAGGGTTAGGGTTACACAGTGTCGGTTACAATGGTAGGAGATCTCGAATATCCGCATGCCTAGCTTGCGTTCCACGCCAAGAAAAGATCCTTCCGGACACGGGATGAAGTCTTCAATCTTGTATCTTCATAGTCCTGGAGTCCGGCTGAAGGTATAGTCCGGCTATCCGAACACCCCCTAATCTAGGACTCCCTCAGTAGCCCCTGAACCAGGCTTCAATGACGACGAGTCCGGCGCGCAAATTGTCTTCGGCATTGCAAGGCGGGTTCCTCCTCCAAGTTCTTCAAAAAGATTATAGACACCAAGTACAGTGTCCGGCTATGCAAAACAAGTTTTCCACGTATTGCCATATAGAGAATAATATTAACACAAATCAAATCTGCTGACGTATTTTGCAGTGCGTCATAACACTGCGACCAAGCCTTCCGTATAAATTATTTTCATTGTTCCACCTTAGCGCGTATAACGAGGTGGTTTCCTTGGCACGTCTTGTCAAAGCAGAGATCATGTGCCCCTTTTAACGGGATTCTCATTAATATGGACGTGGGTAACCCGACCGTGCCCATTAGCACGTCCTGCCTTAACTAAAGGCTAGTTCAAGACGGTTACGGGGAGGGCTCTTGGTATTCTGACTCTTATAAAGAGACCAAGACCCTGTTCCCCTCTTGTGCTCTCGAAACAAGCTCGCCCGTCGCCTCGAGTTCCAACACCCCAGGCTTCCAGATTCCAGGCGCACCGGACCTTCGACAATGTCCGGCTCCGACCTCCAAGGCCAATGGATGCCCTCCTCTGTTACGGAGGAGGACGTATCGAGGTTGAGGGAAGCTAGGTACCTGACCAGCGAGATTCCGCACAGGTTGCCTGTTCAAGGACAGGCTATCCCGAGCCCTCAGTCCGGTGAGAGCATGGTATTCATCTCCCACTTCCTTCGGGGATTAGGCTTCCCAATGGATCCTTTTGTAAGGGGGATGATGCTTTATTATGGGCTGGAATTCCACGACCTAGCTCCAGAGTCCATCCTCCATATCTCCCCGTTCATAGTTGTGTGCGAAGCGTTCCTCCGTGTTACCCCTCACTTCGGGTTGTGGCTCAAGACCTTCAAAGTAGAACCGAAGATAATCGAGGGGCGCCACGCAGAGTGCGGAGGCGCTGTCATAAAAAGAAATACCAACGCTCCATGGCCCGAGGGCGCTTTTCAAGAGGAGCCTGGCCTATGGCAACAGGAGTGGTTCTACATCACCGCTCCTCGGGGCACCGCATGGGTGGCGCCTCCTGCCTTTCGCTCGGGTCCCGCACCACGGTTGGCATCATGGATCAACACAGGGTTAGACCGGGGCTTGCCCAAAGATGTTCCTCTATTGCAGGGCCGCATTAAGGATCTCTTGATAGGAGACCTCAACCTGGTCAAAGTGACACAAGTCATGCTGATTCGCCGGACACTGCCCGGCCAACGTCGCCCCCTCCGCTTGTGGGAGTTCAATCCAGAGGGACCGCGAGCTCTCTGAAATTTTATGGGCGTGACGCCTACGGAGATGTATAAACTGTTCTTCGGATCACAAGAAGTGAGTCCGGATTTGACCGAGGATGTTGGTTTAAGCCGCAACCGCCCGGATACTCAAGTAGGTGACCTTGCGCCCGGACCTTCTATCCGCATAATTGACCTATTTCTTAATAGTACTTCTCCTTTTAAGCAGGAGTGGATAGCGAAGGCGAAGCTGATCCGGTGTCCGGCTCCCCTTCCCGAAACCAGGCTAGATCCCGTGCTAATCAGGATGCTAGAGGTGGTGCCTTTGGAGGGAAATAAGGGGGCGGACAAGGAAACCATGGCCTCTTCGAAAGAGGCCATTCTGAAGGAGGGAATCGATAATTCCTCTCCTAAGGGGAAGAAAAGGGCCGCCTCTGACGACCCGGAAACCATAGCTTCAAAGCGGGGGAAAGAATCCATGTCAGAGGGCCCGACGCCGAGGAGCCCCTCGGCCGAACTAAACCTTCAAAGGGAACAGCCCTCCAGCGAGCCGTAAGTAGAAGGAGAGTTATTCTTTTAAGAGAAATCCCTGATTTATATCTGAGAAGTTTTAACCGAAACTTTATTTTGTAGTTCGGACCTCAGCCCTTCTCAGCAAAGCTCGTCCTCGAGGGATCTTCTTCCGGAGATGATGGAGAGCGGAACACCTCCTTCTTCTGTATCGCCTAACAAGGCGGGCGACGCTGAAGTGTCATCGCGGGGGATTTCTTTGGATCCGCCGGGGGCAGAAGGTGACCATGCGGTCCCCCGAGGTTCTCCACGTCCGGCCTTTGAGGAAGGCCATGGGACGAGTCTGGCACCATCTGGTGTCCGGCCGGAGGAGCTAAAGATTCTACTGGGGCGAGCCTCTGTCTCAGAGGAGCACCGCGCATTAATGAACACAGTGATTGAAAAGATTTCATCCGCAGAAAGCGGACTGCATGTGGCCGTCAAGAGTTTACTGGCAGGCCTTGAGGTATGTTTTAAATGATGTATATTTGTGTTAGTTGCGCATAAATAAAGTGCGCTCTATGTAGATAGTAGCCCCTGAGACTCTGTGCGTTGTAAAGGTGTACGGCGTGCAGAGGATCTTAATCCCAGGTCCTTTAAGTGGCACCTTTATATGTAGGTGGCTAATTGTCCGGAGTCAAGCCGGACTCAAGAATTTGCCGAACTGAAGCGACAACTTGATTAGGCAGAAGCCGACATCGTGCTTGTTAACAAGCGGTTTGATGATGCTCAAGGTATTGAAACTATTGGGCGATTGTTAGTAAGAGGAGCTTTATGTCAATATCTTACCGTGTGTATGCTTGACGCAGATGGTGTGGCCGCCGTAGAAGGTCTTAGGGTCGAACTCGCCCTAGCAAAGGAACAAGCCAGAAGAAGAGATGTGGCTGCCGTGAAAGCTCGTGAAGAGCTGAAAGCCGAACAGGCTGCCTATTGCCGAAGCAAGGAGGAGATGGCTGATATGGCCGTAAAGTTAAAAAGTGCTGCTGACCGTTGTAAGCTTCTTGAAGAGGAAGGTCGGGCAAGGCAAACGAACTTGGAGAAGGCCGTTGCTGACGCCAAGGACGCCCGCTCTGTAATGAGAGCGGCAAGGGAAGAGCTATGTCAAGCCGGACAAATTGCGGATGGAAAGCCCTTCTTGCTGTGGAGAAAATTCTGTGATCCGAAGTTCGCCCCGTTGGACCGAGCGTGGAGCGTGGAGGACACCTATCTGGATTTGGCGGCTAGTGCAGCTGATGCGACCAAATACTTTCAAGATAAGAAGGGTCATGAAGTGGAGAAGCTCTTCTGGTCGCAATTCAGCAATCCAGAGCGTCCACTTGCAGTGGACGATCGCCTGGTCCAATGGACCGAGCTGAATAGGTTGTCCGGACTCGCCATGAAGTACGCCATGGATCGCCTGTGTCCGGGGAGATCGAAGCCGAAGAGTTATTTCAGCTTGGTGCAACAATTTCTCGACGTGGTGCCACGTATCGATGCTATGAAGAAGTCAGCGTGCACAGAGGGCGCTCGGCTGGCTCTTGCCCGTGTCAAGACATACTGGGCAGATATGGAGCCCATCGTTGTTGCGTCCCGTGATTCGGATAAAAGCCGAATACCTTCCAAGCACTATTTTGAGGAAGTCCTCGAAGGCGCTCGCGTAATAGAGACGCAGTGCTCGAAGGATGCTATGTTATGACAACATATGTAATTATAAAACAGTATTTTGATAAAATGTAGTGGCATATTTTAGACTTGTGCCTTCAAGTATTAAAAACACCTCCTGTGCGGCCGTTAAATATATAAATTCTGAAAGATTGCAGTCGTTGGTTTCAACCCCCACGCACATAGTGCGGGGGTGCGCGCAGAAGACGCATTTTCACACTTAAACCAACGTCTTGGTCCTACAAAGGAGGTGATAGCGCAGCGGGCTAGGCAACCGGACTATAATGCTTTAACACTTTCACTTAGCCATAGGAGCTTGACAGTGGGACTCTTTAGGTAGCCCCATAGTGGCGACTGCGTTTATCCGAATTCGGGGCGCGTACGTGCCTGACCGGGAAGCGGCCCTTCGTTAAAACGGAGGAATTCGACAAATTCCTATAGGTCATCGAGTGGCGACCAGTCTCGTGCTACATCATGACAGTCAATTTTCGGCTTTCTCTACTGAGGTGCTCGCCTGGCTGAACCGGGGCACAATCGCAGTAGTTCTCCTGGTGCTACCTTAGCCGATAAAGCGGAACGTAAGGTAGCCGAACTCAGGAGCCGGGCAACCCAACTTTTGACCAAAGACATGATTCGGAGCTGATGCATATAGTGCCAAAACTCGCGACGCCGAACACTCCCTAAGGTGTTCGGTCTTTGTGGGTGTGTGTGAAACAATCACCCTTAAAAAAGAAAAAAAACCCATAATGTCCAGGTACGAGCAAGAATTCTGGCGTGGCCACATGCCAAAACGCCAGCCTCCTCCTTGGTTATAGTAAATGGAACCAGGGGATGTATAACAACAAGAGACAGTAAAAAAGGTTTACGCAGGGTCTTAATCTAAAAAGAATCCTTTAGGACGGGTCCCTACTGCACGTCTGCGCCTGTGTCTCCGCTATGCCGTGTCCTGGACGGGCGCCGTACGACGTTCATCTGTAAAAGAGAGGAACTAAATTGAAAATGGGTCATGCGGATCAAAAAGGAAAACAAAATATAGGAGTAAAAAATAAATGAAGTGGAGCTTTATTGTCTCTGCGTACAGCCCCTGGTATGGCGTACTAAGCCTATATTGATAATGGGCTTGTGCCGAACTCATTGAGTCCGGGTCCGTGGCCTTGAATGACTTGTATCGAAAGAGTCCTTTGGCTGGCGAGGCCACTTTATTGTGCGGCTGTTTAAGCGGCCGCGCAATCCTCCGTTTGGAGGAGACGTATTTTAGTGCGCTCCCTTTAAAGAGATGATGCCTCGAGGACCGGGCATCTTTAGCGTGAGGGATGCATAATGTGGTATTGCGTTAAAGCGAGCGAAAGCTCCGCGTCCCATTAGTGCTTGATAGCGGCTTGAAAACGGGACTACATGGAAGGTCAGATTTTCGCGAGGAAAGTTGTTGGCAGAGCCAAATATGACTATAAGCCGGAGAAAACCCATACAATGGGTGTCCGGGCCTGGTGCTACCCCTTGAAAGGAGGTTTTACTGTGATGGATTCTTGCTGGGTTTATGCCCACGCGGTGAATTGTATCCTGATATATCAGGTTTAGTCCACTGCCGCCGTCCATAAGGACATTGGTAAACTGGAATCCGTTGATTATTGGATCAAGTATCAGGGCAGTCCGGCCTGCGCTTTTGATATTTCGAGAATAATCTAGCTGATCAAAATTGATTGGCTTTAGTGACCAGTGGCGGGACTCCTGAGGGATAGGCTTGAATGTGCGGACCTTTATGGGTGCCGCACGTTTTGTTATGTGAAGTGAGTTCACTATTTTGACTTCTTGCGGGAAGTTCTTTTGTTTCCTGGTTTTCTGCTTTTGGGGTTCGTCTTCTTCTTCACTTGGTGTATCGAGCCCTTTGTGTTCGGCGTTAAGCTTGCCGGATTGTTTAAAAGCCCAACAGTCTCTGTGGTTGTGATTGGCAGGCTTCCCAGGAGTATTGTGTATCTGACATATTCTGTCCAGGATTCTGCTTAAGTTGGACGGATCATCCCTATTATCTTGGAGGGGTGGTTTTGTCTGATTTTGCCGTGAGCTTTTGAATCCGGCATTGACTGCCGTGCTCTTCGGATTTTTGTCTTTGATTCGGCGGCGGTCCTTATTTTGCCGCGGTTTTCTGTTTCCATCCCTGATTTCTGATGTACTTGGGTCGCTGGGGCTGCATCGTGCCAACGAGCTATCCTCTCCTGCGCAAAAGCGGGTCATGAGGCTTGTGAGTGCGGCCATTGTTCTTGGCTTTTCCTGGCCGAGGTGTCTGGCGAGCCATTCGTCTCGGACATTATGCCTGAAAGCCGCTAGGGCTTCGGCGTCCGGACAATCCACTATTTGATTCTTTTTAGTGAGGAATCTGTTCCAGAACTGCCGAGCTGATTCTCCGGGCTGCTGAGTTATGTGACTGAGATCGTCTGCATCCGGGGGGCGGACATAGGTCCCTTGAAAATTTGCTCGGAAAGCGTCCTCGAGCTCTTCCCAACTTCCAATTGTGTTTTCGGGCAGGCTTTTAAACCAGTGCCGGGCTGGCCCTTTAAGCTTATGGGGTAAATATTTTATGGCATGGAGATCATCTCCTCCAGCCATATTCCCCTCAAAAAAAAATCTCCTCTAGCCATATGTATGTGGAGGATATAATCCTCGATCCAGACTCCGGGGTCTATTGTTCCATCGTACGCCTCTATGTTGACGGGTTTAAATCCTTCTGGAAATTTATATTCCAGGACCTCATCGGTGAAGCATAGGGGGTGTGCGACGCCCCTGTATTTGGGTGTGCCGGATTCTGATGGTGGATTTTTTGCATTGCTTGTGAGAACTTGCTTTCTTGGCCCGTAAATGGACCTGGCTGGGCCATGATGCGAGTCTTTGATTGGGTCACATGCCGCATTAAGTGCGGCGCCGCTTGCCGTTTTTTGGTGGCCGTGGGGTCGTCTATCCGACCATGTGGCTTTTTGCTTTTCAAGTGTGGGGCCCTAAGGCCTCCTGGTCGAATTCGGGCAGTAGTTTTCTCTTTGGATAGCTTTTGGTGCGGCAGCTGTCGCCGTATTTGTCTGCGGTCTTGATTACTTTGCTCCATCTTGTTCTGAGTGCATCTTCCGCCGTCTTTAGCTTCCGCTTCTGCTTCTTCAGGCTACGTGTTGTGGCAACGAGCCTTTCGTGGAGATTCTTCTGCTCCGTGGTTTTGTCCGGCGTGATGTCGTCCGGAGTTCTGTTATGGCCGGGGGAGGGTTGTTCGTCCTCTCTATCCGTGTTGCCCTGTTCGGACGGCTGTTCTGAAGCAAGCTCGTCGTCTACCGGCTCATCCTGCTCTACGGCTGGGTCTTGATCGAGGCGGGGCTTGGCTCGGCGTTTACGTCGCCGCTTTGACTGCTTTTCGGAGGTTTTACCTCTTTTTTCGCCCCCTTTTTCCTCGTTGTCATTTCCTTTAGGGGTATCCACCATGAATACATCGTTAGGTGGGGTGGAGGTCCAGTGCCCTATAGGTGTTGGTTCCAGTTCGTCTCCGTCTTCGTCGTCCATACCGTCGAAGTCTTCGGATCCGAAGTCAAGCATGTCGGTTAAATCATCGACAATGGCTATTAAGTGGGTGGTGGGTGGGCTTTGAATTTCTTCGTCGTCCGAATCCCAACTTCGCAAGCCATAGTCCGGCCTGGGCTCTCCTGATAAAGAGAGAGACTTGAGAGCATTCAGGATATCACCGAAAGGTGAGCACTGAAAGATGTCCGCGGCGGTGAACTCCATTACAGGCGCCCAATCAGATTCGATCGGCGAGGGCACGGAAGGCCCGGAGTTCGGAGAAGAGTCCGGCTCCTTGGAGTCATGGGCCATGCGGAGTGCGGGGCTGACGTTTGGCTCGATCGCCTTTAAGATCGCAGCCCCCGAGGTGACGTCCAACCGTTCATCCTCGAAGGACGCAGCGGGCTCCGAGTCGAGGATCGGGGCCGGAGCGTGTGCGGCCTCCAGGGCACTATTTTCGGAGGCAGAGCAATATCGTGCCCCTCGGGATAGTGCAGCGCGCTTGGCTGTGGCTCGAACCCATCGAAGATCAAGTCTCCGCGGATATCTGCCGTATAGTTTAAGCTTCCAAACCTGACTTGATGGCCAGGGGCGTAGCTTTCGATCTGCTCCAGATGACCAAGCGAGTTGGCCCGCAGAGCGAAGCCGCCGAAGATGAAAATTTGTCCGGGGAGGAAAGTCTCACCCTGGACCTCATCATTGTTGATGATCAACGGAGCCATCGGGCCTAAAGGCGACGACACAGAGGAACTCTCAATGAAAGCACCAATCTCGGTGTCAAAACCGGCGGATCTCGGGTAGGGGGTCCCGAACTGTGCATCAAGGTCAGATGGTAACAGGAGACAAGGGACACTTTATTTTACCCAGGTTCGGGCCCTCTCGATGGAGGTAAAACCCTACTCCTGCTAGATTAATATTGATGATATGGGTAGTACAAGAGTAGATCTACCACGAGATCAAGGAGGCTAAACCCTAGAAGCTAGCCTATGGGTATGATTGTGTATGATGATGGTTCTATCCTATGGACTACAACCCTCCGGTTTATATAGACACCGGATAGGGTTAGGGTTACACAGAGTCGGTTACAATGGTAGGAGATCTCGAATATCCGCACGCCTAGCTTGCCTTACACGCCAAGAAAAGATCCTTCCGGACACGGGACGAAGTCTTCAATCTTGTATCTTCATAGTCCTGGAGTCCGGCTGAAGGTATAGTCCGGCTATCCGAACACCCCCTAATCCAGGACTCCCTCAGCCTTCGCCGGCTATATATTCGGCACCGCGCGTGTCCTTCCAGTCCATCTCTCCTTGCTTCCTCCTCTGCCTCAGTTCTTGCTCCATCTTGGCGTGATGGCTCCATCGAGGAAGTACTCGGCTGCGGAGAAGGGGAAGGCCCTTCAGGTCGGTCCTACCTCTCCCCCGCCCAAGTGTGGCCGTGGGCGCCCTCGGAAGCATCCGGTGGCCGCCCTGGTAGCGTCTGATGGCCATGGGGACGGCTCCCGACGTGGTGGTGGCCGAGCCGCTGTGGTCGGGGGACGCGTCTAGGGCACGCGCTCCCCCAAGCCGCGCTTCCGCGCTGCGCAGGTGCTGCCGGAGTTCGTCGTCTGGTCGGCGGAGCCTACTAATGCCCGGCTCCAACTCCCTCGCTTCCTCCTTGGCGAACTCCCGAATGGAGCTCCAGGGGGCCTCTGGCTCCAGGCGGAGGGCTACTGCAGCAGGTCCTCATGGGTTGTGCTGGAGGTCTCCGCCAATGGGAGCTTGGCCTTAACCCGTGGCTGGCAGGCGTTCGCCCGCGCCCGCGGCCTGGGGCGCCGGTGCACCCTGCATTTCAGGTTTGACGGCGACGCCACCCTCTACGTGAGGCTGTTTGGGGAAGATGGTCGTCGCGTGGGGTGTTGCCCTGAGGAGGACGACCGCGGCTGGGGCCCCCGCCCCGACGGTGATGGGGGAGACAACGTCTGCGCTTATGGCGGCGGCCGCGACTCCCCAAGCTTCATCAACTCTTCCTCAAGCGACTCCTCCAGTGGTGGCCGCAGTCAGCCCCCACGCCGTCGGGCCTGCTTGGGAGGTGGTGGTCCGTCCTCCCGCCATCGCGCCTCGGTGAAGCGCGAGAGGGAGTCCGCCTGAGGTCCAGAGGCGGTCCGGGTCTCCTCCGCAGGCTGTCGTGAGGAGGGCCGCGCTGGGATCATCCTTTCCTTTTCCTTTTGTTTCCTGTGTAATACAAAGCAGCTGCATGGAGCCCTGCTGGGGCGTGTTGGGAATTATTACCGTTTTGGCCAATACCTTGGTCTTATTTTTGCGCTTCTGAACTATACACCTGTGCGTAGATAGTTTTTGACCCCTGCCAGGGCGACCGACCCAGGCCCTGTGTGCGCGTCGCGGTGCCCAAGGGGCACGGACTAGAGGGGTGCTCCTGTAACGTGCCCGTGCCAAGCAACCTTCCCGCGGCTAGAGCAGAAACGCTCGCGAGGACGTGTGAACCATCCCTCGCGAGGTCGTTTATGAGAGAAACCAAAGCGAGGAGCGAAAATCGGCGAACCACAAATCAACAACAGCGATAACTTCAATAAGACTTCAAATGCGAGTAAACACGTCAAATGCAGAAAGCAAATGAAAAAGCCGCGTCCGGCACCTAGTCTAGTCTTCGACGTCTTCTCACCAGCGCGGAGCTAAGTGCTGCCACTAGGCGTGGGAGGGAGCCCCAGGGCCTGAGGCCGGCGCTCCTGAGACTCCGGGGCATGTACAGCCCCACTCATTATTACGTGAGAGTGTCACGGGGCGGTGAGCTTCACAGGCATTGGCCTTCTTCACAGGCTCGGGGCCTTTCTCCTTAGAGGAAATAAGCTTCACAGGCACTCGCCTTCTTCACAGGCTCTGGGCCTTTTCCAAAAAGAGATGAGCTTCACAGGCATTTGCCTTCTTCACAGGCTCTGGGCCTTTTCCAAAAAGAGGTGATCTTCACAGGCGTTTGCCTTCTTCACAGGCTCAGGGCCCTTTCCCAAAAGGGATGATCTTCACAGGCGTTTGCCTTCTTCACAGGCTCAGGGCCTTTTCCAAAAAGGGGTGATCTTCACAGGCGTTTGCCTTCTTCACAGCCTCAGGGCCTTTTCCAAAAAGGGATGATCTTCACAGGCGTTTGCCTTCTTCACAGGCTCAGGGCCTTTCAGGGGTAGAACCTCCGGAGGTGTTGGATGTTCCATGCGTTATGGAACGGCTCCCCCTCTTGAGTCTCCAAGCGCACGGAGCCTGGCCTGGAAACATGAACAACTTTGAACGGGCCCTCCCACATGGGAGAGAGCTTGTGCAGCCCCTCCCTGGAGAGGACCCGCCTGAGTATGAAGTCTCCTACCTCGAGGGTCCTGGGGCGGATGTTGTGGCAGTGATATCGTCGTAGCGCCTGTTGGTACCTTGCCGCTCGCAGCGCGGCTTCCCGGCGGCGTTCCTCCCCCAGCACGAGGTCCATCCCCCGCATGGCGTCCTGCTACGCCTCGTCGAACGCCAGGACCCGTGCGGAGCGACGCATGACCTCGTGAGGAAGGACTGCTTCGGCTCCATAGACCAAGAAGAACGGGGTCTCCCGGTAGGTTTGGTCGCGGTTGTGCGGATGGACCACAACACGGATTGGAGCTCGTCGTACCAACCCCTGCCGCAGGCCTCCAACTTCTTCTTGAATGTCCTGGTCTTGAGGCCTCTCAGGACCTCCGCGTTGGCTCATTCGGCCTGCCCATTGCTTCGCGGGTGTGCCACCGAAGCGTAGCCTATCTGCATCCCAAGGTTAGCACAATATGTTTTGAAGAGATTACTAGTGAATTGCGAACCGTTGTCTGTGATGATGCGGTTTGGCACTCCGAACCGGCTCACGATACCCCTGATGAAATTGACCGCGGAGCCCGCGGGGATGGTACGGACAGCCTCCACCTTTGCCCACTTGGTGAACTTGTCAATGGCGACGTAGAGGTACCGGTAGCCCCCTGGCGCCCGAGGGAACGGGCCCAGGATATCCAACCCCCAAACTACGAAGGGCCACGAGAGGGGTATAGTCTGCAGGCCCCCCGTTGGTTGATGGATCTGCTTGGAATGGAACTGGCAGGCCTCACAAGCCTTCACCAATTCGATTGCGTCGCTGAGCGCGGTGGGCCAATAGAACCCACTACGGAATGCCTTGCCGACGAGGGTCCGTGATGATGAGTGGTGTCCGCAATCTCCGCCGTGTATGTCCTCCAGTAGTTCCTTTCCTTGCTCCCTGGAGATGCAGCGCAGAGATACATCGTTTGGTCGCTTCCGGTAGAGTTCTCCATCTCTGATGCAGTACGCCGTGGCCTGCCACGCCACACGTTCTGCTTCCTCTTCCTTCTCCGGTAGGGCCCCCTGTGTTAGATAATTCCGGAGCTCTGTGATCCAGCACTCCTCCTGAGGTTCCATCGTCAGGAGCAGGCGTGCTCCTGAGGTCGGCCCATAGACCGGGGCTCCCGAGGCTGGCGGCTGGGGGAGCTCCTCCCGAGGCTGAGCCGTGTTTGATAACGTCGGCTGCGCTGAAGGTTTGAAGAGCTGCTCTTCGAAGACGCCAGGTTCCTGCGGCAACCGCCTGGATGCCCGTCCGACTATGTCGTCAGCTTCCTGATTGGTGCCACGGGGCACGTGCTTCAGCTCCAGCCCCCAGAACTGCTTTTCCATCCTGCGGACCTTCGCTAGGTAGGCCTCCATATGCTCGTCCTTCGGCTCGTACACCTTATTGGAGAAGTTGACTAGGAGCTGCGAGTCGCCCTTGACGGTGAGGCGCTTCACTCTCAGGGCCACTGCGGCCTTCAACCCGGCTATCAGTCCCTCATATTCTGCTATGTTGTTGGAGACCTTTTCTCCTTGCTAGAAACAGAGCTGTACTGCATAGCAGAGCTTATCCTGAGTGGGTGATATCAGCACCGCACCAGCCGCCGCGCCGTGCCTGGAGAATGCCCCGTCGAAGTACATGACCCAGCCTTCTGGCGCCTCGCTCCCTGGGGAGAGGGAACGATCCTCGTTGTCCTTGAGGCCTGGCGCCTCTGTCCATTCCGCCACGAAATCCGCCAACGCTGCTCCTTTGATGACCCTAGTTGTGCTGAACTCGAGCTGAAACGCCTGCAGCTCTATGTTCCATTCAGCGACCCTTCCGGCTGAGTCAGGGCTCCTGAGCACCCTCTCCAGGGGGTACGATGAGACGACTTTGATCGGATGAGCTAGGAAGTAGTGACGCAGCTTGCGCGAGGCCACTAGCAGCACGAGGAGGAGCTTCTGAGGCATTGGGTATCGTGCCCTCGCATCCCGTAGCACCGTGCTAACGAAGTAGACCGGGTGCTCAACAAGGCTGAGAGCATCTTGGGTCGCGGTGCCCTCGGGAGGTGAGGGCACCTCACAGGACAATGTGACCTCGGGAGGTGGACCATCCGGGCGTGCGGCCTCTCCTGTCTTTGGTGCGTTCTTCGGCGGCTGATCCTCCTCATCTGTGGTTTTGGCTTCCTCGAGCTTCCCTTGTTCCCTTTTTGCCTTGCCTCGGGCTGCCGCTGCGGTCTTGACCTGGCGCTCCTCCCTAACTGCCACCAAGGCTGCACTGGCGGAGTAGGGAGTGGCAGCGAGGTAAAGCAGCAGGGGCTCTTGAGGACGCGGAGCTCTCGAGATTTTACCACAATGTCATCAACGTATGCTTCGACATTCTTCGAGCTGCGGGCCCAAGGTGATGTGCATCAGCCGCTGAAAGGTCGCTCCTGCGTTACGCAGTCCAAATGGCATGCATGTATAGCAGTATACCCCGCACGGGGTCAAGAAGGCGGTCTTCTCAATGTCTTCTACCGCCATCTTGATCTGGTGATATCCGGAGAAGGCGTCCAGGAAGCACAGCAGGTCGCACTCGGCGGTGGAATCGACGATCTGGTCGATGCGGGGGAGCGGAAACGGATCTTGCGGGCATGCCTTGTTGAGGTTGGTGAAGTCGACACACATGCGTTCCTTCCCCCTTTCTTGGGCACAACGACAGGGTTGGCCAACCAACCCGGGTACCGGACCTCGCGAATGACCCCAGCGGCTACTAACTTGCGGGTCTCTTGGACGATGAAGGCCTGCTTCTCTGCGGACTGCCGCCTGGCCTTCTGCTTCACGGGGCGCACATTTGGGCACACATTGAGGTGATGCTCGATGACGCTCCTGGGGATCCCTGTGTTGACGCTCAAAAGTGGCAGAATCATAAAGGTTGCTTTAATCTATGTCAAGATTACTTCAAACTTATGATTGGAAGTCAACATGAGATGGCTTTCTTTGAGAAGATCAAGATAGATATGAAAGTGGTCTAAAACGGAGTCCGGATGCAAAAGTTATGACAAGTTCAGAGATGCTCATGGTGACACCAGATTAAATAATGGCTTGAAACCCAACTAGGATGACTTCAAATGGAAAAATTTTCAACACGAAAGTTGTGCATCTCGTCGAAACGGTCGATTTTGGTATAAACATCGTCCTAATCCGAGTTCATATGCAAAAGTTACAGCCATCCAAATGCAGCCCTGTCACGGTGCCATAAGTGGCGCGCCCCACCAGCCACGTGTCTGATGGGTAGCACGAATAACAGCCTGTTTTGCGTGACCGTTTTGACCTAGAAGATGGGTTCAAATTGAAAAACGTTCAACATGAAAGTTTTTCGTCACGTCAAAACGGTCAACTTTGTTTTTGGGCACATTTTCATCCGAGGTCATTTACTGCCTCAAAAACCTTGCCGGGAAAAGCTTTTCGCCGTGAACAGTAACCTTGCCGGGGAAAGCTTGCCGCCGTGAACAGTAATCTTGCCGGGAAAAGCTTGCCGCCGTGAACAGTAACCTTGCCGGGGAAAGCTTGCCGCCGTGAACAGTAACCTTGCCGGGAAAGCTTGCCGCCGTGAACAGTAGAAACTGTCGGGCCAATCCGACCAGATGCTGAAGATGGGCTCAAATATTTATCAAGATGGCTTTGGATGAAAAAGTGTTCAACATGGGAGTTGTTCGTAACGTCGAAACAGTCAACTTTGCTTTTGGAGTCATCATCATCCGACGTAGTATACGACCTGCAGAGTCTCTGCAAGAGTCGGACGGTCCAGTCAGCTACATGAATGAGTCCGACTCGAAATTAGAGATGGCCCCGTGGAGTATTCAAGATGGCCTTATTTGGAAAAGTGATCAACATACGGATTGTTGGCCTCGTCGAAGCACACAAAATTGATATTTGAACCGTCTCCATCAGAAGTCATATGCAGATTCCACGGCCCACGCAAGGAGCAAGACAGAAGATTGGACCAGATCCGGGCTGAATCCGAGTGGGACCAGAACTAGGACTCTAGGACGTGAATTGATGTAATTTTCTTGTAAGGAAAGCCTAGATAAATCCTTTGCTTGTACGAAAAGTTTAGACGCCTCTTATATATGTTGGGGGTGACGGCCGATTGAACAACACACAATCGAACAAATCAATATACTACTTTTTCATCTACGTTTTATCTCTCCACCGTTTTTCTCTCTCGTTCTTCGTTGTTCTTCGTGTTTGAGAGCTGCGAATCCCGAGGCTCTAGGGGCGAGCGAATCGACCTAGGGCAGCCCATAGCCGCCGCACTCCCTGACGGGGTCCCTCCCGGGGGTGTGGGGTTTTCGGGTCTGCAAAAGCGCCCGTCGACTGTCTTGCGTATCGCGCTGTCGGTCGGGTCTCCTTCGACGTGAGCTGCGGTGCATCACCCCCGGCGTCGAGGGTACACGTGACGTGTTCGTGTGTCAACACACTTTTTGGCGACTCCGCTGGGGACTGAAGATCAATCATCATCATACACCATGTCTGATCTTCCCAAGCCATCTGAGGTAGACGCCGATAACATTATTAAGCCCAGTCTTGATGAGATATCGGCCGATCATCGCCAAGTCTATGAGGAGTACAAGAAGGCACGCGAGGAGAAGGACCTGCAGGAGTTCCTTGCAAAATTCAAGAAAGATCGCCAAGGCAACATCACTTCGATTGAAGAAATTAAGTTCCGTCCTCTTCAAACCGAGCAGGTTAAACCCTCTGTAAGTACTGCCTTTTCTCCTGAGCACTGGGCTGAGATTGAAAGTCGTATTGCTGATGGTAACAATCTAGTTTATTAGACTTTCATAGAAAATACTAATGCTCAGAAGAATATATCTCAATCATCTAGTGGTAATGATGGTGTAGCTGCTAGTGTGCAAAACCCTAATCTGTCTTTGCCCATCTCATCGGCGCCTCCCATGCCGATGACTTATTATCCTAACCAAACAAATCAGATTGTGGCTGCACCCATTAATCCTATTATGAACATGCCAGGTTCGGTGGCAACGCCGAACCAAACCCTACCTACAGCTACATCCACTCGACCATTACCAAATTATGGGTCGACGTACATGCCACAATTCCTACCTACAGCTAGTAACCTTGCTCCTCCTATGCCACTGCCACAAGCTTCATGGTCCACTATGGATGATGGTCTAGCTAATCTTAGAGAGGAGATGGCTAAGATGCTTCGAGAGAATTTTGGAGTTGAGTTACCTCGGAATCGGATTTACCAAAAGCCGTACCCCGAGTACTTTGATGCCATCCAGTGCCCTCCAGGATATAAAATTCCAAATTTTGTTAAATTTAATGGAGAAGGCACAGAAACCACATGGGAGCATATTAGTCAATATTTAGCACAATTGGGTGAGGCAGGCTCATTGAATGAATTGAAAGTGCGTTTATTTCCTTTATCATTAACTGGTACTGCATTTTCATGGTTTTCTTCTTTACCCCATGGTTCCATTCGGGTTTGGTCGCAGCTAGAGCAGAAGTTTCATGATCACTTTTATAGCGGCGACAATGAACTCAAATTGTCACATCTAACATCGATTAAACAGAAGCATGATGAATCGGTCTCCGATTACGTCAAGAGATTCAGAGAAACAAAAAACCGGTGTTTTAGTTTAGTGATAACCGAGAGGGATTTGGCAGACCTAGTGCTGAGTGGTTGGAGAACTCCCATTAGAGAAAAGCTAGAAGGCTATGAGTTCTTAAATATCGGCCAAGTCTTACAAAGGGCTTTGGCTCAGGAAAGCCGAAGCAAAGACCTTAAAGAAATGCATAGATACAAAGCCGATCGTCCAAAGATGAATATGGTGGAATATGACAGTGATCACTCGGACGATGAGGGTGATGTTTTTGCTACTGAATTTGTTTGGCCATCTAAGGCCAAGCCCTTTACTTGCAATGATCTGAAACCGATTCATAAGAATCGTGATGAAGAGATGAAGTTTACTTTTAACATTGCTAAGTGTGATAGAATATTTGATGCTTTGTTGCAGGCTAAGATTATTAGAATATCTCATACTTTACCGCCGTTTGAAGAGCTAAAACGGCGTGCTTATTGCAAGTATCATAATTCTTTTTCTCATGCTACTAACGATTGCAATGTTTTTCGACGACAGATACAATCGGCCATTAATGACGGACGATTGAACTTTTCTGAGATGCAAGTTGATAAACAACCTTTTCCAATGAATACCATGGATTTGGAGGGGAAGAAGCTACTCATTCGGCCGGAGGTAGCCGAATCTGCTAATAAAGCTAATGTCATTGTTGGTGAGCCCAGGAAAGACAAGGAGGACAACAAGGTCTTGGGGAGACAAGTTGTGCTTGATAAGCAACCCGATGGCAAGGAAGTGATCAAAATCACCATCAAGAACCCTACACTCGGGGGGCAACCACAAGTGCAAAAGAACACTCATGTCAGATTTGTTAAGCCCAAGAGTCCAGAAATTGGTAAGTGGAAGACAAATGAGTCTAAAGTGCAGCGCAAGAAAATCAAGCCAACTTTTGATATGTTGTTGTCCAAGTATGCCAATCATGCGGCCGGTTCTAGCTTTAACCGGTCATCAAATTTGAAGCGCTCAAGGTCACCTCCTCGGGAAGAATTTCAACATCATGCAAGGCCATATGGGTCATGGGCGCCGGGACCATGGATGCCGCCACTCCCCTATGCGCCATACTACATGGGAGGTTTCAATGGAGGATGGGGGCAGCCCCCAATGGCCCCTTATGCTTTTCATCCGGGTTGGGCAGAGCCAAGGAGGCCCGTTCATGAGAGACTTTCTTATCCCACACGAGGCCGTTTGAACAATAGTGTCAATCGGCAAGTGCAAGATAATCAAAAAGGGGTCGGCAAGCAAGAATGGCGTGTTAAGTCGCCAAGAGCTGTAACGGTCGAGTCAAGCAAAGGCAAGGAAAAAACCGATGCCGACTCACTCATCTTGGGCACCAAAACATTCACCATACAACAGCCGATTATGCGTAGCAATCCGACTGAGCTGATACTTGCTATCGCGCCAAAGCACTCGGCTAATGATCATGAAGCAAGCACCAGCCAAGTAAAAACGAGAGATCCTAAATACACTCAGCCAAAGTGGTGTCCTCCAGGGCTAACAAAGACACAAACGAGGAAACTACAGAGGTTAAGGAGTCAAGAGATGGCAGAACAAGAGGCCGAGAAGCAAAGGGATAAGTTGTTCAATGACTCTCGGCCTATGTTACCAACAAAACAAGTGTGGAGGCCCAAACAAATACAAGATGCAGTGGCTTCTACACCTATCACAGCAGCACCTGCACCACCAAAAGAGGACGACTCAATCATTGCATCGTCTATGTTACCTATTGCTTCCTCTTCACTCGGACAAATTTCAGAATCGGTGGATACACTCGACGAGGTGGCTGATATGTTAGATTACGAGTCTACACCGATTCATGAAGGTATGGATATTAATATGGTGTATTACTTACCCGCTGAGTTTCGTGCTGTAGATGAGGAAGGGGAGGTGGCTCAGCTGGATTTTGGCCCTAAAAACGCAATATTTGAGAAGCCAAAAAACCCAGTAACGCATCTGAAACCGTTATATCTCAGAGGTCATATCAATGGGTCACCGCTCACTCGGATGCTTGTTGATGGTGGTGCTGTGGTGAATCTTATGCCATATTCGGTCTTCAAAAAATTGGGGATGCATGATGAAGAGTTGATAAAGACCAACATGGTGCTCAATGGATTTGAAGGCAAAGAGAAAACTGAGGCCAAAGGTGTGATGTATGTGGAGCTCACGGTGGGAAGTAAAACTTTGGCTACCGCATTCTTTGTCACTGAGGTGCAAGGTAACTACAACGTCATACTAGGCCGTGATTGGGTTCATGCAAACCAGTGTGTGCCATCCACTATGCACCGGTTTTTGATCCAGTGGGTTGATGATGAAGTGGAAGTCATTCATGCGGATAACTCGGCCTGTGTTGCTTTGGCCGAGGCATCGGTGGATTGGCAACACCCAAATGCTACTTGCTTGACGGGACGTGACTTGTCAGAGTTCGATTTTCTCAGCGCAACCAAGAATGGTTTCGTGCCCGTCTCTTTAAAGCCGACTGAGTGCAATCGGCTCCAAGGTATGATATGTTTAAATGGATCCTAACTCAGATTGGTTACAAAAGCGACTTGTAGAATATCGGTCCAATGAGAACGATATATATGAGTCCATAGAAGAGTTAGATGATATGGATAAATTAGGACAAGGTTTTACATCGGCCGATCCATTAGAAGAGATAGATATAGGAGATGGTTTGACTCCTAGGCCGACATTTGTAAATGCAAATTTAAGAGCCGATCATGAAGCTAAGTTGATCGAGCTGTTGAAAGAATATGTTTGTTGCTTTGCATGGGAATATCATGAGATGCCAGGTTTAAGCCAAGAGCTAGTGGAGCATCGGTTACCTATTAAGGCTGGTTTTAGACCATATAAACAATCGGCCAGAAAGTTTAATCCAAAAACATATGACCGGATCAAGGAAGAGATCGGTCGTTTGCTTAAAGCTAATTTTATTAGACCTTGCAGGTATGCCGAGTGGATTTCTAACATTGTCCTAGTGGAGAAGAAAGGATCCGGCAAGTTGAGTGTGTGCATTGACTTCAGAGATTTGAATAGGGCTACACCCAAAGATGAGTATCCCATGCCAATAGCTGATATGCTTATTAATGATGCTTGTGGACATAAGGTTATTAGCTTTCTAGATGGTAATGCCAGATACAATCAAATTTTTATGGCCGAAGAGGACATGTCCAAGACAGCTTTTCGTTGCCCTGGTTTTCTTGGTTTATTCGAGTGGACAGTGATGACATTCGGATTAAAGAATGCTGGCGCCACATATCAAAGGGCTATGAATTTGATTTTTCATGATTTACTCGGTGTCATACTTGAAGTCCATATTGATGATATTGTTGTCAAATCGGACGCTTTTGAATCGCACTTGGCCAATTTGCGTTTGGCTTTTGAAAGAATGAAAAAGTATGGACTAAAGATGAATCCTTTGAAGTGTGCATTCGGTGTGTCAGCTGGTATGTTTTTGGGTTTCATTATTCATGAAGATGGCATAGAGATTGATCCCAAAAAGATAGAGGCCATACAGAAAGTGGAGGCTCCAAAATGCAAGAGAGATATGCAAAAGTTCCTTGGCAAGATCAATTATTTGAGAAGGTTCATAGCTAATTTGTCAGGGAAAGTTGATGCATTTACTCCTATCCTTCGGTTAAAGAATGATGCTGATTTCACTTGGGGGGCAAAACAGCAAGAAGCATTTGATATGATCAAAAACTATTTGTGCACTCCTCCGGTGATGAAAGCACCCAAGCATAGAGAACCCTTCAGGCTTTACATTGCAGCAGAGGAAGGAGTTAATGGTGCTGTTTTGACACAAGAAACCGAGGGAAAAGAGCATGCTATTACATATTTGAGCAGGCGTTTATTGGACGCCGAGACAAGGTATACATTTATTGAAAAATTATGTCTATGCTTATATTATGCTTGCACAAAACTGAGACATTATTTAGTGCCGAGTATTTGTGTAGTAGCTTGTCAAACCGATGTCATTAAATACATGTTGCATAGGCCAATTCTTAGTGGTAGAATTGACAAGTGGGCTTATGCTTTGATTGAATATGATTTGGCTTATGAATCTCTAAAATCCATGAAAGGCCAAATTGTTGCTAATTTCATTGTTGAACATCGGATTAATGACAAGAATGATGTTGATATGAACCTTGTTTCATTAGTACCATGGAGATTATACTTTGATGGTTCAGTTTGTAGCAATGGCCAAGGTGTTGGTATTGCTTATATATCTCCTCATGGTGCTGTTTTTGAAGCCTCATGCCGCTTAGAATATTTTTGCACAAACAATCAGGCCGAATATGAAGCATTGTTGTTCGGCCTAGAAATGTTACTTGCTATAGGTGTTACACATATTGAGGCTTATGGTGATTCGTTACTAGTGGTGCAGCAAATATCCAAAGTCTTTCAGTGTTTGGACGAATCACTTAATGTTTATCTTGATAAATGTCTAGATATAATCTCTACTTTGGATTGTTTTAGCATTGCACATATATCTAGACGTGACAACTGGAAAGCAAATGAGTTGGCACAGCAAGCATCTGGATACCATGTTGATCATGGCATGTTTCATATTTCTCAAAGTCCGATGTCTTGTCTTACCAGTATAGAAGAGGCCGAACCAGAACCCACTGATTCGGCCACTAACAAAAAATCTAGTGCAGGTGAGAATCATGACTGGAGGAAGCCCATTATGGATTACTTGCGTGATCCGAGTAAAAGGGTGGACAGGACTGTTCATCGTATGGCTTTCAAATATACAATAAGAGATGGTGGTCTTTATCGCCGAACAGTTGAAGATGTTCTTTTGAAGTGTTTGGACGAGGACCAAGCAAGAGTTGCTATGGGAGAGGTACATGAAGGCATTTGTGGTACTCATCAGTCGGCTCCCAAGATGAAGTGGTTATTGCGACGTGCTGGATTTTATTGGCCGACCATGATTAATGATTGCTTTAGATATTATAAAGGGTGCGAAGCTTGTCAAAAATTTGGTGATATTCAATTGGCTCCTGCTGCTATGTTGCATCCTATTATCAAGTCGTGGCCTTTCAGAGGATGGGGTTTAGATTTTATTGGGCAAATTCATCCATCTTCCTCAAAGGGGCATCGGTTCGTGTTGGTGGCAACTGATTATTTCACTAAATGGTCTGAAGCAGTACCTCTCAAGAACATGACGCATACGGAGGTAATTCAATTCATAACCGAGCACATTATTCATAGATTCGGTGTTCCCCAAACGTTAACTACAGATCAAGGTTCATCTTTTATGTCACACCAAGTCAGAGAGTTTGCCGAATCTTATAACATAAAGTTGCTCAATTCCTCCCCATACTATGCCCAAGCTAATGGACAAGCTGAGTCTAGCAATAAAATTTTAATCAAGCTCATCAAGAAGAAGATTGAGGATAATCCAAGGAGATGGCATGACTTGTTGTCTGAGGCATTATGGGCACATAGAATCTCAAGGCATGGTGCTACGAAAGTGACTCCATATGAGCTAGTATATGGTCAGGAGGCTGTTTTACCGATGGAAGTAAATTTGAATGCTTTGAGAATAGCCAAACAAAATGATTTATCGGAAATAGACTTCTATAACTTGATGATGGACAACATTGACGAGGTTGCTGATAAACGTTTGGTTGCTTTGAATGCCATAGAGAGAGATAAGTTGAGGGTGGCAAGGGCTTACAATAAGAAAGTTAAGTTGAAGAATTTTCAAGTTGGTGATCTTGTCTGGAAAGTGATCCTGCCAATTGGTTCAAGAGATAGAAAATTCGGGAAGTGGTCTCCAAGTTGGGAAGGTCCTTTTAGGATTACAAGAGTTGTTCCCGGAAATTCATATTTGGTGGAATCAGTACAGGGGGCATTGTTACCTCGAGCTCTCAATGGCAAATATTTGAAGAAATACCACCCGAGTGTGTGGCAGGAAGCCTAAGTATGCAATGGCCGATATATGATTATCGCCCTTAGCACAAACACGGCTGATACATAATTATCGCCCTAAGAAAAATAGATGGCCGATGGAGTGTTGACATCGTCCTTAGAACAAACATGGTGCAAATTATTTTTCGGCACGCTTGCTTTGCCGAAAAACATGGGGGGCATGTGTTGACGCTCAAAAGTGGCAGAATCATAAAAGTTGCTTTAATCTATGTCAAGATTACTTCAAACTTATGATTGGAAGTCAACATGAGATGGCTTTCTTTGAGAAAATCAAGATAGATATGAAAGTGGTCTAAAACGGAGTCCGGATGCAAAAGTTATGACAAGTTCAGAGATGCTCATGGTGACACCAGATTAAATAATGGCTTGAAACCCAACTAGGATGACTTCAAATGGAAAAATTTTCAACACGAAAGTTGTGCATCTCGTCGAAACGGTCGATTTTGGTATAAACATCGTCCTAATCCGAGTTCATATGCAAAAGTTACAGCCATCCAAATGCAGCCCTGTCACGGTGCCATAAGTGGCGCGCCCCACCAGCCACGTGTCTGATGGGTAGCGCGAATAACAGCCTGTTTTGCGTGACCGTTTTGGCCTAGAAGATGGGTTCAAATCGAAAAACGTTCAACATGAAAGTTTTTAGTCTCGTCAAAACGGTCAACTTTGTTTTTGGCACATTTTCATCCGAGGTCATTTACTGCCTCAAAAACCTTGCCGGGAAAAGCTTGCTGCCGTGAACAGTAACCTTGCCGGGAAAAGCTTGCCGCCGTGAACAGTAACCTTGCCGGGGAAAGCTTGCCGCCGTGAACAGTAATCTTGCCGGGGAAAAGCTTGCCGCCGTGAACAGTAACCTTGCCGGGGAAAGCTTGCCGCCGTGAACAGTAACCTTGCCGGGAAAGCTTGCCGCCGTGAACAGTAGAAACTGTCGGGCCAATCCGACCAGATGCTGAAGATGGGCTCAAATATTTATCAAGATGGCTTCTAATGAAAAAGTGTTCAACATGGGAGTTGTTCGTAACGTCGAAACGGTCAACTTTGCTTTTGGAGTCATCATCATCCGACATAGTATACAACCTGCAGAGTCTCTGCAAGAGTCGGACGGTCCAGTCAGCTACATGAACGAGTCCGACTCGAAATTAGAGATGACCCCGTGGAGTATTCAAGATGGCCTTATTTGGAAAAGTGACCAACATACGGATTGTTGGCCTCGTCGAAGCACACAAAATTGATATTTGAACCGTCTCCATTGGAAGTCATGTGCAGATTCTACGGCCCACGCAAGGAGCAAGACAGAAGATTGGACCAGATCCGGGCTGAATCCGAGTGGGACCAGAACTAGGACTCTAGGACGTGAATTGATGTAATTTTCTTGCAAGGAACGCCTAGATAAATCCTTTGCTTGTACGGGAAGTCCAGTCGCCTCTTATATATGTTGGGGGTGACGGCCGATTGAACAACACACAATCGAACAAATCAATATACTACTTTTTCATCTACGTTTTATCTCTCCACCGTTTTTCTCTCTCGTTCTTCGTTGTTCTTCGTGTTTGAGAGCTGCGAATACCGAGGCTCTAGGGGCGAGCGAATCGACCTAGGGCAGCCCATAGCCGCCGCACTCCCTGACGGGGTCCCTCCCGGGGGTGTGGGGTTTTCGGGTCTGCAAAAGCGCCCGTCGACTGTCTTGCGTATCGCGCTGTCGGTCGGGTCTCCTTCGACGTGAGCTGCGGTGCATCACCCCCGGCGTCGAGGGTACACGTGACGTGTTCGTGTGTCAACACCCTGCCAACTGATCGGGCTCCCAAGCAAACACTTCCTTATTTGCGCGCAGGAACTTGACCAAGGCCTCCTCCTGCTCAGGCTAGAGGTTGGCGCCTATGGTGAAAGTGGAACTAGAGGACCCGTCCTCGTCGACGGGTATCTGCTTGGTTTTTGCCTTGTCCTGGGTGAACAACGGATTCTTCTTGGTGGGCGCAGCCCCCTTGGGCTCAGGGGTCCCCGCGTCGGTGGGCTGCGCCGATGCCGCCGTCTTGAAGGTGAGCTTGAGTACTCGCAGGGCGCCCCCGGTGTCTCCGTGCACGGTGAGGGTACCGCTGTTCCCGGGCATCTTCATGAGGTTGTACGCCGGGCGCGTGGCGGCCATGAACTGAGCCAGTGCCGGGTAGCCGAGGATGGCGTTGTAAGGGAGGCCGATGGGGGCGATGTCGAAGTCGACCATCTCCGTGCAGAAGTTGTCGTAGGTGCCGAAGGTTACTCGGAGCCGGATCTGTCCCAAGGAGTCGGACGGTCCGCCCCCGACGCCCGAGAAAGATCGGCTGGGTTGCAGCCGCTCCCGGGGTATGCAGAGGAGGTTGAAGGTCTCGACCGAAAGCACACTGAGGCCCGCACCGCCGGCGACGAGGGTTCTGGTGACGGCCACCTGGCAGATGGTGGGGGTGCACAACAAGGGGAGTGCGCCCGAGCCGGCCGAGTTAGCGGGGTGGTCCTCCGAGCTGAAGGTCAGACCGACCCCGCGCGCCGCCCGGTCCGGGGGAGCCCCCTGCCATGCGGAAACGGCGCTGATCTGGCGGGCAAACGGCTTGACGTGGCGACTCATGGGCGGCGCCTGCGAGCCGCCCAGGAGGGCCGCAATGACCGGAAGCGTTGATGTCGCGGTGCGGTCACCCTGTCGCATAGGCGGATACTGGGGTGGTGCTTGCCGCTCGCCTCCCGCCGGGCCGGTGGCGGTGTTGACGGTGGGCGACGGGGGACGGCGAGGACGCCCACCGGCGAGTGCCGCTGGCGCGACGCGAGCTCGATGGGCGCCGTACATGGATGCGGCAGCCGGAGGAGGACGGAGCGGTGGAAGGCAGGTTCCGGCGCACCCCTACCTGGCGTGCCAAATGTCGGATCACGGGTTCCGGCAGACCCTTAAGGTTCGAACTCTGGGGTGCGCGCGGAGATTGTGCCCTCTACCTCCCCGTCTCGCAAGGATCTAAACTACAGAAAGAACAACACAAGAGACACAGGGTTTATACTAGTTCGGGCCACCATTGTGGTGTAATACCCTACTCTAGTTTGTGGTGGGTGGATTGCCTCTTGGGCTGATGAGGACGAACAGTACAAAGAAGAACAGCCTCGCGAGGGTCTGTTCTTGGCTAGGGGATGAACTACTGGGGGAGTTCAATCGCCCTTCTCTCTCTCTCTCTCTATGCTTGTTCTCAATGCTCGGTCGGGTGTCTCTACCAGATACCAACTTTTTCTCTACCCTGGGGGTGGCTAGTCCTATTTATAGGCAAAGGCCCTGGGCCTCTTCCCAAATATTTGAGCGGGAAGGGCGCCAACAATTGGCCAATTCGAAGGGGAACATCTGGTACACTTATCCTGACTAAAGTTGGTCTTCGCCTGCCAAAGGCCCTGTGGTGACGCCGTCCTGGGCTCCATGGTGACCTCCTTCCCACCGTTGGACTGGTCTTGGTCTCGTTGCACCGAAATGGGTGCCTTTGCTTGATCCTCTCGCCTGCGCTTGCCCCCTTTGCACCAAAGAGGGAAAGGAGATGTTGCATGGGCTGGCGCCCGTCTGGCACCCTCGATCGTCATGGCTTGCGTCATGGGCACCTTGTGAGGTACCCCGCCTTGATCTCTCCGTCTCCTCGCGAGCCAGCCTGAGGAGGCCGTGCTTGAGGAAGCGCCCTGTCGTCCGCCTCGCGAGGCTTGGCCCCTCGTGAGGGTCTTGAGCCTTGTGTTGATGAAGATGGGCCACGCTGGGCCCCCATTAGAGCCATGCCGCAGGCCACAGGCAGGCAAGTCTGGGGACCCCCGTTCCCAGAACGCCGACACCCGCATTGATGAGAATCCCGCGATAAGGGGACACGATCTCTGCTTTGACAAGACGTGCCAATGGCACCCGCGTCTTGGGACATGGGGCGTCGAACATAAAAGCGGTTTGGAATTATGACCAGTCGGATGTAATGTCGTGCTGCCAAAAGTTGTCAGCGGATGGAACTCGTGTAAAAATATATACTCTCTCTGCGGTTGTGTATGGTGTGTGTAACAGGTCCGGATACAATCATCGCATCCGAAGACTATCTTGGAGTTCGGAAAAAGGGGAACTCGCCTTGCAATGCCGAAGACAATCTGCGCGCCGGACTCCTCATCATTGAAGCCAGGTTCAGGGGCTACTGAGGGAGTCCTGGACTAAGGGGTCCTCGGGCGTCCGGCCTGTTATTCATTGGGCCGGACTGATGGGCTGTGAAGATATGAAGGCCGAAGACAATACCCATGTCCGGATTGGAGTCTCCTTGGCATGGAAGGCAAGCTAGGCGACCAACTATGAAGATTCCTTCTTATGCAACCAACTCCATGTAACCCTAGATCTCTCCGGTGTCTATATAAACCGGAGAGCTAGTCCGGATAGGCGGATACTCATTACCATATTCACATAGGCTAGACTCCTAGGGTTTATCCATTACGATCTCGTGGTAGATCAACTCTTGTAACACCCATATTCATCAAGATCAAACAAGCAGGAAGTAGGGCATTACCTCCATAGAGAGGGCCCGAACCTGGGTAAACATCATGTCCCCCGTCTCCTATTACCATCGATCCTAGACACACAGTTCGGGACCCCCTACCCGAGATTCGCCGGTTTTGACACCGACAGTGCCAGTTGCTTCAGGTCTATTCAAGGGTTCAACGGCGATGACTGTGTGTTGTAGGGTATGGGCCAAAGTGCCCCAATTTGTCCCGATGTTCAAGAATTGTATGTGAGTTCGAGGAAGGACACGACCAACACGACGAACAAGAGGGGAAAATGAGGAGCAACCACAAGAGGAACACTCAAGAGTAAGTCCAATCACACATCCACTAGACTAACAAACACATAAGATCCACAAGGTACATGAACAATCAAAGGAACAAAAATACAAGGTAGAGTTCATCCCAAATCTAAGAGGAGATAAGGTCTTGATGATCTAGATAGATCCTTCCTCAAAAGGGGACTTGATATCCACCAAGGATCTGCCAAGTAAAAAAACAAGCAAAAACAGCAAATGGCACTGGCACTGGGCACTAGGTTAATAGGTTAGTCCCAAAAAATGATATAAAGTTGCTGGTAAATGTATATAAAACATCCAAGATTGATAATATTATAGCATGCAACAATAAAAAATTATAGATACGTTGGAGACGTATCAACCATATGATCCGACTATATTAATAAAGCCCATGGTTACATTAAGATCATGCCAAACCAAGAACATGAGAGAGAGAGAGAGATCAAACACATAGCTACTGGTACATACCCTCAGCCCCGAGGGTGAAATACTCCGTCCTCATCATGGAGACTGCCGGGATGATGAAGATGACCTTCGGTGATGATTTCCCCCTCCAGCAGGGTGCCGGAAAAGGCCTCTAGATGAGATCACTTCAGAACAGAGGTTTGCAGCGGCAGAGTCAAAGTTCTAGGTCAAGTTTCGAAGGTTTCTGTATTTATAGGGTTTTGGTATCGGTCTCATGTCGGGGGGGTGCCAGAGGGTCCTACGAGCTCAGTAGGCACGCCCTAGGGGGTGCCCCTGAGCTTGTGGCCCCTCTGGCCACCCTTTGGTCCACCCCTGACACTTCCTGAGTCGCTTTTGGTCCATAAAAGTCACCGTAAAGTTTCGTGGCTATTAGACTTCATTTGATATCGATTTTCTAGAAAACCAAAAACATGTAAAAAAACAACGACTGACGTTGGGCACTAGGTTAATAGGTTAGTTCCATAAAAATCATATAAAAGTGCACCAAAACCATATAAAATTATTGTAAACATGGCATGAATACTTCACAAATTATAGATACATTGGAGACGTACCACTTGCCCGATCGCACACACTACTGGAGGATCGGCCATTAGTCCCAGTTCACCAACCGGGACTAATAAGTCGGGACTAAAGGCCCCCACCCTTTAGTCCCGGTTGGCCACGACCTGGGACTAAATCCCTTCCACGTGGGCGGCAGCGCGCGCCAGGGGCTGGGGACCTTTAGTCCCGGTTGGTGACACCAACCGGGATTAGAGATTTAGGGTTTTACGGTTTATGGTTTATTTTTCCTTTTTATTTTGTGTTTTCCATTTATTTTTTTCCATTTCAAACATATTTTATGCTACTGCAGTCGTCAAGTGCCACTGCAGAGTACGAGCAGAGCGGCACACGTGAAGGATGAGAACAGAGTGCATGGAAGTGCCTCGGAGCTGACTTCCGTTTGCAGTTGTCGCCCTTTCTTTATCCAACCGGTGGGACGGGACAGGAGAGCCCCTCGACTTGACTGACATGACAACACCTCCACTGCTACTGCATACTGTACAAGTCATGCATATATAATAGAATTTCTCGTACAACCAATCATATATCATAGAATTTCATACACACTTATTCTCATAAAACAACATACAACTATCTAGCTAAAGCATTTAATGCAGCAACAAATGCGATCAAGATCGCAACTAAGGTAACAATTGACCCAACAACATAGTGATACCAAGCCACTTTATTAACGACATATTTTCTAATATTTCTAATCTTCAAGCGCATTGCATCCATCTTGATCTTGTGATCATCAACGACATCGGCAATATACAACTCCAGTTTCATCTTCTCTTCTTTAATTCTTTTTAATTTTTGTTTCAAATACTCGCTTTCTTTTCCAACTAAATTTAACTTCTTGACAAGAGGGTCGGTTGCAATTTCCGGTTCACATACCTCCTAGATAAAAATATCTATGTCTTCTTGATGGGCATAATTGTCATAAACGTGAAATGCAACAAATAGTTATAAAAGAGAATATGCCACATCCGAATCATAAACAGGACGAGGGCTGACAGGGACAGATATCAAGACCATGGCACTATGTATAAGAAACAACCATACAAGTAACTATCTAAATCATACAAATAAGATTTTTTTTATAAAAAGGATAAGAAAAAGAGGCTCACCAAGGTGGTGTCAGCGATGGGATGGTGCGGGCGATCGACGGTGGTTAGGATGGGAACGGGAAGACACTAAGTAAACCACACCTACACATATGCAAACTAAGAAGTTAATTTGAGCTCAAATTGCATATAAATCAAATAAACTCCCACATAATTACTCCCAAACTAAAACCCACAAATCACTATACTTATAGAGCATTGCACGAGCTAATCTAGCAAAAGATGAAAGGACAAAGCTGTTAACCTTTGTGAACACTTGGAGAGATGGGGTGCCTCAAATCTTGGCAAATCTTTGGCAAAAATGAAGGATGAGCTCGAGCAAGGGGACGAGAACAGAGGAGAGAAAGGAAAAAATAGAGAATGGGCTCGGGCTGGACGAAGGGTTTATATAGGGACATCTTTAGGCCCGGTTCTCTAGTCCCGGTTGGTGATACAAACTAGGACTAAATGGACTCATGGGGGTCCCAGCCTGACGCCAGCCTGCCACCACCCCTTTAGTCCTGGTTTGTACCACAAACTGGGACTATAGGTAGAAAATGAACCAGGACTAGTGATGCCCATGCCCCCGACCGCTCCTAGCCATTGGAACCGAGACTAATGGTCACATTAGTCTCGGGGGAAAACCAGACCGGGACTAATTATTTGGATGTAAGGTCTGTTTTCTACTAGTGACACGAGCTCCTTTTGCCCCGCGTGTCTGACCGGAGGACCTATCACCGATGGTTTATGGGTCATGTGGGAAGGACCCCTTATCACACACACACATGCAAGGCGATGTTTTAAAACTCTGTCGTGGAAAGGAGGTAAAGACCGTTTGTATAGCATGTCTCTACACTAGTGTAAACTCATGATACAAGGTAGCTGGTATTATCGTCGCACTAGCACACTTGATGTATACCATAATCCGAATTCTCTCCATGCCTAACTTCTCCATTGCAGGAAAACATTTCTATTTTCGGTTCTATTTATGTTATTTACTTCTTGGTTACTACTGCTCTCCTTATCACAAACCTTTCATATTTACCAGTCTAATTGGTTTGCTCCTTGGGACACTAACAACATTTGCAGAACCACAAGCAGTTAGTTCACATAAGAGCTATGACAACTTGTGTTTGACAGAAATGTACTTATAAGTACTCTCCTCCATTCTTTGTTGGGATGACTACTATTTGGGATACTTACGTGAAAGTGATACACCATCCTGTTTCGCTTGCAGGCTATCCGAGGCTCGTGCGGTGGCTCACCAAAGGAGACACATGACCTCTTCCCCCAACTTCCCCTCTTCTCGCCACCAGATGGCCTCTGCCAGGCAAAGCCCAAGGGAAGCCGACAGTAGGGGGCTCTAGCGTCCCAGGGTGGTGCGCTCTTGAGCAGGGGCTTGTGTGGCGGAGGATGACACAACGCTCCTCGCGGCCATATCATTGCTCCCTGGAGGTGGGAGCGTGATGGTGGAGGTGGCGCGCCTAGGCGGTGGCCATCTGATGTTGGGCGCTGATCATGCACGATCTCCGGCTCTAGCTGGATGGCAGGGAGCGGTCACGCCATTCCCTGACACGCGTGGCGGGCGGTTGGGCGGTGGCTTGCCCTGTTGTGCATCATCGCCCGGGCTTCCTGGGTTGCGTGCTCACACCCTTGGCTCCAGTCATGTGGCCACATCTGCTCGTGCGACTGGTCAAGCTCCTGTTGGTGAACGTAGTAATTTCAAAAAAATTCCTACGCACACGCAAGATCATGGTGATGCATAGAAACGAGAGGGGAGAGTGTTGTCCACGTACTCTCGTAGACCGAAAGCGGAAGTGTTATGACAACGTGGTTGATCTAGTCGTACGTCTTCACGATCGACCGATCCTAGTACCGAGCGTACGACACCTCCGCGATCTGCACACATTCAGGTTGGTGACGTCCCACGAACTCATGATCCAGTAGAGCTTCGAGGGAGAGTTCCGCCAACACGA
This sequence comes from Aegilops umbellulata, assembly GCA_032464435.1. Classification (NCBI taxonomy): domain Eukaryota; kingdom Viridiplantae; phylum Streptophyta; class Magnoliopsida; order Poales; family Poaceae; genus Aegilops; species Aegilops umbellulata. The sequence continues at coordinate 247,356,054 of CP136058.1, read as the reverse complement.
TGGCTATGACGGTGATGATGAAGCTACCGACGTAGGGCTTTGCCTAAGCACCGCTACGATATGACCGAGGTGGATTATGGTGGAGGGGGCACCGCACACGGCTAAGAGATCAATGACCAACTTGTGTGTCCATGGGGTGCCCCCCTCCCCCATATATAAAGGAGTGGAGGAGGGGAGGGGCCGGCCCTCCTAGGCGCACCCCAAGGGGAGTCCTACTCCCACCGGGAGTAGGACTCTAACCCTTCCAAGAGTAGGAGTAGGAGAGAGGGAAGGAGGATAGAGGGGAAAGGAAAGGGGGGCGCCGCCCCCCTCCTTGTCCAATTCGGACTAGAGGGGGAGGGGGCACGCAGCCTGCCCTGGCCGCCCCTCCTCTTCTCCACTAAGGCCCAATAGGCCCATTACACTCCCCGGGGTGTTCCGGTAACCCCCCGGTACTCCGGTATTTGTCCGAACTTGCCCGGAACCCTTCCGAAGTCCAAACATAGTCATCCAATATATCGATCTTTATGTCTCGACCATTTCGAGACTCCTCGTAATGTTCGTGATCATATCCGGGACACCAAACTACCTTCGGTACATCAAAACACAAACTCATATTACCGATTGTCACCGAGCGTTAAGCGTGCGGACCCTACGGGTTCAAGAACTATGTAGACATGACCGAGACTCGTCTCCAGTCAATAACTAATAGTGGAACCTGGATGCTCATATTGGCTCCTACATATTCTACGAAGATCTTTATCGGTCAAACCGCATAACAACATACGTTGTTCCCTTTGTCATCGGTATGTTACTTGCCCGAGATTCAATCGTCGGTATCTCAATACCTAGTTCAATCTCGTTACCGGCAAGTCTCTTTACTCGTTCCGTAATACATCATCCCACAACTATATCATTAGTCACATTGCTTGCAAGGCTTATAGTGATGTGCATTACCGAGAGGACCCAGAGATACCTCTCCGACAATCGGAGTGACAAATCCTAATCTCGATCTATGCCAACTCAACAAGTACCATCGGAGACACCTGTAGGGCACCTTTATAATCACCCAGTTACGTTGTGACGTTTGGTAGCACACAAAGTGTTCCTCCGATATTCGGGAGTTGCATAATCTCATAGTCATAGGAACATGTATAAGTCATGAAGAAAGCAATAGCAACATACTAAACGATCAAGTGCTAAGCTAACGAAATGGGTCAAGTCAATCACATCATTCTCTAATGATGTGATCCCGTTAATCAAATGACAACTCATGTCTATGGCTAGGAAACTTAACCATCTTTGATTCAACGAGTTAGTCAAGTAGAGGCATACTAGTGACACTCTGTTTGTCTATGTATTCACACATGTACTAAGTTTCCGGTTAATACAATTCTAGCATGAAAAATAAACATTTATCATGAAATAAGGAAATAAATAATAACTTTATTATTGCCTCTAGGGCATATTTCCTTCAGCTCCTCCCTAGCCTTGGGCATGCTCTGGCGTGAGATGCGTGGAGTGGAGGGGTGGTGTGCACATCGGTGTCCGACGCACAAGGTATGCGGCGACCACGACGTTTCGCAAGTGTGGCTTTGGTTCAACTGGGTCCAGGCTCTGCTCGGCCCCAGATCTGGAGGCCCCATGTGGGTGTGGTGTTTTTTGTTCTCGGGACAGGTTGTGGCTACTTCGCTTGCGATGTTAGTGGATGGGGTACTGGTGAAAAGCAGTTTGCACGTTTGGGTGGCGACATTGTGGGTGAAAGCCAGGCTTTGGTTCCGGCCGAAGCCAACGGCAGCGGTGCTCGTGGACGCCGCCCCCCTGTTGAAGGCGTCATGTTGCGGTGCCCATCTACCCCCGAGACGCTCTAAGGGGGACTCCAGATGTAGGTCTCCTAGCGATGGTGACGCTCAATGATACATCTCCAACGTATCTATAATTTTTTATTGTTCCATGCTATTATATTATCTGTTTGGGATGTTTATGGGTTTTATTATTCACTTTTATATTATTTTTGGGAGTAACCTATTGACCCAGAGCCCAGTGTCAGTTCCTGTTTTTTCCCCTTGTTTCAGTGTTTCGAAGAAAAGGAATATCAAACAGAGTCGAAACGGAATGAAACCTTCTGGAGAAGTTATTTTTGGAAGGAAAGCTACCCGAAAGACTTGGAGTGCACGTCAGGAAAGAAACGAGGGAGCCACGAGGCAGGGGGTGCGCCCTCCACCCTCGTGGGCCCCTTGTGGCTCCCCTGACGTACTTCTTCCTCCTATATATACCCATATACCCTAAAAACTTCAGGGAACAGAATAGATCGGGAGTTCCGCCGCCGCAAGCCTCTGTAGCCACCAAAAGTCAATCGGGACCTTGTTCCGGCACCCTGCCGGAGGGGGGAACCCTCAGCGGTGGCCATCTTCATCATCCCGGCGCTCTCCATGAGGAGGAGGGAGTAGTTCACCCTCGGGGCTGAGGATATGTACTAGTAGCTATGTGTTTGATCTCTCTCTCTCTCTCTCTCTCTCTCTCTCTCTCTCGTGTTCTTGATTTGGCACGAACTTGATGTATCGCGAGCTTTGCTATTGTAGTTGGATCTTATGATGTTTCTCCCCCTCTACTCTCTTGTAATGGATTGAGTTTTCCCTTTGAAGCCATCTTATCGGATTGAGTCTTTAAAGATTTGATAACACTTGATGTATGTCTTGTCGTGCGTATCTGTGGTGACAATGGGATATCACGTGATCCACTTGATGTATGTTTTGGTGATCAACTTCCGGGTTCCGCCCATGAACTTATGCATAGGGGTTGGCACACGTTTTCGTCGTGATTCTTCGGTAGAAACTTTGGGACACTCTTTGAGGTTCTATGTGTTGGTTGAATAGATGAATCTGAGATTGTGTGATGCATATCGTATAATCATACCCACGGATACTTGAGGTGACATTGGAGTATCTAGGTGACATTAGGGTTTTGGTTGATTTGTGTCTTAAGGTGTTATTCTAGTACGAACTCTAGGGCTGTTTGTGACACTTATAGGAATAACCCAATGGATTGATTGGAAAGAATAACTTTGAGGTGGTTTCGTACCCTACCATAATCTCTTTGTTTGTTCTCTGCTATTAGTGACTTTGGAGTGACTCTTTGTTGCTTGTCGAGGGATAGTTATATGATCCAATTATGTTATTATTCTTGAGAGAACTTGCACTAGTGAAAGTATGAACCCTAGGCCTTGTTTCCTAGCATTGCAATACCGTTTACGCTCACTTTTACCATTAGTTACCTTGCTGTTTTTATATTTTCAGATTACAAAAACCTATATCTACCATCTATATTGCACTTGTATCATCATCTCTTTGCCGAACTAGTGCACCTATACAATTTACCATTGTATTGGGTGTGTTGGGGACACAAGAGACTCTTTGTTATTTGGTTGCAGGGTTGTTTGAGAGAGACCATCTTCATCCTATGTCTCCCACGGATTGATAAACCTTAGGTCATCCACTTGAGGGAAATTTCCTACTGTCCTACAAACCTCTGCACTTGGAGGCCCAACAACGTCTACAAGAAGAAGGTTGTGTAGTAGACATCAAGCTCTTTTCTGGCGCCGTTGCCGGGGAGGCTAGGTAAGCGGCACTCACACCCCGTCAACTAAGCTCTTTTCTGGCACCGTTGCCGGGGAGGTGAGTGCTTGAAGGTATATATTTAGATCTTGCAATCGAATCTTTTTGTTTCTTGTTTTATTACTAGTTTAGTTTATAAAAGAAAATTACAAAAAAAAATGGAATTGAGTTTGTCTCATACGCTTCACCTTTTTAATATCTTTCGTGAGTATGATGGAAAGGAAAATTGTGCCAAAGTGCTAGAATAAGAATATCATAGAATGCTTGACATAAAATATGTGAATAATGAGCATGATTGCAATGTTGTTAGTATGAGTTCCTTGAATATCCATGATGCTAATGATATGCAAAGCCACAAGCTTGGGGAAACTATGTTTGATGAAGATGATATTTTTTGTCCCCCAAGCTTTGATGAGCAAATTTACTTTGATGAAAGCATGCCTCCTATCTATGATGATTATTGTGATCACACGTATGCTTTAAATAATAATGATAACCATGAAACTTGTCATCTTGATCTTAATTTTCAATCATATGATAGTTATTTTGTTGAGTTTGCTCCCACTACTATTGAAGAGAAGAATTTTGCTTATGTGGAGAGTAGTAAAATTTCTATGCAAGTAGATCATGAAAAGAATGCTTTAGGTGCTGGTTATATTGTTGAATTCATTCATGATGCTACTGAAAATTATTATGAGGGAGGAATATATGCTTGTAGGAATTGCAATAATATCAAGTTTCCTCTCTATGTGCTTAAAGTTTTGAAGTTATGCTTGTTTTGCCTTCCTATGCTAGTTGATTATTGTTCCCATAAGCTGTTTGCTCACAAAATCCCTATGCCTAGGAAGTGGGTTAGACTTAAATGTGCTTGTCATGTGTTTCATGATGCTCTCTTTATTTTTCAATTCTTATCTTTTATGTGAGCATCATTGAAATCATCATGCCTGGCTAGGGGCGTTAAACGATAGCGCTTGTTGGGAGGCAACCCAATTTTATTTTAGTTTCTTTATTTTTGGTTATGTTTAGGAATAAATAATCCATCTAGCCTCTGGTTAGATGTGTTTTTATGTTTTAATTAATGTTTGTGCCAAGTAAGACCTATAGGATCTTCTTGGATGATAGTTATTTGATCTTGCTGAAAATTTCAGAAACTTTCTGTTCACAAAAACAATTGTTTAAAATCACCAGAACGTGATAAAATATTGATTCCAATTGAAGAATATGAATAAACAAATTGGTCTTCCTATTTTGGTAGAATTTTTTGAGTTCCAGAAGTTTGCTTTAGTTACAGATTACTACAGACTGTTCTGTTTTTGACAGATTCTGTTTTTCGTGTGTTGTTTGCTTATTTTGATGAATCTATGGCTAGTAAAAGAGTTTATGAACCATAGAGGAGTTGGAATACAGTAGGTTTAACACCAATATAAATAAATAATGAGTTCATTACAGTACCTTGAAGTGGTGTTTTGTTTTCTTTCGCTAACAGAGCTTACGAGTTTTCTGTTGAGTTTTGTGTTGTGAAGTTTTCAACTTTTGGGCAAAGATTCGATGGACTATGGAATAAGGAGTGGAAAGAGACTAAGATTGGGGATGCCCAAGGCATCCCAAGGTAATATTCAAGGATAACCAAGCGTCTAAGCTTGGGGATGCCCCGGAAGGCATCCCCTCTCTCGTCTTCGTTCATCGGTAACTTTACTTGGAGCTATATTTTTATTCACCACATGATATGTGTTTTGCTTGGAGTGTCATTTTCTTTCGTTAGTATTTGCTTGCTGTAATTTAGAATAATGTTTTGCATATGTAGTTTCAATAAAAATGTCAAGGATAGCTTTTACTATGCTTATTTTGCAAGTTTACATGTTGCTGTTTGAAAATCAGAAAGTTTACCGCTGTTGCAAAAATTCCCTAGAAAAGTCAGAATGTGATAAAATGTTGAAACCTTTTGCATAATAAGCTATGATAAATTTAATACAGTGGGAATTTTCTTTCGTAATTTTTGGAGTTAGAGAAGTATGATGAATCTTGCATTCTTTACAGACTGTACTGTTTTGGCAGATTGCTGTTATGTTTGCATTGTTTGCATATGTTTGCTTGTTTAATGATTCTATTTGAGGATAGGAGTATTAAATATGCAAAGGCATTTAGTATGCAATGTTGAATAATAATTTTAGTGGTTTGCTACAGTAGAGTATGATAAGGTTTTTGCATTGGTTTATACTAACTTATCTCACGAGTTCTTGTTGAGTTTGGTGTGGATGAAGCTTTTGAGATTTAGGAAACCGTGATATGATAGGAATTAAGGAGACACAAAAGGTCAATCTTGGGGATGCCCAAGGCACCCCAAGATAATATTTCAAGAAGTCTCAAGCATCTAAGCTTGGGGATACCCCGGTAGGCATCCCACCTTTCTTCTTCAACAACTATCGGTTAGTATCGGTCGAACCTAAGTTTTTGCTTCTTCACATGATGTGTGCTATCCTTGAAGTGTCGTTTTATTTTATTTAGCTTTGCTTGCTGTTTGAATAAAATACCAAGATCTGAAATTATTAAATGGGAGAGTCTTCACATAGTTGCATAATTATCCGACTACTCATTGATCTTCACTTATATCTTTCGGAGTAGTTTGTTGTTTCCTCTAGTGCTTCACTTATATCCTTTTGGAGCACGGCAGTGGTTTTATTTTGAAGAAATAGATGAACTCTCATGCTTCACTTATATTATTTTGAGAGTCTTAAACAACATGGTAATTTGCTTTGGTTATGAAACTAGTCCTAATATGATAGGCATCCAAGATGGGTATACTAAAAACTTTCATATAGAGTGCATTGAATACTAAGAGAAGTTTGATTATTTATGATTGTTTTGAGATATGAAGATGGTGATATTAGAGTCATGATAGTTGAGTAGTTGTGAATTTGAGAAATACTTGTGTTAAAGTTTGTGATTCCCATAGCATGCACGTATGGTGAACCGTTATGTGATGAAGTCGGAGCATAATTTATTTATTGATTGTCTTCCTTATGAGTGGCGGTCGGGGACGAGCGATGGTCTTTTCCTAACAATCTATCCCCCTAGGAACATGCGCGTAGTACTTTGTTTCGATAACTTAATAGATTTTTGCAATAAGTATGTGAGTTCTTTATGACTAATGTTGAGTCCATGGATTATACGCACTCTCATCCTTCCACCATTGCTAGCCTCTCTAATACCGCACACCTTTCGCCGGTATAATAAACCCACCATATACCTTCCTCAAAACAGCCACCATACCTACCTATCATGGCATTTTCATAGCCATTCCGATATATATTGCCATGCAACTTTCCACCGTTCCGTTTATTATGACACGCTCCATCATTATCATATTGCTTAGCATGATCGTGTAGTTGACATTGTATTTGTGGCAAAGCCACCATTCATAATTCTTTCATACATGTCACTCTTGATTCATTGCATATCCCGGTACACCGCCGGAGGCATTTACATAGAGTCATATTTTGTTCTAAGTATTGAGTTGTAATTGTTGAGTTGTAAGTAAATAAAAGTGTGATGATCATCATTATTAGAGCATTGTCCCAGTGAGGAAAGAATGATGGAGACTATGATTCCCCCACAAGTCAGGATGAGACTCTGGATGAAAAATAAATAAATAAAAGAGGCCAAAGAAGCCCAAATAAAAAAAGAGGCCATAAAAAAGAGAAGGTCCAAATAAAAAATAAAAAAAATGAGAGAAAAAGAGAGAAGGGACAATGCTACTATCCTTTTACCACACTTGTGCTTCAAAGTAGCACCATAATCTTCATGATAGAGAGTCTCCTATGATATCACTTTTGTATACTAGTGGGAATTTTTCATTATAGAACTTGGCTTGTATATTCCAATGATGGGCTTCCTCAAAATGCCCTAGGTCTTCGTGAGCAAGCGAGTTGGATGCACACCCACTTAGTTTCTTTTGTTGAGATTTCATACACTTATACCTCTAGTGCATCCGTTGCATGGAAATCCCTACTCACTCACATTGATATATATTGATGGGCATCTCCATAGCCCGTTGATATGCCTAGTTGATGTGAGACTATCTTCTCCTTTTTGTCTTCTGCACAACCACCATTCTATTCCACATATAGTGCTATGTCCATGACTCACGCTCATGTATTGTGTGAAGATTGAAAAAGTTTGAGAACATCAAAAGTATGAAACAATTGCTTGGCTTGTCATCGGGGTTGTGCATGATTTAAATATTTTGTGTGATGATGATAGAGCATAGCCAGACTATATGATTTTGTAGGGATAGCTTGCTTTTGCCATGTTATTTTGAGAAGACATGATTGCTTTGTTAGTATGCTTGAAGTATTATTGTTCTCATGTCAATATTAAACTTTTGTTTTGAATCTTATGGATCTGAATATTCTTGCCACAATAAAGAAGATTATATTGATAAAAATGTTAGGTAGCATTCCATATAAAAAATTCTATTGTTATCATTTACTTACTCGAGGACGAGCAGGAATTAAGCTTGGGGATGCTGATACGTCTCCAACGTATCTATAATTTTTGATTGTTCCATGATATTTTATTATCTGTTTTGGATGTTTATGGGCTTTATTATGCACTTTTATATTATTTTTTGGACTAACTTATTGACCCAGAGCCCAGTTCCAGTTTTTTCCCTTGTTTCAGTGTTTTGAAGAAAAGGAATATCAAACGGAGTCGAAACGGTATGAAACCTTCTGGAGAAGTTATTTTTGGAAGGAAAGCTACCCGAAAGACTTGGAGTGTACGTCAGGAAAGAAACAAGGGAGCCACAAGGCAGGGGGCGCGCCCACCCCCCCAGGGCGCGCCCTCCACCCTCGTGGGCCCCTCGTGGCTCCCCTGACGTACTTCTTCCTCCTATATATACCCATATACCCTAAAAACTTCGGGGAAAAGAATAGATCATCAGTTCCGCCACCGCAAGCCTCTGTAGCCACCAAAAGTCAATCGGGACCTTGTTCCGGCACCCTGCCGGAGGGGGGAACCCTCAGCGGTGGCCATCTTCATCATCCCGACGCTCTCCATGAGGAGGAGGGAGTAGTTCACCCTCGGGGCTGAGGGTATGTACCAGTAGCTATGTGTTTGATCTCTCTCTCTCGTGTTCTTGATTTGGCACGATCTTGATGTATCGCGAGCTTTGCTATTGTAGTTGGATCTTATGATGTTTCTCCCCCTCTACTCTCTTGTAATGGATTGAGTTTTCCCTTTGAAGTCATCTTATCGGATTATGTCTTTAAAGATTTGAGAACACTTGATGTATGTCTTACCGTGCGTATCTGTGGTGACAATGGGATATCACGTGATCCACTTGATGTATGTTTTGGTGATCAACTTGCGGGTTCGGCCCATGAACTTATGCATAGGGGTTGGCACACGTTTTCGTCGTGATTCTCCGGTAGAAACTTTGGGGCACTCTTTGAGGTTCTATGTGTTGGTTGAATAGATGAATCTGAGATTGTGTGATGCATATCGTATAATCATACCCACGGACACTTGAGGTGACATTAGAGTATCTATGTGACATTAGGGTTTTGGTTGATTTGTGTCTTAAGGTGTTATTCTAGTACGAACTCTAGGGCTGTTTGTGACACTTATAGGAATAACCCAATGGATTGATTGGAAAGAGTAACTTTGAGGTGGTTTCGTACCCTACCATAATCTCTTTGTTTGTTCTCTGCTATTAGTGACTTTGGAGTGACTCTTTGTTGCATGTTGAGGGATAGTTATATAATCCAATTATGTTATTATTATTGAGAGAATTTGCATTAGTGAAAGTATGTACCCTAGGCCTTGTTTCCTAGCATTGCAATACCGTTTACGCTCACTTTTACCATTAGTTACCTTGCTGTTTTTATATTTTCAGATTACAAAAACCTATATCTACCATCTATATTGCACTTGTATCATCATCTCTTCGCCGAACTAGTGCACCTATACAATTTACCATTGTATTGGGTGTGTTGGGGACACAAGAGACTCCCACGGATTGATAAATCTTAGGTCATCCACTTGAGGGAAATTTGCTACTGTCCTACAAACCGCTGCACTTGAAGACCTAACAACGTCTACAAGAAGAAGGTTGTGTAGTATACATCACTCAACGTCACGTTCCCTCATGAATCTTCGTCCGGGAGCTTGGTTTGGCTAGTGTGACCAGTGACTCGAGGGGAGGTGGTTCTCTGTCAGCGTGATCTTGGCTCGACCACGCCCTGGAGTGGGTCCAATTGTCATTCGAAGCTGGGTTAGCGGGGCTTGCTGAATCACCTCGTTTCCTGTACGTCGTCTCTCCCCTTTGTGGGGTGTTGTTGGGTCGCGACGAGACGACCAATGTTTGAGGCCCTTCTCCTTGCTTGGTTAGATGAAGATGGAAACTGTGGTACCCCTTTTTGTTGATTGTGCTGATGAGAATTGGGATGCCGGTCGGTCGAGGTGGCGTGTCTAGCCTCACGTCGTCGTTGGTTGGAGCTTCTCGGGGCCTGACAATGACACCGCTTGGTGTACTGGAGCGACTAATTTTCTCCCTGTATGCTCTTCTTTAGCGGGTTTTCAGGGTTATGTTGTGTGCATGGGTGTGTTTTTCGGTTGTGTCTTTTCTGTATTGTTTCTTCACTTGTACTATCTTGTAGGGAGCCATGAGGCTTCTAGGCGATTGAATATATTTAGGTGGGGATTCACTCGTCTGTTTTCATTAAAAGAAAAGTGATTAGGATGAGTAAAAAACTACTTTAGACATTGTATCGAGAAGTAGTATGAATTTTGCATGAAATGATTCAATATTAGGAAAGTATTTTACAAAATACGTTTGTGCGTTTTGAAATAACGGTTAAATATCTGTTAGAAACAAAAGCATCTTCGGAACTGGTCTTCGTTGAGGTTCTTGCCCTGCGTGATCTGATTCCAGTACAAAAGAAGGAACCACGGTCGATGTTCGGATAAACCTTTGTTTTTTTTCTCTTTTGGCGTGTGGGTTGATAATTTGTTTGGGGGATGGCCGGGGCCATGCCGCCGGCGTCGCCATCCGGGTGCAGTCAGGAGTAGTTGAGGACACGAGCGACGGAACATGGGAGGAACTGTTGGAGCAACAGGGGAAAGGCCGAACGCATGCCTCCCTTTTTCTCTTCCCCCCTTATCTTCTCTTTGGTTTTTTGATTGAGTGAGCAGCGCGGCGCACGTCTTCCACGGTCCCATAATTAAATCGGGGCAACCGAACGCTGTCCTCCTGCCCATCCATTATCGGAGGCTGCACGATATCGAAGGTTGTTCGCCTTTTGTCCACCAGAGTTGGATCCATTCCCCGCGCCGTGTCTTATTCTACGCGTGCGGGGCGATGGAACGGGTGAAATCATGAGGTGGCACCATATGTACAGTTTCATGAAAATGGAGCGAGTTCAGGTGGCACGTGTACTGTCCACACAATAAATGGTCGGGTCTACAGTATATGAAAAGAGAGTGACGGCAGCGTGAAGCGTTGTTGGATCAGGTCGCCGAGCGTTGTAACGGTGCTGGATTTGCGGGTCGACAGATCAAGGATCACGCATCCCTCCCATCCCCCATGGTCCCGTGATGTGTATGATCGATGATGAACAAGAAAGAAAGATATGGATACAGGCTCTTGTACGGTCCTTCATCAAGGCATATGTCAACACCACCAACCCTCAAAAGATCGCCCATTCAGTGGAATGCAATGGCTAATTTGTCACCCTATTACCTATCTTGCTTAATCTTTTTTTTGAACGTCATGGCAACACATATCATTTTCTTCTTAAAAGAATAGTCAGCGACTCCTTTCGGCATAAGACGTCGACATCTAGGATTATGAGGGCATCTCCAACCGCAACCCACAAATTTCCTTCCGCGTCCGTCCTCGGACAGGGGGCCTAGTTCGGCGTGGGAGGACGCCATTGAACCGTAGCCGCATAAATTTTCACAACAACTCGAACCAACCAGACGAAATTCGATCAAAACCGGACGAAAAAACAACCGATTTCATTGAAAGTAGAATAATTTGTACATAGAACCGAACAATATTTCGTCAGGTGAACTAAAAACCCAATACTAAAACCCTAAACTATCCTATAATTCACTGTGACCTCGTAGGTTATGTCGGGCTGGCTGGCGACTCCTCCTCTGTCATCGTTTCCCGACCCGGCGGCAGAGTCGTAGTCGTGGGCCTCGGGGTGGCGGAAGGTGGAGACGTGGCGACAGGGCTTCCCGGCGGCCGTCTGATACTCACGGATGATCCTCTGCGCCTCCTCCTGCGCCGTGCGTAGTGCGGCTGCGGCCACCGAGGACGTGGACTGGGGGAGAGGGCGGCGGTCGTTGGAGGCATCGTTGCTGGCGACAACGACGATCTCGGTGAGGGACCATTCCTCACCGTACCTGGCCATCTCCCTGTCGAGGTCGCGGAAGCGACACTTGGCCGTCTCCGACGTTGTTACAGAGCGGTCCAGGGCCCAAGCGTCCAGCGATGTGTGAGGGCGGGACATCCGAGTCCACGAACTTGGATCTATACGCGGCCTTGCGGCTGTCCCGCCGGCGCCGTTCCCGGTCGGCGTACTCCTGCGCCTTCATGGCGCTCCGGGACGACGACGACGAGCTGCCACTGCAGAGGTAGTGCAAAATGCGCCCGCGCGCCTGGGGCAGGGGCGGGGGCCAGCGGCGCTCCTCCTTGACACGCCGGGGCGGCGACGAGAGTTGCTCTTCCTAGACACAACGTTTGATTTGGACGCCGTGGTGTCGGGGGGAATCGGCTTCCTCGAACACCTATGGGGACTGTGCCCCTTACTGGTTCGGCGGGGGGCGGAGGTTGCACAAAGAGCAGATCGAGGCGGTGCACACAAGGGATTTTACCCAGCTTCGGGCCGCAAAGATGCGTAAACCCTACTGCTGCTTGGTGGATTGTATTGTGTTCTTGCTCGGGAGCGCGCGGTGCTACAGTACACACGGGCCGCTGGCGAGGTCACGCATAAAGATCGGTCTTCCCCCTCCTACGTGCGCATGGGGCCTCCTTTTATATGCTCAAGGGGTTACCCACAGGTGGCAGCGTAGGTGGGGGCAAAAATGGTAGAATGCTGTAGTGGGTACAACTGCCTGCACAGTGGCTGTACAGTGCTATCATACCTAACTCTGACGGCGGGGGACAAGGGCACTAAATGCCCATCCACGTCGCCCAGACGGAGCAGGGAAGTGGACCGTCAGGAGCGCCACCGTTTGTCACGATGGCTACTCTGTCAGCTTCGCTTCGCCACCGCATGCCCCTCGCTACACAGCCTCCCGCCACGTGCGCCTGGGATGCCCCCCAGAGCGACACGTTGGTGGTTGAGCTAGAGCGCAGGCACGAGGTGGTAACTTGCCGCGGCAAGCGCCTTGCCGCGGTGGATGTCTTGTCGCGCCCGGGAGCTTGTTGCTCACCGGGCCTTGCCGGGGCGCGGGGCGCGCCGTGGCAGGATCCTTGTCGTGCCGTGGATGGCCTTCCCGACAAGCTCCTCTTGCCGGGGTTTGTGCTTCGAGCGGTAGTCCCGGCAAGCTCCTCTTGCCAGGGCCTCGCTCTCTTCGGGTGGCCTTCCCGGCAAGCTCCTCTTGCCGGGGCCTTGGCTCAAATACTTTGTTCTTGAATGACCCGAGAGGGGACCATTGAGGGTCTTGGCGATCGCCTGGCGGGCCTTGCCGCGGGGTGCTACGACTGCCCGTGCACAAGTTCGGGGTACTAAGGTACCCCTATTTTAGTACACCGACAGGAGCCCCGGGCCTGGGCCATACACGGTGCCGAGCGCTGTTGGGCCAGGCCCAAAACAGTGCACGGGCACGCGCGGCCTGGGTCACGCTGCATCTTTTTCTGCGCCCACCACGTCCTCCCCGAACGGCACGCGTCAGATGCGGCATCGTGGGGAGAGGCGTGCGTGACGTGGGCGGCGTGCGCGGGGCCGAGCCCCACAGGCGCGCGTCACGTCGCGGGCGATTTGTTGGCTCGGAAAGGCGAAACGCCCACCCCTCCTCTCCTTATAAGCAGGGGAGACAGGGGCAGTCCGCCCACCCGCCAGTTGCGATTCCTCGAAATCCTTCGCCACTCCCCAAGAGAAGCAGTGCTCCGCCCCCCCTTCCGCCATCACCAGTGCCACCGACGCCGTCGACCTCCCTCCCTCCTTCCGCCATGGCCCCGAAGGGCGACAAGGGAAAAGGGAAGGCCGTGAAGTCGGCCGAGGCGCTGCGGCTCGAGGCGCAGCGAAAGGAGCAGGCGGTCTTCCCCCCGGAGCTCGACGCGCTGGTCCTGAGGGAGGAATACTACCTCTTCTGGTCGGCGAGGACGCGAGCGCATCCGCGCACGAGGGTTCTTCCTGGCATCGCCCAGAAGGAGTATCCGACCGGGTATCCCTTCTTCGCTCTGTTCTTCTATTGCGGGGTCTGCCCGCCCTTCTCTGAATTTTTCTGCGACATCATGAACACCTACGGGTTCCACCTTCTTGATTTCACCCCCAATGCTGTCTTGACCATGGCAATTTTCGCACATCTCTGCGAAAATTTTGTCGGAGTCTTTCCAAACGTAGCTCTCTTCCGTCACTTCTTCACGCCTCGAGTAGAGAGAGGAGAGCCCCTCTCCGGCGGGATCGCCTGGATCTCGAAGCCCGGCAAGAAGGATGCTTATCTGGAGGGAGAGCTCCGTAGCAAATGGGAGGAATGGAGGGCAGACTGGTGCCTGATCGTCGAGGAGAACCTGCAGCCATTCACCGCCGTGCGCCAAACCCCTGTGGTGCGCGGCAGGGATTGGAGCGACGTGGCCCCGGATGACGACAAGCTGCGTATTGCCGTCACCCGGATCCTGCGGCTCAGGCGTGCTGGGCTCACAGTTGGGGCCGTTGGCGCAGATTTCCTTCGCCGCCGCATCGCTCCCTTGCAGAAGAAGAGGAGGCCTGCCTGGGAGTTCCAGAATGCGGCGGACATCATGAGGCTGCGCCCTGGCCTCAACTTCAATTTCACCGTCTTGGAGCTTGACGGGACGCTCAGGGCGCTGTTCAAGCACGACCCCGACCACCCCGAATGGTTCAGGCTGCCACGAGGCGTCGTCCCGTTGTGCAACAATTCGTCGCTCAGCCGCATCCTCGCAATGATGCCGCTGTGCGACTCGCATGGGATCGAATCCACTTGGCAGGAGCCCGCCGACGATGTCGTGCGGGCGTTCTTCGACGACCTGGTGGAGAGGCCAGTCGACGCCGACGAGCAGAGGGGACTCACCCGCGACACCACCGACGCGGAGTTGGTGTACATCGCCTCCCGGATGGAGGAGGCCGCGGCAGCCGCGGCCGCGGGCGAGTTCGGCTTCACATTGGCGGAGGCGGACGCAGCGGAGGCGGAAAGCCTTGCCGATCGAGCGGAGTTTGCCGGCGAGGAAGAGCTTGCCGGGTGCGATGCCGAGGGCGAGCCTGCCCAGGACACGAGCGGCTTGCCGGAGGTCGGCGCCTCTTCCTCCCGTCCCGCGGGCGGCTCGTCGCAAGCAGAGCCCCCCGCCCAACCACGGAGGCGTCTCCGCAAGGCTGGGGAGGTAGTGCGGCAGACGAGCCCACAACCGCAGCGCCGCGCGACGCGCTCCTCTGAGGCGGCAGGAGCGGGCCGCGGCTTCTGCTCCTGCCGCTTCTCGTGCCGCGGCGGCGGCCGGAGCGGAGTCGTCCACTGCTCCCGCCAAGCGGCCACGGGAGCCTACTCCCCCGCCTCCCCGCGCCAGGAGCAAGCCGGTCTTCGACTTCTCCGCGCTTAGCTCCGACGAGGAGGAGGCAGAGGAGTAAGATCCCCGCTGTCCTTGTGTCTCTTCAATTCTTGTAGTTGTGCCTCGCATCTCATTTTCTTTCCTCCGGATTTGGTCCTTTTCAGGACTCTGGCCCAGAGGATGGCAAAGAGAGCCAAGGTCCCAGTGGTCATCCTCGACGACGAGCCCTCCGCGGTGGCAGGGGGTGTGCCTGAGATGACCTTGCCGGACCCGCCAACTAATCCTCAGAGCAGCCCCCAGCGCAGCCCCCAGCATAAGCATATGGGTTGCTTTCCGCCGTTGGGCGCGCCTGGGTACCCTTCGCTTCTTCTGACATTTGGCTGACGATTCGTGTAGGAGCAGAGCAACCCCACCAGGAGCGTCCGGAGACCGCCCCCGATGAGCCACCCGCTACAACTACACCGCCAAGGGGGAGTTCCCCGGCGAGGGAGCCGTCCCCGGCGCGGGAGCGGTCTCCGGCGAGGGAGCAGCACCCGGCAAGGGAGCCGTCTCCGGCGAGGGACGAAGCCGACGCCTCCTTGGCGACGGAGACCGCGACGGCAGACCCTAGCCCAGGTAACCTTCTTGCCTCGAAACTCCCCTGGGGTTCTTCTTCTTTGGATAGCTGCTTGACTTCTCCCCCTCCTACGCCCTTTAGACCCGCCCGCCACGGACCCGATGGAGACCGAGGTCGTCGTCGAGGAGGACGCGCGCGGCCACACTGACGACGTGGCCGCCACCGGGGAGGCGGAGGGTGCTGAAGATCCGGTCGGCGAAGAGGCCGCCGAGGCAGCCGTGGGTGAGGGGGCCGGCGATCGTACTGACGGCCCTGAGGCCGCAGGAGCGCCAGGCGCTGCGCCGACCGCCGATCCTGCCTCTGCAGCGGCGTCGGGCCCTGAGGAGCCCCAGCCAGGCGCCTACCTGAAGGCCGGCGACGATGTCTTCATCAAGCTCCCCTGGGAGTCAACTTCCAGGGCGCCGGTCGAGGGGGAGGCCTTGGACGGAGAGGTGCTCGCCTCCGCCGGGCTGACGCTGGTCGACACGCCAAGCAGCAGCGGCGGTGAGCCTGAAGCGGAGCGGTTGCTCCGGAAGCTGGTGTCGCTCTACCGCGCCCGACAAGGCCAGGTGGAACGCCGGGAAGCGCTTGTCGCGAAGGCGGGGGCTGACATGGAGAAGCGCGCCGGGGAGCTTCGGGAGCTCAACCAGGAGGCCCTCCGTTCCTTGGCGGAGGAGCGAAGGCAGCTCGTGTTGGGGAACGTAGTAATTTCAAAAAAAAAAAAATCCTACGCACACGCAAGATCATGGTGATGCATAGCAACGAGAGGGGAGAGTGTTGTCTACGTACCCTCGTAGACCGAAGCGGAAGAGTTGACGCAACATAGATGAAGTAGTCGTACGTTCTCCTCGCGATCCAACCGATCACAGCACCGTTACTCCGGCACCTCCGAGTTCTTGGCACACGTTCAGCTCGATGGCGATCCCCGGGCTCCGATCCAGCAAAGCGTCGGGGAAGAGTTCCGTCAGCATGACGGCGTGGTGACGATCTTGATGTGTTACCGGCGCAGGGCTTCGCCTAAGCACTGCAACGATATTACCGAGGTGGAATTTGGTGGAAGGGGGCACCGCACACGGCTAAGGAACGATCCGTAGATCAACTTGTGTGTCTTTGGGGTGCCCCCTGCCCCCGTATATAAAGGAGCCAAGGGGGAGGGGCTGGCCGGCCAAGCCTGGCGCGCCAGGAGAGTCCTACTCCCTCTGGGAGTAGGATTCCCCCCCCCAATCCTAGTTGGACTAGGATTCTCCAAGGGGGAGAGAGAGAGAGAGGGGGAGACCACCTCTCCTAGTCCTAATAGGACTAGGGGAAGGGGGGAGGCGCATAGCCCATGAGGGCAGCCCTCTCACCTCTCCTCCAAGGCCCATGTTGGCCCATTATGCTCCCGGGGGGTTCCGGTAACCCTCCCGGTATTCCGGTAAAATCCTGATTTCACCTGGAATGCATCCGATGTCCAAACATAGGCTTCCAATATATCATTCTTTACGTCTCGACCATTTCGAGACTCCTCGCCATGTCCGTGATCACATCCGGGACTCCGAACTCCTTCGGTACATCAAAATGCATAAACTCATAATAACTGTCATCGTAACGTTAAGCGTGCGGACCCTACGGTTCGAGAACAATGTAGACATGACCGAGACACGTCTCCGGTCAATAACCAATAGCGGGACATGGATGCCCATATTGGCTCCTACATATTCTACGAAGATCTTTATCGGTCAGACCGCATAACAACATACGTTGTTCCCTTTGTCATCGGTATGTTACTTGCCCGAGATTCGATCGTCGGTATCCAATACCTAGTTCAATCTCGTTACTGGCAAGTCTCTTTACTCGTTCCGTAATACATCATCTCGCAACTAACTCATTGGTTGCAATGCTTGCAAGGCTTTATGTGATGTGCATTACCGAGAAGGCCCTGAGATACCTCTCCGACAATCGGAGTGACAAATCCTAATCTCGAAATACGCCAACCCAATATGTACCTTCGGAGACACCTGTAGAGCACCTTTATAATCACCCAGTTACGTTGTGACGTTTGGTAGCACACAAAGTGTTCCTACGGTAAACGGGAGTTGCATAATCTCATAGTTAAAGGAACATGTATAAGTCATGGATAAAAGCAATAGCAACATACTAAACGATCGGGTGCTATGCTAATGGAATGGGTCATGTCAATCAGATCATTCAACTAATGATGTGATCTCGTTAATCAAATAACAACTCTTTGTTCATGGTTAGGAAACATAACCATCTTTGATTAATGAGCTAGTCAAGTAGAGGCATACTAGTGACACTCTGTTTGTCTATGTATTCACACATGTATTATGTTTCCAGTTAATACAATTCTAGCATGAATAATAAACATTTATCATGATATAAGGAAATAAATAATAACTTTATTATTGCCTCTAGGGCATATTTCCTTCAGTCTCCCACTTGCACTAGAGTCAATAATCTAGATCACATCACCATGTGATTAACATCAATAGTTCACATCATCATGTGATTAACACCCATAGTTCACATCAATATGTGACCAACACCCAAAGGGTTTACTAGATTCAGTAATCTAGTTCACATCGCTATGTGATTAACACCCAAAGAGTACTACGGTGTGATCATGTTTTGCTTGTGAGAGAAATTTAGTCAACGGGTCTGCCACATTCAGATCCGTTATGTATTTTGCAATTTTCTATGTCTACAATGCTCTGCACGGAGCTACTTTAGCTAATTGCTCCCACTTTCAATATGTATCTAGATTGAGACTTAGAGTCATCTAGATTAGTGTCAAAACTTGCATCGACGTAACCTTTTACGACGAACCTTTTTGTCACCTCCATAATCGAGAAACATATCCTTATTCCACTAAGGATAATTTTGACCGTCGTCCAGTGATCTACTCCTAGATCACTATTGTACTCCCGTGCCAATCTCAGGGTAGGGTATACAATAGGTCTGGTACACAGCATGGCATACTTTATAGAACCTATGGCCAAAGCATAGGGAATGACTTTCATTCTCTTTCTATCTTCTGCCGTGGTCGGACTTTGAGTCTTACTCAATTTCACACTTTGTAACACAGGCAAGAACTCTTTCTTTGACTGTTCCATTTTGAACTACTTCAAAATCTTGTCAAGGTATGTACTCATTGAAAAAACTTATCAAGCGTCTCGATCTATCTCTATAGATCTTGATGCTCGATATGTAAGTAGCTTCCCCGAGGTCTTTCTTTGAAAAACTCCTTTCAAATACTCCTTTATGCTTTACAGAATAATTCTACATTATTTCCGATCAATAATATGTCATTTACATATACTTATCAGAAATGCTGTAGTGCTCCCACTCACTTTCTTGTAAATACAGGCTTCACCGCAAGTCTGTATAAAACTATATGCTTTGATCAACTTATCAAAGTGTATATTCCAACTCCGAGATGCTTGCACCAGTCCATAGATGGATCGCTGGAGCTTGCATATTTTGTTAACACCTTCAGGATCGACAAAACCTTCTAGTTGCATCGTATACAACTCTTCTTTAATAAATCCATTAAGGAATGTAGTTTTGTTTATCCATTTGCCGGATTTCATAAAATGCGACAATTGCTAACATGATTCGGACAGACTTAAGCATAGATACGAGTGAGAAACTCTCATCGTAGTCAACACTTTGAACTTGTCGAAAAACCTTTTTTCGACAATTCTAGCTTTTGTAGATAGTAACACTACTATCAGTGTCCGTCTTCCTCTTGAAGATCCATTTATTTTCTTTGGCTTGCCGATCATCGGGCAAATCCCTCAAAGTCCATACTTTGTTCTCATACATGGATCATATCTCAGATTTCATGGCCTCTAACCATTTCGCGGAATCTGGGCTCATCATCGCTTCCTCATAGTTCGCAAGTTCGTCATGGTCTAGTAACATGACTTCCAGAACAGGATTACCGTACCACTCTGGTGCGGATCTCACTCTGGTTTACTTACGAGATTCGGTAGTAACTTGATCTTGAAGTTACATGATCATCATCATTAGCTTCCTTACTAATTGGTGTAGTAGTCACAAGAACAGATTTCTGTGATGAACTACTTTCCAATAAGGGAGAAGGTACAATTACCTTATCAAGTTTTCTACTTTCCTCCCACTCACTTCTTTCAAAAGAAACTCTTTCTCTAGAAAGTTTCTGAACTTAGCAACAAAAGTCTTGCCTTCGGATCTGTGATAGAAGGTGTATCCAACAGTTTCCTTTGGATATCCTATGAAGACACATTTCTCCGATTTGGGTTCGAGCTTATCAGGTTGAAGCTTTTTCACATAAGCATCGCAGTCCCAAACTTTAAGAAACGACAGCTTAGGTTTATTGCTAAACCATAGTTCATACGGTGTCGTCTCAACGGATTTAGATGGTGCCTCTTTTAACGTGAATGCAGCTGTCTCTAATGCATGATCCCAAAACGATATTGGTAAATCGGTAAGAAACATCATAGATTGTACTATATCCAATAAAGTACGGTTATGACGTTCGGACACACCATTATGCTGTGGTGTTCCAGGTGGCTTGAATTTGTGAAACTATTCCACATTGTTTTAATTGAAGACCAAACTCGTAACTCAAATATTTGTCTCCGCGATCAGATCGTAGAAACCTAATTTTCTTGTCATGATGATTTTCACTTCACTCTAAAATTCTTTGAACTTTTCAAACGTTTCAGACTTATGTTTCATCAAGTAGATATACCCATATCTGCTCAAATCATCGGTGAAGGTTAGAAAATAATGATACTTGTCGCGAGCCTTAATATTCATCGGATCATATACATCAGTATGTATGATTTCCAACAAATCTGTTGCTTGCTCCATTGTTTCGGAGAACGGCGTTTTTAGTCATCTTGCCCAAGAGGCATGGTTCGCAAGCATCAAGTGATTCATAATCAAGTGATTCCAAAATCCCATCAGCATGGAGTTTCTTCATGCGTTTTACACCAATATGACCTAAACGGCAGTGCCACAAATAGGTTGCACTATCATTATTAACTTCGCATCCTTTTGGTTTCAATATCATGAATATGTGTATCACTGCGATCGAGATCCAATGAACTATTTTCATTGGTGTGTATGACCATAGAAGGTTTTATTCATGTAAACAGAACAACAATTGTTCTCTAACTTAAATGAATAACTGTATTGCAATTAACATGATCAAATCATATTCATGCTCAACGCAAACACCAAATAACACTTATTTAGTTTCAACACTAATCCCAAAAGTATAGGGAGTGTGTGATGATGATCATATCAATCTTGGAACCACTTCCAACACACATCGTCACCTTGTCCTTTAACTAGTCTTTGTTCATTCTGCAACTCCCGTTTCGAGTTACTAAATTTTAGCAACTGAACTAGTACCAAATACTAAGGGGTTGCTATGAACACTAGTAAAGTACACATCAATAACATGTATATCAAATATACTTATGTTCACTTTGCCATCCTTCTTATCCGCCAATCACTTGGGGTAGTTCCGCTTCCAGTGACCAGTCCCTTTGCAGTAGAAGCACTTAGTCTCAGGCTTAGGACCAGACTTGGGCTTTTTCACTTGAGCAGCAACTTGCTTGCCGTTCTTCTTGAAGTTCCCCTTCTTTCCTTTTGCCCTTTTCTTGAAACTAGTGATCTTGTCAACCATCAACACTTGATGTTTTTCTTTGATTTCTACCTTCGCCGATTTCAGCATCGCGAAGAGCTTGGGAATATTTTTCGTTATCCCTTGCATATTATAGTTCATCACGAAGTTCTACTAACTTGGTGATGGTGACTAGAGAATTCTGTCAATCACTATCTTATCTGGAAGATTAACTCCCACTTGATTCAAGCGATTGTAGTACCCAGACAATCTGAGCACATGCTCACTAGTTGAGCGATTCTCCTCCATCTTTTAGCTATAGAACTTGTTGGAGACTTCATATCTCTCAACTCGGGTATTTGCTTGAAATATTAACTTCAACTCCTGGAACATCTCATATGCTCCATGACGTTCAAAACGTCTTTGAAGTCCCGATTCTAAGCAGTTAAGCATGGTGCACTAAACTATTAAGTAGTCATCATATTGAGCTAGCAAAACGTTCATAATGTCTGCATCTGCTCCTGCAATAGGTCCGTCACCTAGCGGTGCATCAAGGACATAATTCTTTTGTGCAGCAATGAGGATAAACCTCAGATCACGGATCCAATCCTCATTATTGCTACTAACATTTTTCAACACAATTTTCTCTAGGAACATATCAAAATAAACACAGGGAAGCAACAACGCGAGCTATTGATCTACAACATAGATATGCTAATACTACCAGGACTAATGTTCATGATAATATTAAAGTTCAATTAATCATATTACTTAAGAACTCCCACTTAGATATACATCCCTCTAATCCTCTAAGTGATCACGTGATCCAAATCAACTAAACCATGTCCGATCATCACGTGAGATGGAGTAGTTTCAATGGTGAACATCACTATGTTGATCATATCTACTATATGATTCACGCTCGACCTTTCGGTCTCCGTGTTCCGAGGCCATATCTGTTATATGCTAGGCTCGTCAAGTTAAACCTGAGTATTCCGCGTGTGCAACTGTTTTGCACCCGTTGTATTTGAACGTAGAGCCTATCACACCCGATCATCACGTGGTGTCTCAGCACGAAGAACTTTCGCAACGGTGCATACTCAGGGAGAACACTTCTTGATAATTTAGTGAGAGATCATCTTATAATGCTACCGTCAATCAAAGCAAGATAAGATGCATAAAAGGATAAACATCACATGCAATCAATATAAGTGATATGATATGGCCATCATCATCTCGTGCTTGTGATCTCCATCTCCGCAGCACCGTCATGATCACCATCGTCACCGGCGCGACACCTTGATCTCCATCGTAGCATCGTTGTCGTCTCGCCAATCTTATGCTTCCACGACTATCACTACCGCTTAGTAATAAAGTAAAACATTACATCACGATTGCATTGCATACAATAAAGCGACAACCATATGGCTCCTGCCAGTTGCCGATAACTCGGTTACAAAACATGATCATCTCATACAATAAAATTTAGCATCATGTCTTGACCATATCACATCACAACATGCCCTGCAAAAACAAGTTAGACGTCCTCTACTTTGTTGTTGCAAGTTTTACGTGGCTGCTACGGGCTTAAGCAAGAACTCATCTTACCTACGCATCAAAACCACAACGATAGTTTGTCAAATAGACTCCGTTTTAACCTTCTCAAGGACCGGGCGTAGCCACACTCGGTTCAACTAAAGTTGGAGAGACAGTCTTCCGCAAGCCATCTATGTGCAAAGCACGTCGAGGGAACCGGTCTCGCGTAAGCGTACGCGTAAGGTTGGTCCGGATCGTCTCGTCCAACAATACCGCTGAACCAAAGTATGACATGCTGGTAGGCAGTATGACTTGTATCGTCCACAACTCACTTGTGTTCTACTCGTGCAAATAACATCAAACCATAAAAACCTAGGCTCGGATGCCACTGTTGGGGAACGTAGTAATTTCAAAAAAAAAATTCCTACGCACACGCAAGATCATGGTGATGCATAGCAACGAGAGGGGAGAGTGTTGTCTACGTACCCTCGTAGACCGAAGCGGAAGCGTTGACGCAACGTAGAGGAAGTAGTCGTACGTTCTCCTCGCGATCCAACCGATCACAGCACCGTTACTCCGGCACCTCCGAGTTCTTGGCACACGTTCAGCTCGATGACGATCCCCGGGATCCGATCCAGCAAAGCGTCGGGGAAGAGTTCCGTCAGCACGACGGCGTGGTGACGATCTTGATGTGTTACCGGCGCAGGGCTTCGCCTAAGCACTGCAACGATATTACCGAGGTGGAATTTGGTGGAAGGGGGCACCGCACACGGCTAAGGAACGATCCGTAGATCAACTTGTGTGTCTTTGGGGTGCCCCCTGCCCCCGTATATAAAGGAGCCAAGGGGGAGGGGCTGGCCGGCCAAGCCTGGCGCGCCAGGAGAGTCCTACTCCCTCTGGGAGTAGGATTCCCCCCCCCCAATCCTAGTTGGACTAGGATTCTCCAAGGGGGAGAGAGAGAGAGGGGGCGCCCACCTCTCCTAGTCCTAATAGGACTAGGGGAAGGGGGGAGGCGCACAGCCCATGAGGGCAGCCCTCTCACCTCTCCTCCAAGGCCCATGTTGGCCCATTATGCTCCCGGGGGGTTCCGGTAACCCTCCCGGTATTCCGGTAAAATCCTGATTTCACCTGGAATGCATCCGATGTCCAAACATAGGCTTCCAATATATCATTCTTTACGTCTCGACCATTTCGAGACTCCTCGTCATGTCCGTGATCACATCCGGGACTCCGAACTCCTTCGGTACATCAAAATGCATAAACTCATAATAACTGTCATCGTAACGTTAAGCGTGCGGACCCTATGGTTCGAGAACAATGTAGACATGACCGAGACACGTCTCCGGTCAATAACCAATAGCGGGACCTGGATGCCCATATTGGCTCCTACATATTCTACGAAGATCTTTATCGGTCAGACCGCATAACAACATACGTTGTTCCCTTTGTCATCGGTATGTTACTTGCCCGAGATTCGATCATCGGTATCCAATACCTAGTTCAATCTCGTTACTGGCAAGTCTCTTTACTTGTTCCGTAATACATCATCTCGCAACTAACTCATTGGTTGCAATGCTTGCAAGGCTTTATGTGATGTGCATTACCGAGAAGGCCCTGAGATACCTCTCCGACAATCGGAGTGACAAATCCTAATCTCGAAATACGCCAACCCAATATGTACCTTCGGAGACACCTGTAGAGCACCTTTATAATCACCCAGTTACGTTGTGACGTTTGGTAGCGCACAAAGTGTTCCTACGGTAAACGGGAGTTGCATAATCTCATAGTTAAAGGAACATGTATAAGTCATGGATAAAAGCAATAGCAACATACTAAACGATCGGGTGCTATGCTAATGGAATGGGTCATGTCAATCAGATCATTCAACTAATGATGTGATCTCGTTAATCAAATAACAACTCTTTGTTCATGGTTAGGAAACATAACCATCTTTGATTAATGAGCTAGTCAAGTAGAGGCATACTAGTGACACTCTGTTTGTCTATGTATTCACACATGTATTATGTTTCCAGTTAATACAATTCTAGCATGAATAATAAACATTTATCATGATATAAGGAAATAAATAATAACTTTATTATTGCGTCTAGGGCATATTTCCTTCAGCTCGACGAGGCGCGGACGGCCTTCATCCTCGAGAAGGCGGAAGCCGAGGAGCAGCAAAGGCTTGCCGCCGTGGGGCTAGCCGCGCGGGAGGGCGAACTGGCGCAGCAAAAAGCCAGCCTCGCCAGCCACGAGGAGGAGGTCGCCGCACGCGAGCAAGAGCTCGGTGGAGCCCTCAAGGAGGCGCGAGATGCTGCCGCGGCCGCCGAGACCGCCAAGGAGGCACTAGAGGCGAGGGTGGCGCAGCTCGACACCGACCTCAAGGCGAGCGGCGAGGAGCTCGCCGCGCTCAAGCAGGAGCGCGAGAAGGGTGCCCACACCCTTGATGAGCTACAGGGCCGCTTCGCCGAGAAGATCAAGGAGCTCGACGCCACCAAGGACTCCAACGCTGACCTCGAGCTGAAGCTGGACACCTTGTCCAAGGCGCTGGGCAGCGCCAAGGAGCAAGAGGTGGCCTTGCAGAAGGAGGTCGCGGACAATGAGGCGTTGTTGGAGAGCGCCGCGGCCACCCAGAACGAATTCAGGGCGACGGTGGAGCAGTGGACCGAGGGCCTCGTGGACATCGCCACCTCCATCGACAAGGAGCTGACGCTGCTGGGGATGGAGGGCCACGAGTATCCCACTGGCAAGAACGTCCCACCCAGCACCAAGCTTACTTCGTTCTTCAGGGGCGTGGTGGCGGCCCTCGAGCATCTCCGGAATGCGATCCCAGAGCAGCTGTCTGGCGAGACGCGCGAAGCCGTTGCCGGTGCCCTCGAGAAGGTGTTGGTGAAGGTCGCCTTCCGCAACCCCGGCATCAGGCTCACCAACGTCCTCAAATCCCTGCCGGCAGAGGCCGACCTTGAGGAGATCAGGGCCCTCGTCGCGCCCATAGTGGAGAAGGTGGCCGGGATCAAGAGGATCGAGGGCGACCATGTGTACTAGGCCGCCTCCCCTTTCCTTTTCTTGTCGCTGCTGGCCAAGTCATGAAGGGGATTCATTAGGGCTGCGACAAGCTTGCCTTTGTAATATAACTCTATCTTAGGTAGTGACTGCACTGTTATTTCGTCTACTTGACTCTGTGCTTTGTATGTTATTGCCCTATGCTTCTGGGGACTTGTCGGCGTAGGCCTCCGCCTTACCGCGGGCTCTGAGTGCGGGACATCAGCAGCCTGCCAGCGGCGCCACTACCGGCAAGAAACCTTGTCGCGGCTAGCTGCAGCTCACTTAAATTGTTGAGTAGGCTCAAAGCAAAGTAAGTGTTGCGACTGCAGTCGCAACACACCTAAGCTGCCGAGCGAGCTCGAAACAAAGTAAGGATGTCACTCTGGTTGTAGCACACTTAAATTGTTGAGGGGACTCGAAACGAAGTAAGGGCGCAACTAGCCACGAGCCGGTCCCTCCGCGCACAGGTTTTCCATACAGAGTACGGTCGTTCGAGGAAGATAACCTCAAAAATTTAAAAACTCGATTGCTCAAGCTTTAGCAACTTAGCTTTTCCGTGGCTAGCTGCCCGGCAAGGTCGCTTTCCGGCAGGGCGAGGCATGGGGCTCGCCGTCGCTTACCGGGGGTCAGTGCTGCACAGAGTGTCAGATAATGCATGCAAAGAATAAAGAGCATGAGATCGACAAAGTGCGCGGAGCACATGAACCCAATCTACGCACAGGGTCTGCGCCTGGCTCTGTACAAAGGATCACATGCAACAGCGGCAAGACTTTGTACAGAAGGGTGGTTGCCGGACGGGGTCCGACAACCGCGCCTTACGGGCGAAACTTACGAAGACGCCCAACGTTCCAGGAGTTGCTCTCCGGAGTGGTATCCTCGGTCTCAAGGCGGACAGCGCCAGGCCTATTGACTCGTTTCACCCGGTAAGGGCCTTCCCACATTCCCGGGACTTCTGGCACTAACCTTGCGGCTATAAAAGCGGCGCAAAGCTTGCTGGTAATGAGTAGCTCGCACAGCGGCCTAAAGACGGTCCTCCTCGAGGAGCAGCGCGTCATCTCGACGCAGCTGCTCTGGCTCGAGCTCAGCGCGAGCAAGCACTCGAGGTGGGCCGTACGCGAGATCTGTGGGACTAACTGCCTCCGCTCCATGGAATAGAGTGAAAGGTTGCCTGGTATGACCAGGGCTTGCCTGCGCCGAGGGGCGTCGGCGCGGGTGTGGACGCCGTTGCGTTATGAGCTCGGTGCATGTTCGGGCGCCGCGGCGCCACGGGCTGGCTCGACGACGCCCGTCCCGTCGCCGGCGCCGTCCCCACCACCCATTCGCTCCAAGGGCGGCGGATTCGGCGCGGACGGACCAGCCACCTCCGGCGCCTTCTTCTTCGGCGGCATGTCGCTGAGGATGAAGAAGATCTAGCTGGTGCAGCCACCGGATCGGGTTTGCGCAACTTCGACGCCCCCCTACCTGGCGCGCCAAAGATGTCGGGGGGAATCGGCCTCCTCGAACACCTATGGGGACCGTGCCCCTTACTGGTTCGGCGGGGGGCGGAGGTTGCACAAAGAGCAGATCGAGGCGGTGCACACAAGGGATTTTACCTAGCTTCGGGCCGCAAAGATGCGTAAAACCCTACTGCTGCTTGGTGGATTGTATTGTGTTCTTGCTCGGGAGCGCGCGGTGCTACAGTACACACGGGCCGCTGGCGAGGTCGAGCGTAAAGATCGGTCTCCCCCCTCCTACGTGCGCATGGGGCCTCCTTTTATATGCTCAAGGGGTTACCCACAGGTGGCAGCGTAGGTGGGGGAAAAATGGTAGAATGCTGTAGTGGGTACAGCTGCCTGCATAGTGGCTGTACAATGCTATCATACCTAACTCTGACGGCGGGGGACAAGGGCATTAAATGCCCGTCCGCGTCGCCCATACGGAGCAGGGAAGTGGACCGACAGGAGCGCCACCGTTTGCCACGATGGCTACTCTGTCAGCTTCGCTTTGCCACCGCATGCCCCTCGCTGCACAGCCTCCCGCCACATGCGCCTGGGATGCCCTCCAGAGCGACACGTTGGTGGGTGAGCTGGAGCGCAGGCACGAGGTGGTAACTTACCGCGGCAAGCGCCTTGCCGCGGTGGATGTCTTGTCGCGCCCGGAAGCTTGTTGCTCACCGGGCCATGCCGGGGCGCGGGGCGCGCCGTTGCAGGGTCCTTGTCGTGCCGTGGATGGCCTTCCCGGCAAGCTCCTCTTGCCGGGGTCTTGTGCTTCGAGCGGTAGTCCCGGCAAGCTCCTCTTGCCAGGGCCTCGCTCTCTTCGGGTGGCCTTCCCGGCAAGCTCCTCTTGCCGGGGCCTTGGCTCAAATACTTTGTTCTTGAATGGCCCAAGAGGGGACCATTGAGGGTGTTGGCGATCGCCTGGCGGGCCTTGCCGCAGGGTGCTACGACTGCCCGTGCACAAGTTCGGGGTACTAAGGTACCCCTATTTTAGTACACCGACACGTGGCTGCGGAGATCGTAGAGGGGATGTCTGGACGGTTGCAGAAGGTTTATGGGTCCGCCTTGGAGATGCCCTGATATCTCCATCGCCATGCACCAAATCACCCATAAACACCCGAACAACACAGTTTGAACACTTTGTATCATCAAGGCCATGCACTAAACGTCCGCGGACTTGTCCGGGAGTCAGAATTTACTCATACCGGAAGTATAGCTGGGGAAGTTTACGGGCGTCTGGACAACAGCCACGCATGTGTCTGACATCCCGAACCCAGCCAAAACTGAGGCGGAGGCCGCACTTGCACATTTTCATCACCTTTTCGCGCAAAAGACCGTCGATCGAGAAGGAGGACCTGTTGGTTGTGGCCACTCGGAAGATGAACATGGCGACAAGCAAAGCCCACCATCGCAAACAAAAGAAGAGGGAGGACGCTTTGGCGATATTCAGTCACCTAGTACCTCCTCTGCCAAAGCGTGTGAATCAGCGGATTCCAGTCGTGCAATTGTCGTCGCCCCGCGGCTCGGTCCGTAGCAACAGTCCTTGTCTGCTGTCACCATCTACCATGAAGTGTCATTCACGGTCGACCTCAAGAGGGACTAGACCTTCATGGAGCCTCCATCACAGTCGCCAGCGCTTGTCGGTTTGCAGATGCCGGCTCCCTCGCCCTTATGTGTCTGATCTTTGTTTGTCGAAATGTCCCAACTGGGTGATAGCGGATGACGAGGAGATGTTGATGAACATGATCCATGACAACGACATGCACATTGTTTGTTAGGATAGAGAATAAATACATTCCCTTCATACATTGTTGGTTGAAGTTGAGTGCACACTCCAAGTGGGTCAATGTCGTTGCCAATACCATCAAGACTGTTACCATAACCAATGTAGATGAAGATGGTGATGCAACAAAGCGAGGCCTTGATCCGGCCAAAATGATGGCTAGGAACCGGGGGATGAAGTGGGAGGAATCGAGGACATAATGGTGAAGAAGGAGGAGGCATGTGTGAAGCGCAATAAAGTTAAGGAGGAAAAGAAGATCAAGAGGTTTGACAAATTCATGAAGACGCATGACAAGAAGATCAAGCTCCAAGACGGGAAGATCCATGTTAAGATATTGACCAAGAAGATGTCAGACTTGAATCCCGATGCAGCGAAGATTGTGCAAACGTATCATGCTAGTATGTTGAAGCGCCACACGGATGCTTCAATGCAGCCGACCAAAGAGTGATGAATTTGTCACAGACAACTGGATTGGGAGGCAAAAATTAACATATTTTGCATGAACAGCCGGACTGACATCTTTTGAGATCATTTTGTAATAACTTGATGATCATTCAATGCTTTTTTATTTAGATTGCATATTTTTGCATCTGGTTATCCATCTACTAAATTAATATTGATCTACATATGCATGCCAAATGAAGGTGGCTAGATCCGGAGCAGACATTTGGTGCACCGGTTTGGATGGTGGACCCGTATCAGCTTCCCCAGACATGTACGAATGTTTCCATGGATGCCTGGTGTGTTTTCTTTGATGCATGGCGCTGGAGATTCCTTTAGTAACCACTCCTGATCTGATCATAACAAAAGAACTCGCTTTGCCTACGAATGACATGTAGTTACCGCTTCGTCTGCTCTCAGAAACCACTCCAGAGTGGTGACTGGGAGGCGATTTTCTTGCCTTCTTTCAACATCGCCGATGCTATGGGTCCACGTCCTCTCCATCTGCCGTTCCAGCAGCGGGACAAGGTAGACACCCTGACAATTTCTCTCCGGTATGAAGATAGTATGCACTTAGTTTTCTTTTCAGAGGTGCTGCGTCAATGGTGGGTCGACGCCGTGTCAGAGTAATATGCTTCTCCTCTCCCCCATCTCTGTGGCGCTCTAATGGGCGGTGCCGGGAAGCAGTTGGCTTTGTCTTCTTGCCGGTCTCTGGATCCAAGAGATTTGTGTCCGGTGGTCGGCGCATGACAATCTCACGAGTAGCATAGATCGGTTGTTGCGGTTGTGCCTAGTGTCTTGTAGTGGGGTGTGTGGATGGTAGCAAGCCTCTTCTTCGACTGCATTGTATGAAGTTTACGACACTGGGATATAGCAAACAAGGGGAAGACCCAAGTCGGCATTGTATGAGGAAGGAGTCCTCTAGGAAGCGAGACCGATGGCATACATTGCTCCTGAAAATCTCATGTCCTGAGTATCGACAAATACTGACGCGAAGTCATGCCATTGAGCCTTGCCGGTGAGACGAGGAATGGCCAACATGTCCATCGGCCACATCGGGACTCCATGAACAACTCAGGTGGTGTTCCCATGCAGGGATGATGCCATGGCGCCGTTGTTGTGTGGCGTCGCTAGCTGGGCCTATGGTTTCTTCCAGTGCTCGAGGAAGGGCATGGGCGAGGGCCATGACAGCACCAATATAGGAGGAGATGTAGCCACCATGTGTCAATGGCGTCTGCATAGGCTAACAAAGCATGGATTTCGCACTAATGTATGACTGAAAAACATGAATACCATCAGAGCAAAGGGATGGCAATGGGAAGGGTATGGGGAGGTACATCCCCCATCTGCTCAAACCCACAAAAACTTTCTATACCCACTCACTTTAATACCCATGGCCACAAATTAACACCCATGCCCATATCCATTGGGTATCTTATACCCAATAGGTATCCAATGGGTACAATATATTACATAGAGAAATGAGTGAAAATTCAATTGATGATGCCAAGTAGTCTAGCAATGACGCTACCTCCTTCGGTGGCTGGCCTCTTGGACGCGGCAAGGGAGTATGAGCAGTGGTTGGTGGAATTCTGACACAATGAAAGACGATGGTTGGAACTGGTGATCGATGGATTGAGGTTGCAATACGGTCTGATTGTGAAGTGTAAAGATTTCATTACTTCGATGAGTCACATAGGATGTAGGAGGAGTGTCGAGCTGGTGGTTGCAGGCCGCTGAGCTATGGCTGGTTTAGGGAATAAGGGATTTCGGTTTGGGCCATGAGTTGGATGTTGGCCACACATGTCATACGAGCTATTTTCATTTATTAATTTTCCTGTGTATCCATTGGGTTACCCATGGGTGCAATTTTATACTCATACCCTGCCCATATATTTTACGGGTATGGATACCCATTACCCATGAGTACAAAATCTTGCCAAGTTTTGCCCACGCCTGTTGTTTTTGGGCAGGGTACTCATGTGTACCCATATCCATGGGCAAAACAGTCATCCCTGGACAGTCTAGAAATGATGAAGTGTGTCATCATCCAGGTCCACTACCCTACATAGGGAGTTGCGTCTCATCGCAGACAAAGAAAGGAGATATTAGGCGTCGCCAACCTCATCACTATAAAAGACACCTCATCCATCCATCCTCGCTACACCGACAAGGAGAGTCATAACCAGAACGGTCGTCTAGCATTGCTATGCTAACATCTGGGAGCCACTTTGGGCCCCAGTCCACCGAGCTCCCACCATCGTGTGCATGTTGACTGTTGTTGGTGGAAACGACACCTATGGGATCACGGGGAATCCCCTCTACGGTCGGCAGGCGTGGGGCTGTGGAAAGAGCGGGTTTAGAAGATCAACACGGGAAATTTATCCAGGTTCGGGCCGCAAGTGATACGTAATACCCTACTCCTGCTGGTTTGTGGTTATTTGGTGTTCTTAGACTAGGTAAAAAGCGTGCAGGGTCCAAAAAGTCCGAATCCTCCTCCAGTATGCCTCGGGCCTCCTTTTATAGCCAAAGGGGGGCGCCACAGTGGCACACAGGAGGTGGAAAGTTTGTACAGTATACAAGTCTATCGCCTGGTACCGTAGGACAAACGCATTTAATGGGCTGCTGACGTGCCCTGTCACTTTATCGGGGACGTCAAGGAAACTCGTCCCGTCCGCCGCCGCTTCACCTCACTCCGACGCGCGTCCAGGATGATGATGTCTACTAGACAACCTTCTTCTTGTAGACGTTGTTGGGCCTCCAAGTACAGAGGTTTGTAGGACAGTAGCAAATTTTCCTCAAGTGGATGACCTAAGGTTTATCAATCTGTGGGAGGCGTAGGATGAAGATGGTCTCTCTCAAACAACCCTGCAACCAAATAGCAAAGAGTCTCTTGTGTCCCCAACACACCCAATACAATGGTAAATTGTATAGGTGCACTAGTTCGGAGAAGAGATGGTGATACCAGTGCAATATGGATGGTAGATATAGGATTTTGTAATCTGAAAATATAAAAACAACAAGGTAACTAATGATAAAAGTGAGCACAAATGGTATTGCAATGCGTTGAAACAAGGCCCAGGGTTCATACTTTCAGGTCAAGTGGACACCGTTTGGTTTTCCTTTTCTGCGATACTCAAAAACAAGGAAAAACAGAAACTGGCACTGGGCTCTAGGTTAATAGGTTAGTCCCAAAAATCATATAAAATAGCATATAAATTCATATAAAACATTCTAGATGGATAATATAATAGCATGGAACAATAAAAAATTATAGATACGTTGGAGACGTATCAACTGACTAGGCATGCGGCCCCACGCTGGCTGGCCGGCTGCTGAGTTGGTGCGGTGGTAGAGTCTTCACGAAGATCTGCATGCCACCACGCAGGTGCTTGCTGAGTTGCCCTGGAAGTTGCACGTCGCCACGCAGGTGCCTGCCTTGTTGCCGGGTTGATTGTTGTGTTGGAACGACGGTGGAACCTTGGCAGGTGGGAGCCTGGCTGCGGCCCCGTAGATGTCTCCGGCAAGGGTCTTGCCGGGGCCCCGGCAATGGCCTTGCCGGGGTCTCGCAGGTGCCCCCGGCAAGGGTCTTGCTAGGGTCTCGCAGGTGCCCCTGGCAAGGGTCTTGCCGGGGGATTTCTGTCTTCTGGTTCTCATCTAGTATTGTATGTTCTTGGTCTTCACAAAGATCTGCATGCCACCATGCAGGCGCCTCCCAAGCCTTGGTTCCAATGTTGTCGATGGTGTCGGAACTCTTAGGCTCAAGGGTGGCGGCTCTGCTGGTGTTGGGCAAGTTGCCCCGGCAAGGCCCTTGCAGGGGCTACGTAAGCTGACCCGGCAAGGCTCCTGCCGGGGAGAGCCCACCTTGTCCCTTCGCTCCTCGCACCTCTGTCTTGGCGTTGCTCTAGTAGTCTTGTGTCTTTGCTTCCTCTTCTACCCCGCCAAGCGCGGCCGCAGGCGTGTGGCTGCGACTGCCCGCGCACAAGTAAAGGGGTACAAAAAGGACCCCTCCTTTTGTACACCGAAAGGAGGCCCCGGGCCTGGGCGACATATAAGCGCAGAGCGCTATTGGGCCAGGCCCAGAACGGTGCGCGGGTATGCGTGGCAGAGTTTTACCGCAGTAACTCCCTCGCCAGTTGCACTTCCCCGCGACCCGCGTTGAATGTGTGACGTGAGGGTCATGCGTGGGGCGGTTGCAGCATGCCTGCGTCAGATCGTGGCGGATAGTAAAGAGGCGTCTCGCGCCTTCCCCATAAAAAGAGGAAAACGCAGGGGCACAACTCATTTACTAAGTGGACTCGGGTCGTGGCCTTCAAGGCGCCCGCGCCCCACGATCACGGGGTGGAAAATAGTCGCTTCACTTGTCTTCTCGATTCTGGCCTGCTCGCCACGTGTCCTCCATGCCCCAAGGATGGTAGGTGGTGGATGCGGAGGGCACGAGCCTTAATGGCGAGGCGGGAAACCGGGTCGTCGCTGATTGGAGCAGCGAGTCGGTCCAGATTCCCTATGCCTCTGGCGGCCGGATTGGTTAAGTGGGGCGGCCGAGCCCCGGCCCCGCCCCTTTATAAGAAGGGGAGGGGGATGGTGCCCTTCAATCCTTCAACATCCATCTCCTTCCATCTTGACTCCTTCCTTCCCTTCGCTATGGCGAGAGGGCGCGCCGACGCTCCGATGGCAGCGACAAGGGTCTCTGCCCGACAGCGTGCCCCTCCTCCCCAAGAGCTCATGGTGGCGGAGCCGGTCGCGAGAGGAAGAGGGAGAGGGAGAGGCCGAGGCCGCCGTGGCGCTCGGGGGAGAGGAGGATGGGGCGGCGCACCGGCCGCGCCTCCGCCAGCGGCTCCTCCCCCAATGGAGGGCCATGTCGGAGACCAACCCCGCGAATTCTTCATCAGGCTGCACAAGCCAGTGCGCGGTTGCCTTCGTCTCCCCACTCCGTTCGCTCAGGAGATGGAGCTCGACCTGCCATGGGCTTTGAGGCTGCATATGAGGGGCTGCGGGAATGGCATCATGGGGGTCGACGTCGACTTCCCCGCCCCCACGTCATGTATCTCCGCCGCGGGTGGAAAACCTTTGCCCGCGTCCATAGTCTGTTGAAGGGGCTCGTCCTCCACTTTGCATTGACGGAGAGCGGCCTGCTTTCCGTCAAGGTCTCTGGGAGCTCGGGAACTCACCTAAGGTGTTGCGTGGATAGCTCTACTGATGATGAAACCTCCTCCTTGAGCAAGAGTGACGAGGGGGACAGCGACAGCGACGACGAGGGAGTCAAGCGGGAGGACGATGACTCCGACTCCGACTGACCGTGCCGCCCTCCTACCTCGGCCACGTGCCTTGCCGAGGGTCTTCCTCGTCAAGCTCTCCATTGGTGCGTTCCCCAGCGCTTCCCTTTTTTCCTTCACCTGCCGCACCTGGGAGGAAAAGGGCAAGAACGGAGATCACGGGGCGCCTATCTTTCATTTAAATTGTAGGCACTTGCGAGATCTTAATTTCTAGATAATGTAATCTCTCGAGCCCATGCTTGTGTCCTGTAACCTCTGTTCTTGCATCAGCATGTTAATGAAAAAGTATAGTCTTGCCAGGAACCCGTGCACGCGTAAGCTCGTGCAGAGGCGAAATGCCTCCTTAATGTAAATAAACGAGTCCTCTTGGCAAACTGCCCTGCCGGCGCCCTTTGCGCCTGCCGGAGAATCATATCTGCCGGGTTACAAACAAAGGGTGCAGCCCCCCGTCCACCCCCTTTTAGCAAGGGCTACTACGACCACTCCGACCGAAGCAGCGTTCGGGCCAGAAATGGGAGGACCCGAGTTTCTAAAGAAGAGTGGCGAGGTTTTCTAATGCACAAGTCATAGGTTACGAACACGAATGGGCAAGGTAAACTTTATCTGTTTGGTTTGCCGAGGATCGCCGTGCTGGGCGGTCTTATCGACTTCTTGCCGGAGCTGGCTCCTTGGTGGGATCGCGCGCCCTTGCCGTGGCTGGAAAGAAGAGAGGGCAAGAGCATGAAACCTCGATGGTCCACTAACATTTATTGGAATCAAAAAGCAGTACAGTACCCTGGACAAGCATGCATATACGTATACACATAAACATGGAAATCGACAGAAAACTATACATACTAAGGGATTCCTTTCCCCAACTGCGCACAGGGTCTGCGCCTGGCTTTGTACATAGGCTTACATGCCTTGCTGGCAAGGCTAGTACAAAATGGGGGTTGCCCGGGCTCCCGGCAACCGCGCCTTAGGGCTAAAACTTGCGAAGATGTTCGATATTCCAGGAGTTGCTCACTGGAATGTCATCTTCGGTCTCCAGGCGGACTGCGCCGGGCCTGGTGACTCGTATTACCCGATAAGGGCCTTCCCACTTTGGCGTCAACTTGTTTGAATTCTTGGCGGATTGAATCCGCCGAAGAACAAGTTCGCCTTACTCAAGGCTTCAGGCGTGAACCTTACAGCTATGATAGCGGTGCAAGGCCTGCTGGTAGCGAGCGGCTCGCACAGCAGCCCAAAGACGACCTTCCTCAAGGAGAGTCGCATCCTCTTGGCGCAACTGCTCTTGCTCAAGCTCATCATAAGCGAGCACTCGAGGTGACCCGTATATGAGTTCCGTGGGGAGAACTGCCTCTGCCCCGTAAACCAGGGCAAATGGTGTCTGGCTAGTAGCTCGATTTGGTGTCATTCTGATCGACCAAAGAACCGTTGGCAACTCATCAACCCAGCACCTTCCGCACTTGTGCATCTTGTCAAAAGTCCTAGTCTTGAGGCCTCGCAACACTTCTGCATTGGCCCTCTCGGCCTGGCCATTACTTCTGGGATGAGCGACAGAAGCAAAACAGACCTTGTTGCCGAGGTCCTGGATGTACTACATGAAGGTGTGGCTCGTGAACTACGTTCCATTGTCGGTGATGACTCCATTGGGCACACCAAAACGGCAGACTAGCCCCTTGAAGAACTTGACGGCTGACTGTGATGTCACCTTTCTCACCGGTTCCACTTCCGGCCACTTTTTGAACTTGTCGATCGCGACGTACAAGTACTCAAAGCCCCCGACAATGCGGGGAAAGGGGCCCCGTATGTCGAGCCCCTAGACCGAAAATGGCCAGGAAAGAGGGATTGTCCGAAGAGCTTGGGCTGGTTGATGAAGCTTCTTTGAATGGAACTGGCACGCTTCACACTTGGTTACTAGGGCAGTTGCATCCTGGAGGGCGGTGGGCCAAAAGAAGCCTTGCCGGAACGCTTTGCCGGCAAGGGCTCTCGACCCTATGTGGGAGCCACACATGCCTCCATGTATCTCTGCCAACAGCCTTAGTCCGTCTTCCCGAGGAATGCACTTCAACTTCACGCCGTTAGGTCTCCTTCTGTATAGGGAATCATCCACAAACTGGTACATGCTGGACCGACGGGCTACTTTCTCTGCTTCTTCTTGTTCCTCAGGAAGCTCCTCTATTTGGAGGAAACGGTTGGTGTGTTGTGCCCATGCCGGAGCCCGAGGCTCGATGGCAAGGTCAAAATGCACGTCTTAGGCCGCAAGGGCAGCTGCCTCTATGGTCAGAGCTCGAGGCTCCGCCGGGGGTTACTGCTCTCCGGCAAGCCTGGGGCACCCGACGACGTCCTTGCCGGCGCCTCCTGGGAGCTCAGTGGGAAAGTACTTGCCAGGGCCTACCTTCCTTCGCTTGTTCTGTCCTGCTGATGGCTCGACAGACGGCTGAGTTAATTGAAGCACAAGGTACCTAGTTCCACAGACAACTTCAGGGCAGCGCGCTTTGGTAGGTTGTGAGCAATGTCGTTCTCCACTGGGGGAACATGCTCTGCTTGCAATCCGTCAAAACGCTCTTCCAACTTCCTCACTTCATCCACGTAGGCCTCAATCAACGGGCTCTGGTAATCCTTGTTGACTTGCTTAACGACGAGCTGCGAATCACCTCTGATGATGAGCTTCTTGATTCCGAGGTCTGCCACGTTCTTGAGACCGGCAAGCAATCCCTTGTACTCCGCCGTGTTGTTCATTGATTTTCCTGGGGAAAGTGCATCTAGACTACGTACTTGAGGTGCTCTCCGATGGGCGCGACAAGTAGTACGCCGGCACCAGCACCTTGCAGTGAGAAAGCACCATCAAAGTACATAACCCAATCGCGGCAGGTCTCCTTGCCGGGAAGGGTGGTTTCTTGAACCTCTTCGTCGGGCGTTGTGGTCCATTCCGCTATGAATTCTGCCAAGGCTCGGCTCTTGATCATTGAAGTACTTTCAAACTTGAGGCCAAAGCTCACAGCTCCAATGCCCACTCCACAATCCTCCCTGTCGCATCTGGGTTGTGCAAAATCCGTTGCAAAGGGAGGCGGGTGACGACAGTGATCTCATGCGCTTGGAAATAGTGATGCAGCTTTCTCGAGGCCATAAGAGGCCGAAAAGTAGCTTCTGCATACCAGAATATCTTGATCTAGCCCCCTGCAAGAGGGAATTGACAAAATAAATGGGGTGCTGCACCACCTTCGTCCATCCCACTTCGCCCATCTGCTCAGACCCTGTCTTGTCGGGACCGGGCCTTGCCGGGGGTTCCGCCTTGCCGGCGTCAGGCTCTGCCGGGGAGGGCCCTGGCCTGCCATCCAACAGCTTTGCTGCTACTGCTGTTTCTTCCTCAAGTTCCCTCTGCGCCACCAGCGCAGCACTGACCACTTGATTCGTTGCTGCTAAGTACAACAACAATGACTCTTGTGGTTTAGGCACGACTAGTATTGGCATGGAGGAGAGGTACCTCTTCAAATCTTGCAGCGCTGCCTCTGCCTCCGGAGTCCACTTTACTGGACCTGCCTTTTTCAAAACTTTGAAAAAGGGGAGGGCGCGCTCAGCAGATTTGTCTTTGACCCGTTTTGGCGCCTCAATCTGCTCGATTGCCTTGATCTTGTCGGGATTTGCTTCGATTCGCGTTGGGACACAAAGAACGCAAGAAGTTTTTCGGAGGGGACACCAAACACGCACTTCTCTGGGTTGAGCTTGAGGTTGATCTTGCGCAGATTTGCAAATGTTTCTTCTAAATCTTGCACGAGCGTGGCCCTGTCCTTGGTTTTGACCACTATGTCGTCCATATAAGCTTCCATATTTCTATGTAGCTAGGGCTCAAAACCAATCTGGACTGCTCGGGGAAACGTTGAACCAACGCTCTTCAATCCGGAAGGCATTACTACAAAACAGTACGTACCACATGGGGTGATGAACGCGGTTTTTTCTTCGTCTTCTTCATCATCAGGATCTGGTTGTATCTTGAATAAGCTTTCAGG
The DNA here is from genome assembly GCA_032464435.1 of Aegilops umbellulata. NCBI lineage: Eukaryota > Viridiplantae > Streptophyta > Magnoliopsida > Poales > Poaceae > Aegilops > Aegilops umbellulata. Next base: position 247,316,967 of record CP136058.1, on the reverse strand, counting down.
AATGACAGCAGGTCACACCCAGTAGTGGAGTCCACAATCTGGTCGACGTGTGACAGAGGGAAAGTATCCTTTGGACAAGCTTTATTGATATATGTGTAGTCAATACACAACCTCCAATTCCCATCTGCCTTACGCACCACTATTGGATTGGCCAGCCACGTAGGGTGGAGAACTCCTCTAACCAGGCCTGCCGCCTCTAACTTCCTGATCTCCTCGATAATGAACTCTTGTCGCTCCAAAGCTTGCTTCCTGACCTTTTGCTTGACGGGCCGCACATGAGGACAAACAATAAGATGGTGCTCAATCACCTCCCTGGGAACGCCGGGGATGTTGGATGCTTGTCATGCAAACACATCGACATTCGCCCGCAGGAAGGCGACGAGCATGCTTTCCTATTTGCTATCGAGGGTGGAGCTTATAGTGAAAGCCCCGCCCGTGCCGTCCTCCTTGACGGACACCTTCTTGGTTTCTGGTGGTGCAGCCTTGGACTTCTTGCTCTTGCAGGTGGAGCTCCCTGGCACATGCTCAGCGGGAGCGCAGCACTCCAAAGAGGCGCGCTTGCCGGAGTGGGTGCAAGAGGTCTTGCCGGAAGAGGTCTCACCGGAAGGGGTCTTGCCGGCAGATGTCTTGCTGGCCTTCTTCCTTCCCGGGGCTTTAGCGGCAGGAGCGAGTGCCTTGGCGGTAGTTGCTGCAACTGCCTCTCGGTAGAGTTGGTCGGCGCGGATGAGCGCGTCTTTCTTGTCAGAGGGGACGGTGATGATGGTCAGCAGCCCTGGCATCTTCAATGTGTTGTAGGCGTAGTGTGACGCCGCCATGAACTTGGCCAGCGCTGGGCGGCCAAGGATCCCGTTGTACGGTAAGGAGATCTCGGTGACATAAAAAACGATCTTCTCCGTCCTATAGTTCAGCTCGTCCCCAAACGTAACTAGCAGCGTGCCTTTCGGCTAACTCCTTCCTGGGTTGACCCCTGGAAACGTGCCCGTCTCCTCGAGATCTCCATCAGGAATCTGCAGCTTCTTGATCACAGCGGGCGAGATCAAATTCAGACCGGCCCCACCGTCAACCAGCACTTTTGTCACCTTGAGGTTGCGTATCGTTGGTGAGACCAACAGCGGCAAACACCCGACCGCACTTGTGCGATCAGGGTGGTCCTTGGTGTCAAAAATGATGGGCGTGCAGGACCACTTCAGTGGCTTCTGGGCATCGAACGATGGCTCTGCCGTGGTGACCTCACGCGCCCACTGCTTCAGTTGGCGGTGAGAGGTGTCCAGCGAGGCGCCACTGTCGATGCACATGGCCTTTGTAGCTTTCTGGAATTCATGCTCGCCGGACTCGTCGTCCTCGTCATGATCATCATCTTCCTCCTTCTTGTCACGGCCCCGAGCGGGCCTCTCTTGTTGATTATCTTTGTCGCGGCGACCTCCTTGGTCGCCACGCTTCTTGCCGGACCCCTCAGCACCATCCTGACCCTTCTTCTTGTCCGCCTTTCATATTCAGCTTTCTGCTTCTCTACAAGCAGCTCAACCTGTCGGCAGTTCTGGAGGTCATGTCCCTTGGTGCGGTGGATCTTGCAGTACTGCTTGTCGGAGCCTCCTGGCTTGTCGGCGGTCGCCGCGGGCCGGCAGGCGGCGCACCCGGCAACCTCCTTGCTGGGGTCGTCAGCCTTGGCCTTCTTGGCGGCGCCGGGGTCGCCGGATCCCTCAACGGCAAGCACACTCTTGCCCTTACGCTTCCTGTTGCGGCGCCGGCCCTTCTTCATCGGGGTGGAGGTGGCGTCTTCGTCCGTGGAGTCGGTTTCCGCACCGGCGTCCTCGCTGGGGTACTTCCTTCCTTCCTCAGCCCGAGCACATCTATCTGCCAGAACATAAAGTTCGGCTACATCCTTGACCTTGTTCATCGCCAGCTCTTCACGCATCTTGCGGTTGTGTACGTTCTGATGGAACGCACTGATGACAGCGGCGGGATGAACATCTGGGTTGGTGTACTGCACACGGCTGAATCTTTGTGTGTACTCACGCAGGGACTCGACATCCTTCTGTGGGTTGACATGTAAGTCACTTCCCTGGCCAGGAGCTTGGTGGCCTCCGGTAAAGGTGAAGGAAATATGCCGTAGAGGCAATAATAAAGTTGTTATTTATCTTTCCTTATATCATGATAAATGTTTATTATTCATGATAGAATTGTATTAACTGGAAACTTAGTACATGTGTGAATACATAGACAAACAAAGTGTCACTAGTATGCCTCTACTTAACTAGCTCGTTAAATCAAAGATGGTTAAGTTTCCTAGCCATAGACATGAGTTGTCATTTGATTAACGGGATCACATCATTAGAGAATGATGTGATTGACTTGACCCATTCTGTTAGCTTAGCATTTGATCGTTTAGTATATTGCTATTGCTTTCTTCATAACTTATACATGTTCCTATGACTATGAGATTATGCAACTCCCGAATACCGGAGGAACACTTTGTGTGCTACCAAACGTCACAACGTAACTGGGTGATTATAAAGGTGCTCTACAGGTGTTTGCGATGGTACTTGTTGAGTTGGCATAGATCGAGATTAGGATTTGTCACTCTGATTATCGGAGAGGTATCTCTGGGCCCTCTCGGTAATACACATCACTATAAGCCCTCCAAGCAATGTAACTAATGAGTTAGCGATACGTCTCCAACGTATGTATAATTTTTGATTGTTCCATGCTATATTATATTATGTTTTGGATGATTAATTGGCTTTATTATACACTTTTATATTATTTTTGGGACTAACCTATTAACCGTAGGCCCAGCCCAAATTGCTGTTTTTTTGCCTATTTTAGTGTTCCGCAGAAAAAGAATATCAAACGGAGTCCAAACAGAATGAAACCTTCGGGAACGTGATTTTCGAAACAAACATGATCCAGAGGACTTGGAGTGGACGTCAAGCAACCAACAAGGCGGCCACAAGGTAGGGGGGCGCGCCTACCCTGCAGGCGCGCCCTCCACCCTCGTGGGGCCCTCGTAGCTCCATCGACCTACTTCTTCCTCCTATATATACCTACGTACCCCCAAACCATCAGAGGCATCCACGAAAACCTAATTCCACCGCCGCAACCTTCTGTACCCATGAGATCCCATCTTGGGGCCTTTTCCGGCGTCCTGCCGAAGGGGGCATTGACGGAGGGCTTCTACATCAACACCATAGCCTCTCCGATGATGTGTGAGTAGATTACCTCAGACCTTCGGGTCCATAGTTATTAGCTAGATGGCTTCTTCTCTCTCTTTGGATCTCAATACAAAGTTCTCCTCGATTCTCTTGGAGATCTATTTGATGTAACTCTTCTTTTGCGGTGTGTTTGTCGAAACCGATGAATTGTGGGTTTATGATCAAGTTTATCTATGAACAATGTTTGAATCTCCTCTGAATTCTTTTATGTATGATTGGTTATCTTTGCAAGTCTCTTCGAATTGTCAGTTTGGTTTGGCCTACTAGATTGATCTTTCTTGCAATGGGAGAAGTGCTTAGCTTTGGGTTCAATCTTGCGGTGTCCTTTCCCAGTGACACCAGGGGCGGCAAGGCACGTATTGTATTGTTGCCATCAAGGATAAAAAGATGGGGTTCATATCATATTGCATGAGTTTATCCCTCTACATCATGTCATCTTGCTTAAAGCGTTACTTTGTTCTTATGAACTTAATACTCTAGATGCATGCTGGATAGCGGTCGATGTGTGGAGTAATAGTAGTAGATACAGAATCGTTTCGGTCTACTTGTCACGGACGTGATGCCTATATGCATGATCATACCTAGATATTCTCATAACTATGCTCAGTTCTATCAATTGCTCGACAGTAATTTGTTCACCCACCGTAATACTTATGCTATCTTGAGAGAAGCCACTAGTGAACCTATGGCCCCCGGGTCTATTTTCCATCATATTAATCTCCCGTTATTTCCATTACTGTTTACTTGCTTTCTTTACTTTTACTCTTTATCGTAAGTGACCGTGAAGGGATTGACAACCCCTTTATCGCGTTGGTTGCGAGGTTCTTATTTGTTTGTGTAGGTGCGTGGGACTCGAGCGTAGTCTCCTACTAGATTGATAACTTGGTTCTCAAAAACTGAGGGAAATACTTACGCTACTTTACTGCATCACCCTATCCTCTTCAAGGGAAAACCAACGCAGTGCTCAAGTGGTAGCAAGAAGGATTTCTGGCGCCGTTGCCGGGGAGTCTACACAAAAGTCAAGACATACCAAGTACCCATCACAAACTCTTATCCCCCGCATTACATTATTTGCCATTTGCCTCTCGTTTTTCTCTCCCCCACTTCACCCTTGTCGTTTTATTTGCCTCCTCTTTCCCTTCGCCTCTTTCTCGCTTGCTCTTGTTTGCTCGTGTGTTGGATTGCTTGCTTGTCACTATGGCCCAAGACAATACTAAATTGTGTGACTTTACCAATACCAACAACAACGATTTTCTTAGCACTCCGATTGCTCCGTTTATCGATGCTGAATCTTGTGAAATTAATGCTGCTTTGCTGAATCTTGTCATGAAAGATCAATTCGCCGGCCTTCCTAGTGAAGATGCCGCTACCCATCTAAATAGCTTTGTTGATTTGTGTGATATGCAAAATAAGAAAGATGTGGACAATGATATTGTTAAGTTGAAACTATTTCCGTTTTCGCTTAGAGATCGTGCTAAAACTTGGTTTTTGTCTTTGCCTAAAAATAGTATTGATTATTGGAATAAGTGCAAAGATGCTTTTATCTCTAAGTATTTTCCACCCGCTAAGATCATCTCTCTTAGAAACGATATTATGAATTTTAAGCAACTTGATCCTGAACATGTTGCACAAGCTTGGGAGAGAATGAAATTAATGATACGTAATTGCCCTACTCATGGTTTGAATTTGTGGATGATTATACAAAAAATTTATGCTGGATTGAATTTTGCTTCTAGAAATCTTTTAGATTCGGCCGCGGGAGGCACTTTTATGGAAATCACTTTAGGAGAAGCTACTAAACTCCTAGATAATATTATGGTTAATTATTCTCAATGGCACACCGAAAGATCTACAAATAAAAAAGTGCATGCGATAGAAGAAATTAATGTTTTGAGTGGAAAGATGGATGAACTTATGAAATTATTTGCTACTAAAAGTGTTTCTTCTGATCCTAATGATATGCCTTTGTCTACCTTGATTGAGAATAATAATGAATCTATGGATGTGAATTTTGTTGTTAGGAATAATTTTGGTAACAACGCGTATAGAGAAAACTTTAATCCTAGGCCGTTCCCTAGTAATTCCTCTAATAATTATGGTAATTCCTACAACAACTCTTATGGAAATTTTAATAAGATGCCCTCTGAATTTGAGACTAGTGTTAAAGAATTTATGATTTCTCAAAAGAATTTCAATGCTTCGCTTGAAGAAAATTGCTTAAAGTTGACGAATTGGCTAAGAACGTGGATAGAATTTGTCTTGATGTTGATACTTTGAAACTTAGATCTATTCCACCTAAGCATGATATCAATGAGTCTCTCAAAGCTATGAGAATTTACATTGACGAGTGCAGAGAAAGAACCGCTGATAGAGGCGGAGGTGTCCCGATCTTTCAATGAGATGATAACTATCGATTTGATGGAGACGACTTTGACGATCCGACTACAAACGTGCACTATGTTGCGCCTTAGCAATCGCTAAACCAATCTCCTTAGGTTACTAACGACGCTGGAAGCACGGCCAGCCTGACCACGAAGGTCTATTCCTGCAAGCAATCGAAGAACAAGCAAGAATATGATAAAGCAATCTGAATATTGCGAATATATATGAAGTATTGATAATGGTGGGGATCCGTAAGCGGTTTAGGTCTGGTCGTTGGACACAAACGAAGTACACGAAGTTGCAATGGCTAACTTTTAACTAAACAAATCCCAAGGAAAAGGCTACTAGATTGATCTACTTATATAGGAGCAAGGGGTGGCGGCCAAGGAGGTGGGAGGACGTCCCAAGGCAGCCTAAAACCAACCCTAGGTCGTACAAGGCTCATGGGCCCAAGTGAAGGTGATGCAACACCTTTGGACTTGTTGTTTGACTCAGATTCTGTTACAACATCAGATTGTTTCGTCCATATCTCAATGCTCGGGACGAATTTAAAGGTGAATCCAGTTGGGTTGGAAAGACGACGATTTCTACTTTACAACAAAAAAAGAATCACCCAATTTGGAGTCTGTATGGAAAAGTTGTTGGCGTTTTGAGCCAGGTATGTCTGTGCAGTCCGAAATCTGAATCCAGAACGTGAGAGACTTGGACTCTATCTTCTCTTGGCCCAAAAGTGACGCGAGAGGACTTTTTGAACATAACCTAAACTTCTCCTTTTCCCCTATCTTCATATGTGGATTGTACAAATGTCCCATACACCTGCAGTTAGACAAAACACAAAAGTGTGTGAAGTATTTTTGTTCTAGATAACATAAATAGATTATTGAATAGTTTGCACTAGAAATCACCTGACAAATATGCATGTATGCAATATGTTTGGTCGTATCCAAGGTAGTCATGTCCTCATAAACCGCTAGGATGCGTGCTAAGAAAGATTGCTTTGTAAAAGCGTGTTCTTCTAATTTTTATGAGAATAAAGATGAAGATCTAAAAGTTATTGATGTGTCCCCTATTAAATTTTTGTTTTGCAATATGAATGTTGATAATGATGGGGCTGGAGATGAGTCAACTTTAGTTACAAGGCGTCCCAAAAATTCGGAGTTTTTAGATCTTTATGCAAAAATTGGTAAAAGTGGGATTGAAGAGGTCAAAACTTTAGATATCAATGAACCAACTATTTTGGATTTCAAGGAATTTAATTATGACAATTGCTCTTTGATAGATTATATTTCCTTGTTGCAATCCGTGCTAAATTCTCCTCATGCTTATAGTCAAAATAAATCTTTAACCAAACATATCGTTGATGCTTTAATGCAATCTTATGAAGAAAAACTTGAGTTGGAAGTTTCTATCCCTAGAAAATTTTGTGATGAGTGGGAACCTACTATTAAAATTAAAATTAAGGATCATGAATGCTATGCTTTGTGTGATTTGGGTGCTAGTGTTTCCACAATTCCAAAAACTTTGTGTGATTTGTTAGGTTTCCGCGAATTTGATGATTGCTCTTTAAACTTACACCTTACGGATTCCACTATTAAGAAACCTATGGGAAGAATTAATGATGTTCTTATTGTTGCAAATAGGAACTATGTGCCCGTAGATTTTATTGTTCTTGATATATAGATTGTAATCCTTCGTGTCCTATTATTCTTGGTAGACCTTTCCTTAGAATGATTGGTGCAATTATTGATATGCAGGAAGGGAATATTAGATTCCAATTTCCATTAAGGAAAGGCAAGGAACACTTCCCTAGAAAGAAAATTAAATTACCTTATGAATCTATTATAAGAGCCACTTATGGATTGCCTACCAAAGATGACAATACCTAGATCTATCCTTGCTTTTATGCCTAGCTAGGGGCGTTAAACGATAGCGCTTGTTGGGAGGCAACCCAATTTTATTTTAGTTTTTTTTATTTTTTGTTCTATTTAGGAATAAATCTTTGATCTAGCCTCTGGTTAGATTTGTTTTTGTGTTTTAACTAGTGTTTGTGCCAAGTTAAACCTATAGGATCTTCTTGGATGATAGTTATTTGATCTTGCTGAAAATTCAAGAAACTTTCTGTTCACGAAAACAATTGTTAAAAATCACCAGAACGTGATAAACTATTTATTCAAATTGCAGAACATCAATAAACAAATTATTTAGGTCTTCCTATTTTGATAGATTTGTTTGAGTTCCAGAAGTTTGCGTTTGTTACAGATTACTACAGACTGTTCTGTTTTTGACAGATTCTGTTTTCGTGTGTTGTTTGCTTATTTTGATGAATCTATGGCTAGTAAAATAGTTTATAAACCATAGAGAAGTTGGAATACAGTAGGTTTAACACCAATATAAATAAATAATGAGTTCATTACAGTACCTTGAAGTGGTGTTTTGTTTTCTTTCACTAACGGAGCTCATGAGATTTTTTGTTGAGTTTTGTGTTGTGAAGTTTTCAAGTTTTGGGTAAAGATTTGATGGATTATGGAACAAGGAGTGGCAAGAGCCTAATCTTGGGGATGACCATGGCACCCCAAGGTAATCTAAGGACACCAAAAAGCCAAAGCTTGGGGATGCCCCGGAAGGCATCCCCTCTTTCGTCTTCGTCCATCGTTAACTTTACTTGGAGCTATATTTTTATTCACCACATGATATGTGTTTTGCTTGGAGCGTCTTGTATGATTTGAGTCTTTTCTTTTTAGTTTACCACAATCATCCTTGCTGTACATACCTTTTGAGAGAGACACACATGATTCAGAATTTATTAGAATACTCTATGTGCTTCACTTATATCTTTTGAGCTATATAGTTTTTGCTCTAGTGCTTCACTTATATCTTTTAGAGCACGGCGGTGGAGTTGTTTATAGAAACTATTGTTCTCTCATGCTTCACTTATATTATTTTGAGAGTCCTACAAAACAGCATGGTAATCTGCTTTAATTGTGAAATTAGTCCTAATATGCTAGGTATTCAAGATTAGTAAAAACTTTCTTATGAGTGTGTTGAATTCTAAGAGAAGTTTGATGCTTGATGATTGTTTTGAGATATGGAGGTAGTGATATTAAAATTGTGCTAGTTGAGTAGTTATGAATTTGAGAAATACTTGCGTTGAAGTTTGCAAGTCCCGTAGCATGCACGTATGGCAAACGTTATGTAACAAATTTGAAACATGAGGTGTTCTTTGATTGTCCTCCTTATGAGTGGCGGTCGGGGATGAGCGATGGTCTTTTCCTACCAATCTATCCCCCTAGGAGCATGCGCGTAGTGCTTGGTTTTTGATGACTTGTAGATTTTTGCAATAAGTATGTGAGATCTTTATGACTAATATTGAGTCCATGGATTATACGCACTCTCAACCTTCCATCATTGCTAGCCTCTTTGGTACCGTGCAGTGCCCTTTCTCACCTTGAGAGTTGGTGCAAACTTTGCCGGTGCATCCAAACCCCGTGATACGATACATTCTATCACACATAAACCTCCTTATATCTTCCTCAAAATAGCCACCATACCTACCTATTATGGCATTTCCATAGCCATTCCGAGATATATTGCCATGCAACTTTCCACTGTTCCGTTTATCATGACACGTTCATCATTGTCATATTGCCTTGCATGATCATGTAGTTGACATCGTATTTGTGGCAAAGCCACCGTTCATAATTTTTCATACATATCACTCTTGATTCATTGCCTTTCCCGGTACACCAATGGAGGCATTCATATAGAGTCATACTTTGTTCTAGTATCAAGTTGTAATCATTGAGTTGTAAATAAATAGAAGTGTGATGATCATCATTCATTGAGCATTGTCACAAAAAAGAGAAAGGCCAAAATAAAAAAAAGAAAGGCCAAAAAAATAAAATAAAAAGGGGGCAATGCTACTATCCTTTTCCATACTTGTGCTTCAAAGTAGCACCATGATCCTTATGATAAATAGTCTCTTGTTTTGTCACTTTCATATACTAGTGGGAATTCTTCATTATAGAACTTGGCTTGCATATTCCAACAATGGGCTTCCTCAAATGCCCTAGGTCTTTGTGAGCAAGCATGTTGGATGCACACCCACTTAGTTTCTTTTGTTGAGCTTTCATACATTTATAGCTCTAGTGCATCCGTTGTATGGCAATCCCTACTCCTCACATTAACATCAATTGATGGGCATCTCCATAGCCCGTTGATTAGCCACGTTGATGTGAGACTTTCTCCTTTTTTGTCTTCTCCACATAACCCCCATCATTATATTCTATTCCACCCATAGTGCTATATCCATGGCTCACGCTCATGTATTGCGTGAAAGTTGAAAAAAGTTTGAGATTACTAAAGTATGAGACAATTGCTTGTCTTGTCATTGGGGTTGTGCATGATGAGAGCCTTCTTGTGTGACAAAAATGGAGCATGACCAAATTATATGATTTTGTAGGGATGATCTTTCTTTGGCCGTGTTATTTTGAGAAGACATAATTGCTTAGTTAGTATGCTTGAAGTATTATTACTTTTATGTCAATATTGAAATTTTATCTTGAATCTTTTGGATCTGAATATTCATACCAAAATTAAGGGGTTACATTGAAAATTATGCTAAGTAGCATTCCACATCAAAAATTCTGTTTTTATCATTTACCTACTCGAGGACGAGCAGGAATTAAGCTTGGGGATGCTTGATACGTCTCCAACATATCTATAATTTTTTATTGTTCCATGCTATATTATATTCTCTTTTGGATGATTAATGGGCTTTATTATACACTTTTATATTATTTTTGGGACTAACCTATTAACCGGAGGCCCAGCCCAAATTGCTGTTTTTTTTGCCTATTTCAGTGTTTCGCAGAAAAAGAATATCAAATGGAGTCCAAATGGAATGAAACCTTCGGGAACGTGATTTTCGGAACAAACGTGATCCAAAGGACTTGGAGTGGACGTCAAGCAACCAATGAGGCGGCCACGAGGCAGGGGGCGCGCCTACCCCCCCCCCCCCCCAGGCGCGCCCTCCACCCTCGTGGGCCCCTCGTGGCTCCACTGACCTACTTCTTCCTCCCATATATACCTACGTACCCCCAAACCATCAGAGGCATCCACGAAAACCTAATTCCACCGCCGCAACCTTCTGTACCTGTGAGATCCCATCTTGGGGACTTTTCCGGCGTCCTGCCGGAGGGGGCATTGATCACGGAGGGCTTGTACATCAACACCATAGCCTCTCTGATGATGTGTGAGTAGTTTACCTCAGACCTTTGGGTACATAGTTATTAGCTAGATGGCTTCTTCTCTCTCTTTGGATCTCAATACAAAGTTCTCCTCGATTCTCTTGGAGATCTATTTGATGTAACTCTTCTTTTGTGGTGTGTTTGTCGAGACCGATGAATTGTGGGTTTATGATCAAGTTTATCTATGAACAATATTTGAATCTCCTCTGAATTCTTTTATGTATGATTGGTTATCTTTGCAAGTCTCTTCGAATTATCAATTTGGTTTGGTCTACTAGATTGATCTTTCTTGCAATGGGAGAAGTGCTTAGCTTTGGGTTCAATCTTGCGGTGTCCTTTCCCAATGACAGCAGGGGCAGCAAGGCACGTATTGTATTGTTGCCATCGAGGATAAAAAGATGGGTTTATATCATATTGCATGAGTTTATCCCTCTACATCATGTCATCTTTCTTAAAGCGTTACTCTGTTCTTATGAACTTAATACTCTATATGCATGCTGGATAGCGGTCGATGTGTGGAGTAATAGTAGTAGATGCAAAATCATTTTGGTCTACTTGTCACGGACGTGATGCCTATATACATGATCATACCCAGATATTCTCATAACTATGCTCAATTCTATCAATTGCACGACAGTAATTTGTTCACCCACCGTAATACTTATGCTACCTTGAGAGAAACCACTAGTGAAACCTATGGCCCCCGGGTCTATTTTCCATCATATTAATCTCTCGTTATTTCCATTACTGTTTACTTGCTTTCTTTACTTTTACTCTTTATCATAACAATACCAAAAATATTATCTTATCATATCTATCAGATCTCACTCCCGTAAGTGACCGTGAAGGGATTGACAACCCCTTTATCGCATTGGTTGCGAGGTTCTTATTTGTTTGTGTAGGTGCGTGGGACTCGAGCGTAGTCTCCTACTGGATTGATACCTTGGTTCTCAAAAACTGAGGGAAATACTTATGCTACTTTACTGCATCACCCTTTCCTCTTAAAGTGAAATCCAACGCAGTGCTCAAGAGGTAGCTGTTAGTTGCGGGATGATGCATTACGGAATGAGTAAAGAAACTTGCCGGTAACGAGATTGAAGTAGGTGAGATACCGACGATCAAATATTGGGCAAGTAACATACCGATGACAAAGGGAACAACGTATGTTGTTATGCGGTTTGACCGATAAAGATCTTCGTAGAATATGTAGGAACCAATATGAGCATCCAGGTTCCGCTATTGGTTATTGACCAGAGACGTGTCTCGGTCATGTCTACATAGTCCTCGAACCCGTAGGGTCCGCACGCTTAACGTTCGGTGACGATCATTAATATGAGTTTATGTGTTTTGATGTACCTAAGGTAGTTTGGAGTCCCGGATATTATCACAGACATGACGAGGAGTCTCGAAATGGTTGAGACATAAGGATCGATATATTGGATGACTATGTTTGGACTTCAGAAGGGTTTCAGATGAGTTCAGACGAATACCGGAGTACCGGGGGGGGTACCGGGGAGTGTAATGGGCATCATGGGCATTGGTGGAGAGAGGAAGGGGCGGCCAGGGCAGGCCGCGCACCCCCTCCTCCTCTAGTCCGAATTGGACAAGGAAGGGGGGCCTTTTTCCTTCCCCCTCTCTCCTCCTTCCTTCCCTCCTACTCCTACTCTTGGAAGGGGGGAATCCTACTCCCGGTGGGAGTAGGACTCCTCCAGGGCGCGCCATAGGAGGGCCGTCCCTCCGCCTCCTCCACTCTTTTATATACGGGGGAGGGGGCACCCCATAGACACTTGATCATTGATCTTTTAGCCTTGTGCAGTGCCCCCTCCACCATAATGCACCTCGGTCATATCGTAGCGGTGCTTAGGAGAAGCCCTGCGTCGGTAGCTTCATTAACACCATCATCACGCCGCCGTGCCGACGGAACTCTCTCTCAAAGCTCTACTAGATTGTGAGTTCGTGGGACATCACCGAGCTGAACGTGTGTAGATCGCGGATGTGTCATACGTTTGGTACTAGGATCGGTCGATCATGAAGATGTACGACTACATCAACCGCGTTATCATAACGCTTCCGCTTATAGTCTACGAGGGTACATGGACGACACTCTCCCCTCTCATTGCTATGCATCACCATGATCTTGTGTGTGCGTAGGAATTTTTTTGAAATTACTACGTTCCCCAATAATGGTATCAGAGCCATGTTTATGCGTAGATGTTATATGCACGAGTAGAACACAAGTGAGTTGTGGGCGATACAAGTCATACTGCTTACCAGCATGTCATACTTTGATTCAGCGGTATTGTTGGATGAAGCGTCCCGGACCGACATTACGCGTGCACTTATGCGAGACTGGTTCTATCGACGTACTTCGCACACAGGTGGCTGGCGGGTGTCAGTTTCTCCAACTTTATTTGTATCGAGTGTGGCTACGCCCGGTCCTTGTGAAGGTTAAAACAACACATACTTGATGAAGTATCGTTGTGGTTTTGATGCGTAGGTAAGAACGGTTCTTGCTTAGCCCGTAGCAGCCACGTAAAACTTGCAAAAACAAAGTAGAGGACGTCTAACTTGTTTTTGCAGGGCATGTTGTGATGTGATATGGTCTAGATATGATGCTAAATTTTATTGTATGAGATGATCATGTTTGGTAACAGAGTTATCGGCAACTGGCAGGAGCCATATGGTTGTCGCTTTATTGTATGAAATGCAATCGCCATGTATTTGCTTTACTTTATCACTAAGCGGTAGCGATAGTCGTAGAAGCAATAGTTGGCAAGACGATAACGATGCTACGATGGAGATCAAGGTGTCGCGCCGGTGACGATGGTGACCATGACGGTGCTTTGAAGATGGAGATCAAAGGCAAAGATGATGATGGCCATATCATATCACTTATATTGATTGCATGTGATGTTTATCTTTTATGCATCTTATTTTGCTTAGATCGATGGTAGCATTATAAGATGATCTCTGTAACGCCCTCGATGCGGTTATATCTCCCACGTGTCGAAGCATGACTTAGAGGCATAACCGCATTGAAAGCAATGTCGCAAGTGAGGTAATCTTCACACAACCCATGTAATACATAAGGGAAAAAGATACATAGTTGGCTTACAATCGCCACTTCACACAATACATGAGTAAAGCATTACATCATACAGATACAATCAAGGCCCGACTACGGAACCAAAATAAAAGAAGACTACCCCAAATGCTACACAGATCCCCGATCGTCCCGACTGGGCTCCACTACTGATCGACTGAAATGAAACAACACAATGAGCAAGATCTTCATCGAGCTCCTCCTTGAACTCGGGTGCGTCACCTGCACAGTTTCATCGGCACCTGCAAACTGGTTTTGGAAGTATCTGTGAGTCACAGGGACTCAGCAATCTCACACCCGCGAGATCAAGACTATTTAATCTTATAGGTAGAGTAAAGGTATGAGGTGGAGCTGCAGCAAGCGACTAGCATATCTGGTGTCTAACATACGCAAATGAGAGCGAGAAGAGAAGGCAAAAGCACGGTCGAAGAACTATGATCAAGAAGTGATCCTGGAACTACTTACGTCAAGCATAACTCCAACACCGTGTTCACTTCCCGGGCTCCGCCGAGAAGAGACCATCACGGTTACACACGCGGTTGGTGTATTTTAATTAAGATCAACTTCGGGTTTTCTACAACCGGACATTAACAAATTCCCATCTGCCACATAACCGCGGGCACGGCTTTCGAAAGTTCAAACCCTGCAGGGGTGTCCCAACTTAGCCCATGATAAGCTCTCGCGATCAACGAAGGATATTGCTTCTCCCCGGGAAGACCCGATCAGTCTCGGAATCCCGGCTACAAGACATTTCGACAGTAATAAAACAAGTCCAGCAAAGCCGCCCGGATGTGCCGACAAATCCTGATAGGAGCTGCACATATCTCGGTCTCAGGGCACACCGGATGAGCAAGACGTGGGGTTGGCATAGACCCTGATTGCGCAGGGGGCGCCGGACATCGCTCGGTTTGGACCAGCACTTAGAGAAGCACTGGCCCGGGGGGCTAAAATAAAGATGACCCTTGGGCTGGCCGACCCAAGGGAAAGGGATAGGTGGTGGTGAGGCAAATGGTAAAACCAAGGTTGGGCCTTGCTGGAGGAGTCTTATTCAAAGCGAACTGTCAAGGGGGTCCCATAAATCACCCGACCGCGTTAGAGACGCAAAATCCGGGAACATAATACCGATATGACGGAAACTAGGGCGGCAAGAGTGGAACAAAACACGAGGCATAAGGCCGAGCCTTCCACCCTTTACCAAGTATATAGATGCATTAATTAAATAAGATATATTGTGATATCCCAACAAGTAAACATGTTCCAACAAGGAACAACATCTCCATGTTCCAACAAGGAACGAACTTCATCTTCACCTGCAACTAACAACGCTATAAGAGGGGCTGAGCAAAGCGGTAACATAGCCAAACAACGGTTTGCTAGGACAAGGTGGGTTAGAGGCTTTACATGGCAACATGGGAGGCATGATAAGCAAGTGGTAGGTATCGCAGCATAGGCATAGCAAAAGAGCGAGCAATCTAGCAAGCAAAGATAGAAGTGATTTCGAGGGTATGGTCATCTTGCCTGAGATCCCGCAAGGAAGAAGAACGAGTCCATGAAGAAGACAAACGGACGTAGTCGAGCGAATCCTCACAATCGCAACGTTATCGGAACTAACCCGAAGAAGCAACACCGGAAAGAAGCAAACAACATAGTAAAACAACCACCACATAAACATGGCATGATGCACAACCAAGTATGATGCATGTCCGGTTTAAATAAGCATGGCATGGCAAAGTGCAACAAACAACACTACAAATTAAGTGGAGCTCGATATGCAACGAGTTGCATATTGACGAAACACCATATTAATTTATTTAGTTCTCTCTCGGTTATGTACCCAACAATATTAAATGTTGATTAAGATGGCAAGAGGTGAAGCATAAGAAAAACTACCTATCTAGGCAAATTTAAATGAGGCCGGAACAACAAACCAATTCCAGGAAAATCCCCATATGCCTTTAGCAATTTGGTGCAACACCAATTTTAAACATTTTTAAATGTTGTTATCATGATGCGGATGACAATGCAAGTTTTAAGCAATTTTATGAAAATGTTGACATGAGCATGATATGAAGCATTTGTCACCGTGGTAGAAAGAAAGGGGTGCCACGGCAACGAATCCGAAAATGATGCCACGGCAACATATCGGTTCCGGTAGCTCATTGAGATATCGGTGCAAAAGAAGCAAGTGTGCGGAACATGCAAGATGGTGGGGTGATCCCGGCGACCGGGTTCCCACGGGTCGATGGCATGGCAAACGAGGAGGAACGCGCAAGGAACAACTCGAACACGGGCATCTCATACAACACACATTCGTTCTCGAAAGGTCGTCTCGGCGGTTATACCTTCAAAGCGTGCATTTTCGGGGCGGAACGAGTCGGTGCAAAGTAGAGGAAGTAGTCGTTCTCGGGACGGTCGTCGTGGAAGTAGTGGTTCACGTTCGTTTTCGAAGAGGTACTTGAAGGAACCAACGTCTTCGGGGCAACGGTAGTGGTACACACGACGTCGGGGTACTTGTCGGTCCGGTCTTGGCGGTGTAGATGTACACGTCGTCGGGGTACTTGTCGCATCACCGGGTGTAGTCGTACACGTTCGAAGCGGAACTTGCGTATCCATGTACTTGGCAGTCCAGGACGTAGAGGTACACTTGTCCAAGTGGAACTTGGCGTCCCGGCCTGTAGTCGTTCGACGTCGTGGAAGAACTTGACATTCATGGGGTCTCGGTCTCGACAAGAGAAGGCAGCGGGGCAACGCCCTTGACGGACGGAGCTGGTGCGGAAGAACCATGGCGAGGCCGAAGGTTCCCGAGGCAGGGAGGCCAGCAGACGACGGGGAAAACGGGCGGAGGCGTAGGTCGCGGTTCCCGGCGAGGAACATGACCGGCGGCGGGCATCGAGCTTCATGGCGCGGCGGGATGCTCCTGCTTCGGCGAGGGGTGCTGGCTACCAGCGGGCAAGGCAGGAGAGCAGCAGCTGCAGAGGGCGCGGCTGCCATGGGAGGACGGCGACGAGGCGGAGGTGAGGGAGTTGCTCGGCGGCGCTCGATTCCGGCGAGGTCGAGGGGGGAGCGGGTGGCGGCCTTGGCGCCGTAGAGGGAGGCGCGCGGTGAGGCTGAGAGGGGATCGGGCGTAGGGAGCTCCTCTCCCTGGCTCGATGCGTGCGTGTGTGAGTGGCGGCGGGCAGAGGGAACGAGAGGGAGAGGTCGAGAGGAGGGGTCGGGCCTAGGGTTAGGAGGGACTGGTGCGGCGGCTGGGCCTTGGCCTTGGGCCGGCGCGGGAGGTTGGGAGGCCCAGGCTGCTGGGCTCCTTCTCTCTCTCTCTCACTCTTTTCAAAACAGAAAAATAAAGAGAAAGAAAAGGGAAGAAAAGAAAGGTTAGAGAAAGAGTTGGGCACGGGGATAATTTTCACGGACTCGTAAAAATGTGCATGGTCCATGAAAAATAGGAGAGGCATGATTGCAAGAATTTAAATCAAAGTCATTTGGATTTAATTCAAATGGTTTGAACAAGGACTAGGAATTAGAGGTGTCCAAAAAGGTTGGGATTTTTGGTGGAGCTCCGGAATATGATGAAAGAATATATGGCAAGGTTGGAAACCAAGAATTAAGATAACAAAGGCATTGGGATTATTTTGCAAGTGGGTTATGGTTAATTCCAAATAAATGGAATAATTTTATTATAGCTCCCTAATAATATTGAGAGGCTTTAATATGTTATAAAGAGAAATCACGAGTGAATTCCCTCGATTTAAATGGACCAAAGATCCATGCCATTTATTTAGTTGAGTTGCAAAAGATTTATGAGATGATGGCATGATGACATGATGCAAAGCAAAAATAAAAGAGCAAGCACAAATGAAACACACGGCGAAACTCGGAATAGCTGGAAGTCTTCTCGAGCATCGGTCTCGAGGCGTTACAAGACTCCACCACTACGAGAGGATCTCGTCCCGAGATCTAGGATGGCACCAGAGGGAAAACGGAAGGGGAGGAGGTAAAGACTAAGTTGCTTCTTTGATAAAAGAGTGAAACCAACGAATCTTAAGAGGTTGAGCAAATTGAAATAAAGAATACAATGGAGATGAATGGTATTGCAAACACTCCATTAGCAAAGAGGAACAAGGAACATTCGAGAACCTTGTCGGTTGAAAGACAAGAAACGAGGGCTTAACGAACCAAAGAATATGAAAGCACACCGGTAGAAAAAAAAACAAGGAACAAGAATGACATAATTTGGACAGCACTCCGGTAGAAAAGAGAAGGAAAACTTGATAAGATGGAAAGAACTTGAAAAGAGAACACCACACTCCGGTTAAATGGATTAGCAAGGAAAAGAACTGGATCTTGGCAAAACGAGATGATGAGTCGAAGAGAGTAACATCACAATGCCTCCGGAACGAAAGAATGGAAGTTAGATGGTTGGGAGAAAAGAACGGAGAAGATAATGACAACTTCAACCACAAATGATCTTGGAGAGCACCCTTCCAAGAAGGTTAGAACGGAGTTGTTGGGAAAACCAACAACGAAAAGAATAAGCTTGATATGGTCTTAAGGAATGCATCTCAAATTATGAGGTGACAACCTGCCACTCACGGGAAAAGAATTGGATTGATAAGGACAAGGAGACGAGAAAGCTATATCACCGGGAGGATAAAAGAAGAACTTGGGTCATTAATAAGCACCATAATAGCAACAATCCTTAGGGAAAGCTTTAAGTGAAGTATAAACCCAAGATAACTCCAAGGAAGAGCTTGATGGATTTAAAATATCTCATTCTTAACAACATGTGAATCATGAGACATGAACTCAAATTATCAAAAATGACATGATACCACCTCGAATGATGGTTGGAAGAATTGCACTTTAAAATGCCAGATAAAGAATATTTAGCTCCTCTGAAAAGAATCTCGATGAACACTTCAAGAAGGAATTAAATCCTTTGTGAATCATCATGTAGCGTCCATAAAGAACTCCGGTAATAAAAGGATGATCAGATGAAATGAAGGATGAAAAGAATAAGGTTGAAGCCTTGCAATGATTAGATGGATCTCCGTGGTGATATAATTGCGAGAGCTTGGAACTCCGAGGAAGATAAGGTGAAACAATTGAAATCAACAATTTTGATGAACCTCCGGAATAAGGAATTAATCATTTGGATGAAACAAGAACAAGAATTACATTATGCTCATCCTTCACCAATTTAAATTGATGACAAGCAATGGATTTGGCATACTACTTATTCTCATAGAAAGGATCAAGATAGATATGGCGCAAATTTGGGAAGGTCTTCAACGAACCACCGGTTGGATTTGGAAACAACGAATGAATTGATATGATATCCAAGAAAAGAGAAATCTTGAACGAACCACCGTAAGAATTGAAAATGAACGAAGAAAAGATAAAGAAACACCGGGAAGAATTAGAAAATGAACGAAGATACTTGAGAGAATTTAGATACAAGTGAACGAAGAGATCATGAACTGATTAGAGAATATTGAAAGATGCACCGGTAAGATTTGGAGAACGATAGACGAAGCTGAGAATGAATAATTCTTCTGAAATGATGGCCTTCGGAGAATCAAACTGAAAAGACTCCTGAAATGCTCCGGATGGGTGAAAATTATTCTCACAATCGAAAACAATTATGAGAGGATGGCATCAAGCTAGAACAATGAATCTTGAAGAGAATGGAGCAAAATTTAAGAGAAACTCTTCTTCGGTCTTCAAATGTTGAGAATGACGATGAGAAACACCACCATGAATTGTTGAAGCACTCCGGAATTAAAATTGGAAAGGTTGAACCAACGATGTAAAGAATTTGAAAGATCTTGGAGCAAAACAGCTGACTGATGAAAATCCATTCTTACGTCAAACTTTTAAATGAATTTGAGAATAGCTCCGGGAAAATTAGAAGAGTCAGGTAAGATCCTGGGAAAAGACCTGTGGGTTAGGGCCCACTCAAAAGAAACACCGTTGAACGATTACTTGAAAGGGAGATCACACCGGTTGATTTAAATGGCTTGAATGAGATAACATCCTCAAAAGAACTTGAGTGAATTGAGAATGGAAACTTGAATCTTCTAAGACATCTTCATCACTCCGGAACAAATGAATAGCGAGAGGTGATCGATTAAGAGGTGCACCGGCATGAGAAAACATTTGAAACAAGGAAAGGGATGTGACCAACATTGAAGGCTTGAATTTAGTCCACCGGAGAAGAAAATTAGAATGGAACAATGATAAAGTTGAAGCTTCCTTAGCGTCTTCATGAGAAATCACCAGATAAAACCATTGAAGGAAAAGAATGAAGAAACTTCACATCAATAAAAAGGATACTTGATTAAGAAATCTGAGTCCTTAAAGAAAGAGGGTGGGAGGGCGGGAAAAACAAAGACAATTTGGGACGGATGAAACAAGCAACGTTGGGAAAAACTGAGAGGTGATCTTGTGAATGTTGAAATGATCGGATACACTTGAAGAGAAGCACACCGGTTGGAAAGAATTGAAAAGACAACCTCAGTGATCAAGAAGGATTAGTATTTCCATAGAAATATGAGAACACTGGTTAGAAAAGGTATGGAATCAACACTTGGCATTGAAGCAACTCGAATACCACAAAACAAAACAAAAACAAAGGATTGGCTTGCAGAATAAGCCGGAAACAAACATATGATAGATCCCATATCGTATCATGTGTCTGTTGAAAAGATATTCTAGGAGCTACTTGAATTCCCACTTATAAACTCCCGAAACTTTCTGGTTATGCAATCAGGTGTTGGGGATACAGGGGACACAAAATATATATCACCCAAACTAACAATACCTAGATCCAGTTGTATCCATCCTTCAACACATAACCAAGAAACTTTCGGAAATCATCTACCTCAACCTTCGAAAAGCATCCGTTATACGAGTTATGGCAATACTCCCGCACTCGCCTCAGTACTGGGCTATCAGGGTTATCTCACCAACAACTGTACAAAAGAGATTTTCGATGTCGGCGTACTAAACTCAGGTATTCTAGAACTGCAACGATAAAATTATGACGACAACACCTTAGAGCTCAACTCCCCGGGACACCTCCACTAAACCCCTGCTGACAGGAGGCACCAAGACAATGTTATCATCACAAAACCATCGGAACGATTCTAAGATACCCGCGTGATCCTAAATTTTTTTTAGTGAAATTTGAGAAGGGAAGAGTCAAAATTCTACGTCAGGATGCCTTACCAGAGCGATGAGGAGACTGGAAGTAAAAAGAATTCCTAAACTCTCCGATACATAATTCCTAAATGACTCAAAACATTTTTTTCTAGACACAACTCGGCCGCCAAAAACGATCAATCAGTGGGGGGCTCCTAAGGTCGGGGAAGGCTCTGATACCAACTTGTAACACCCTCGATGCGGTTATATCACCCACGTATCGAAGCACGACTTAGAGGCATAACCGCATTGAAAGCAATGTCGCAAGTGAGGTAATCTTCACACAACCCATGTAATACATAAGGGAAAAAGATACATAGTTGGCTTACAATCGCCACTTCACACAATACATGAGTAAAGCATTACATCATACAGATACAATCAAGGTCCGACTACGGAACCAAAATAAAAGAAGACTACCCCAAATGCTACACAGATCCCCGATCGTCCCGACTGGGCTCCACTACTGATCGACTGGAATGAAACAACACAATGAGCAAGATCTTCATCGAGCTCCTCCTTGAACTCGGGTGCGTCACCTGCACAGTTTCATCGGCACCTCCAAACTGGTTTTGGAAGTATCTGTGAGTCACGGGGACTCAGCAATCTCACACCCGCGAGATCAAGACTATTTAAGCTTATAGGTAGAGTAAAGGTATGAGGTGGAGCTGCAGCAAGCGACTAGCATATCTGGTGTCTAACATACGCAAATGAGAGCGAGAAGAGAAAGCAAAAGCACGGTCGAAGAACTATGATCAAGAAGTGATCCTGGAACTACTTACGTCAAGCATAACTCCAACACCGTGTTCACTTCCCGGACTCCGCCGAGAAGAGACCATCACGGTCACACACGCGGTTGGTGTATTTTAATTAAGATCAACTTCGGGTTTTCTACAACCGGACATTAACAAATTCCCATCTGCCACATAACCGCGGGCACGACTTTCGAAAGTTCAAACCCTGCAGGGGTGTCCCAACTTAGCCCATGATAAGCTCTCGCGATCAACGAAGGATATTCCTTCTCCCCGGGAAGACCCGATCAGTCTCGGAATCTCGGCTACAAGACATTTCGACAGTAATAAAACAAGTCCAGCAAAGCCGCCCGGATGTGCCGACAAATCCTGATAGGAGCTGCACATATCTCGGTCTCAGGGCACACCGGATGAGCAAGACGTGGGGTTGGCATAGACCCTGATTGCGCAGGGGGCGCCGGACATCGCTCGGTTTGGACCAGCACTTAGAGAAGCACTGGCCCGGGGGGGCTAAAATAAAGATGACCCTCGGGCTGGCCGACCCAAGGGAAAGGGATAGGTGGTGGTGAGGCAAATGGTAAAACCAAGGTTGGGCCTTGCTGGAGGAGTCTTATTCAAAGCGAACTATCAAGGGGGTCCCATAAATCACCCGACCGCGTTAGGGACGCAAAATCCGGGAAAATAATACCGATATGAAGGAAACTAGGGCGGCAAGAGTGGAACAAAACACCAGGCATAAGGCCGAGCCTTCCACCCTTTACCAAGTATATAGATGCATTAATTAAATAAGATATATTGTGATATCCCAACAAGTAAACATGTTCCAACAAGGAACAACATCTCCATGTTCCAACAAGGAATGAACTTCATCTTCACCTGCAACTAACAATGCTATAAGAGGGGCTGAGCAAAGCGGTAACATAGCCAAACAACGGTTTGCTAGGACAAGGTGGGTTAGAGGCTTGACATGGCAACATGGGAGGCATGATAAGCAAGTGGTAGGTATCGCAGCATAGGCATAGCAAAAGAGCGAGCAATCTAGCAAGCAAAGATAGAAGTGATTTCGAGGGTATGGTCATCTTGCCTGAGATCCTGCAAGGAAGAAGAACGAGTCCATGAAGAAGACAAACGGACGTAGTCGAGCGAATCCTCACAATCGCAACGTTATCGGAACTAACCCGAAGAAGCAACACCGGAAAGAAGCAAACACCATAGTAAAACAACCACCACATAAACATGGCATGATGCACAACCAAGTATGATGCATGTCCGGTTTAAATAAGCATGGCATGGCAAAGTGCAACAAACAACACTACAAATTAAGTGGAGCTCAATATGCAACGAGTTGCATATTGACGAAACACCACATTAATTTATTTAGTTCTCTCTCGGTCATGTACCCAACAATATTAAATGTTGATTAAGATGGCAAGAGGTGAAGCATAAGAAAAACTACCTATCTAGGCAAATTTAAATGAGGCCGGAACAACAAACCAATTCCAGGAAAATCCCCATATGCCTTTAGCAATTTGGTGCAACACCAATTTTAAACATTTTTAAATGTTGTTATCATGATGCGGATGACAATGCAAGTTTTAAGCAATTTTATGAAAATGTTGACACGAGCATGATATGAAGCATTTGTCACCGTGGTAGAAAGAAAGGGGTGCCACGGCAACGAATCCGAAAATGATGCCACGGCAACATATCGGTTCCGGTAGCTCATTGAGATATCGGTGCAAAAGAAGCAAGTGTGCGGAACATGCAAGATGGTGGGGTGATCCCGGCGACCGGGTTCCCACGGGTCGATGGCATGGCAAACGAGGAGGAACGCGCAAGGAACAACTCGAACACGGGCATCTCATACAACACACATTCGTTCTTGAAAGGTCGTCTCGGCGGTTATACCTTCAAAGCGTGCATTTTCGGGGCGGAACGAGTCGGTGCAAAGTAGAGGAAGTAGTCGTTCTCGGGACGGTCGTCGTGGAAGTAGTGGTTCACGTTCATTTTTGAAGAGGTACTTGAAGGAACCAACGTCTTCGGGGCAACGGTAGTGGTACACACGACGTCGGGGTACTTGTCGGTCTGGTCTTGGCGGTGTAGATGTACACGTCGTCGGGGTACTTGTCGCATCACCGGGTGTAGTCGTACACGTTCGAAGCGGAACTTGCGTATCCATGTACTTGGCAGTCCAGGACGTAGAGGTACACTTGTCCAAGTGGAACTTGGCGTCCCGGCCTGTAGTCGTTCGACGTCGTGGAAGAACTTGACGTTCATGGGGTCTCGGTCTCGACAAGAGAAGGCAGCGGGGCAACGCCCTTGACGGACGGAGCTGGTGCGGAAGAACCATGGCGAGGCCGAAGGTTCCCGAGGCAGGGAGGCCAGCAGACGACGGGGAAAACGGGCGGAGGCGTAGGTCGCGGTTCCCGGCGAGGAACATGACCGGCGGCGGGCATCGAGCTTCATGGCGCGGCGGGATGCTCCTGCTTCGGCGAGGGGTGCTGGCTACCAGCGGGCAAGGCAGGAGAGCAGCAGCTGCAGAGGGCGCGGGGAGGCAGCGGCGAGGCGAGGCGCTTGAGGGCACGGCGCGGCTGCCATGGGAGGACGGCGACGAGGCGGAGGTGAGGGAGTTGCTCGGCGGCGCTCGATTCCGGCGAGGTCGAGGGGGGAGCGGGTGGCGGCCTTGGCGCCGTAGAGGGAGGCGCGCGGTGAGGCTGAGAGGGGATCGGGCGTAGGGAGCTCCTCTCCCTGGCTCGATGCGTGCGTGTGTGAGTGGCGGCGGGTAGAGGGAACGAGAGGGAGAGGTCGAGAGGAGGGGTCGGGCCTAGGGTTAGGAGGGACTGGTGGGGCGGCTGGGCCTTGGCCTTGGGCCGGCGCGGGAGGTTGGGAGGCCCAGGCTGCTGGGCTCCTTCTCTCTCTCTCTCACTCTTTTCAAAACAGAAAAATAAAGAGAAAGAAAAGGGAAGAAAAGAAAGGTTAGAGAAAGAGTTGGGCACGGGGATAATTTTCACGGACTCGTAAAAATGTGCATGGTCCATGAAAAATAGGAGAGGCATGATTGCAAGAATTTAAATCAAAGTCATTTGGATTTAATTCAAATGGTTTGAACAAGGACTAGGAATTAGAGGTGTCCAAAAAGGTTGGGATTTTTGGTGGAGCTCCGGAATATGATGAAAGAATATATGGCAAGGTTGGAAACCAAGAATTAAGATAACAAAGGCATTGGGATTATTTTGCAAGTGGGTTATGGTTAATTCCAAATAAATGGAATAATTTTATTATAGCTCCCTAATAATATTGAGAGGCTTTAATATGTTATAAAGAGAAATCACGAGTGAATTCCCTCGATTTAAATGGACCAAAGATCCATGCCATTTATTTAGTTGAGTTGCAAAAGATTTATGAGATGATGGCATGATGACATGATGCAAAGCAAAAATAAAAGAGCAAGCACAAAAGAAACACACGGCGAAACTCGGAATAGCTGGAAGTCTTCTCGAGCATCGGTCTTGGGGCGTTACAATCTCTCACTAAATTTCAAGGTATAAGTGTTCTCCTTGAGTATGCACCGTTGCGAAAGTTCGTCGTGCCGAGACACCACGTGATGATCGGGTGTGATAAGCTCTACGTTCACATACAATGGGTGCAAGCCAGTTTTGCACACGCAGAATACTCGGGTTAAACTTGACGAGCTGAGCATATGCAGATATGGACTCGGAACACTGAGACCGAAAGGTTGAGCGTGAATCATATAGTAGATATGATCAACATAGTGATGTTCACCGTTGAAAACTACTCCATCTCACGTGATGATCGGACATGGTTTAGTTGATTTGGATCACGTGATTACTTAGATGATTAGAGGGATGTTTATCTAAGTGGGAGTTCTTAAGTAATATGATTAATTGAACTTTAATTTATCATGAACTTAGTACCTGATAGTATTTTGCATGTCTATGTTGTTGTAGATAGATGGCCCGTGCTGTTGTTCCGTTGAACTTTAATGCATTCCTTGAGAAAGCAAAGTTGAAAGATGATGGTAGCAATTACACGGACTGGGTCCGTAACTTGAGGATTATCCTCATTGTGGCACAGAAGAATTACGTCTTGAAAGCACCGCTAGGTGCCAAACCCGCTGCAGGAGCAACGCCAGATGTTATGAACGTATGGCAGAGCAAAGCTGATGACTACTCGAGAGTTCAGTGTGCCATGCTTTACGGCTTAGAACCGGGACTTCAACGATGTTTTGAACATCATGGAGCATATGAGATGTTCCAGGAGTTGAAGTTAATATTTCACGCAAATGCCCGGATTGAGAGATATGAAGTCTCCAATAAGTTCTACAGCTGCAAGATGGAGGAGAATAGTTCTGTCAGTGAGCATATACTCAAAATGTCTAGGTATAACAATCACTTGATTCAACTGGGAGTTAATCTTCCGGCTGATAGTGTCATTGACAGAATTCTTCAATCACTACCACCAAGCTACAAGAGCTTCGTGATGAACTATAATATGCAAGGGATGGATAAGACAATTCCCGAGCTCTTCGCGATGCTAAAGGCTGCGATGGAAGAAATCAATAAGGAGCATCAAGTGTTGATGGTCAACAAGACCACCAGTTTCAAGAAAAAAGGTAAAGGTAAGAAGGGAAACTTCAATAAGAACGGCAAGCAAGTTGTTGTTCAAGTGAAGAAGCCCAAGTCTGGACCTAAGCCTGAGACTGAGTGCTTCTACTGCAAAGGGACTGGTCACTAGAAGCGGAACTGCCCCAAGTATTTGGCGGATAAGAAGGATGGCAAGGTGAACAAAGGTATATGTGATATACATGTTATTGATGTGTACCTTACTAATGCTCGCAGTAGCACCAAGGTATTTGATACTGGTTCTGTTGCTAATATCTGCAACTCGAAACAGGGACTACGGATTAAGCGAAGATTGGCTAAGGAAGGTGACGATACACGTGGGAAATGGTTCCAAAGTCAATGTGACCGCGGTCGGCACGCTACCTCTACATCTACCTTCAGGATTATTAGACCTGAATAATTGTTATTTGGTGCCAGCGTTGAGCATGAACATTATATCTAGATCTTGTTTAATGTGAGACGGTTATTCGTTTAAATCTGAGAATAATGGTTGTTCTATTTATATGAGTAATATCTTTTATGGTCATGCACCCTTGAAGAGTGGTCTATTTTTTATGAATCTCGATAGTAGTGTTACACATATTCATAATATTGAAGCCAAAAGATGCAGAGTTGATAATGATAGTGCAACTTATTTGTGGCACTGCCGTTTAGGTCATATTGGTGTAAAGCGCATGAAGAAACTCCATTCTGATGGACTTTTGGAATCACTTGATTATGAATCACTTGGTACTTGCGAACCATGCCTCATGGGCAAGATGACTAAAACGCCGTTCTCCGGAACAATGGAGCGAGCAACAGATTTGTTGGAAATCATACATACTGATGTATGTGGTCCGATGAATGTTGAGGCTCGCGGCGGGTATCGTTATTTTCTCACCTTCACAGATGATTTGAGCAGATATGGGTATTCTACTTGATGAAGCATAAGTCTAAAACATTTGAAAAGATCAAAGAATTTCAGAGTGAAGTGGAAATCATCGTAACAAGAAAATAAAGTTTCTACAATCTGATCGTGGAGGAGAATATTTGAGTTACGAGTTTGGTCTTCATTTGAAACAATGCGGAATAGTTTCGCAACTCACTCCACCCGGAACACCACAGTGTAATGGTGTGTCCGAACGTCGTAATCGTACTTTATTAGATATGGTGCGATCTATGATGTCTCTTACTGATTACCGCTATCGTTTTGGGGTTATGCTTTAGAGACGACCGCATTCATGTTAAATAAGGCACCATCTAAATCTGTTGAGGCGATGCCTTATGAACTGTGGTTTGGCAAGAAACCAAAGTTGTCGTTTCTTAAAGTTTGGGGCTGCGATGCTTATGTGAAAAAACTTCAACCTGATAAGCTCGAACCCAAATTGGAAAAATGTGTCTTCATAGGATACCCAAAGGAGACTGTTGGGTACACCTTCTATCACAGATCCGAAGGCAAGACATTCGTTGCAAAGAATGGACCCTTTCTAGATAAGGAGTTTCTCTCGAAAGAAGTGAGTGGGAGGAAAGTATAACTTGATGAGGTAACTGTACCTGCTCCCTTAAATGTGTATTGGAAGTGAAGATCTGTTCTGATGGCTCTCTCCATGAATGAAGCGTGGGTGGAGGGGTATATATAGCCTCCACACAAAATCTAACCGTTACACACAATCTGCTAAACTCGGTGGGACCGAATCGTTAAACTCGGTCGGACCGATTCAGCAAACCTAGTGACCGTTAGGATTTTCGGTGGGACTGAGATGCAACTCGGTAGGACCGATATGGTTAGGGTTAGGGCATAACGTAATCTCGGTGTGACCGATTACACAAACTCGGTTGGACCGATTTTGGTAATAAGCTAACAGAGAGTTGGTCAGGTAAACTCGGTGGGACCGATTCGCTCTTTTCGGTGAGACCGAAATGTTACGAAAGGGAAACAGTGAGTTTACATTGCAATCTCGGTGGGACCGATCGCTCACTTCGGTTGGACCGAAACGTTACGAAGGGAAACAGAGAAATTGCAATCCCATTTCGGTGAGACCGAGATCCCTATCGGTGAAACCGATTTGCTAGGGTTTGCGGCAGTGGCTATGACATGTGAAACTCGGTGGCTCTGGATAGGAAGAATCGGTGGGGCCGAGTTTGACTTTAGGTTTGGGTCATATTTGGATATGGAAAGGTATTTGAGGATTTTGGAGCATATCACTAAGCACATGAAGCAAGAGGCTCATTAAGCAACACCTCATCCCTCCTTAATAGTATTGGCTTTTCCTATGGACTCAATGTGATCTTGGATCACTAAAAATGTAAAATGTAGAGTCTTGTTCTTGAAGCTTGAGCCAATCCTTTGTCCTTGTAATTTTGAGGGATCCACTTTCCTCATCCATGCCATGCCATCCATTGAGCTTTTCTGAAATATTCATCTTGGAATGATGTTAGCTCAATGAGCTATATGTTGTTAGGAATTACCAAAACTACCCAGGGATAGTTGCACTTTCAATCACCGAATGATCGATGCCCATCCTGCGCACTGTGTCCTGGTAAAGCAGATTTAGACTGTTGCCGCCGTCCATAAGGACTCGAGTGAGGTGTAACCCGTCTATTATTGGGTCGAGGACTAATGCGGCCAGATTGCCCTGATTGGCGTTAACCGGACAATCCGTGCGGTTGAAGGTGACCAGCCCCAGTTTATATTGTGGGACGACTAGTTCTGTTGAGTCGCTATCCCTAAGGATGCATATCCAGTCCGAGTTGGTAATTTGGGTGGTATTTACCACATTCACCGATTGAATATGCGGGGGAAATTTCTTTGCCCTCCTGTGTTTGGTGGTCTGGACTCTTTGTTGCTATCGTCGCTTTGAGACCCCCTTTCGTCTTTAGCGCCTGCCCTGACGGTTTGTTCGAAGACCCAGCATTCTCTGTTTGTACGGGTGGCTGGCGTTTCAGGGGTGCCATGAATTTGGCATTGGCGATAGAGTATGCTGTCTAGACTGGATGGACCCGGATTTTTATTTTTGGGTGGCCCTTTCCGCTGACCGGACTTTGAGCCCCTGAACCCGGCATTAACTGCCATATTTTCGACGTTTTCACCATATTTGCGGCGCTTGTGTTTGTTGTGTTGCGGTTTGCCGTTGTGTCCCTGCCTTCTGATATGCCACATTTGCTTGCTGTATTGGTACTACGAGCCAACTAGCTATCTTCGCCCGCACAAAAGCGGGTCATAAGTGTCGTGAGGGCTGCCATGGATTTTGGCTTCTCTTGGCCGAGGTGCCGGGCGAGCCATTCGTCGCGGATATTATGCTTAAATGCTGCTAAGGCCTGTGCATCCGGACAGTCGACTATTTGGTTCTTCTTGGTCAGGAACCGTGTCCAGAATTTCCTGGCCGATTCCCCTGGCTGTTGAGTTATATGACTTAAATCGTCAGCGTCCGGCGGCTGCACATAATTCCCCTGGAAATTGTCCAGGAATGCCTCTGCCAGGCTCTCCCAGCTTCCGATGGAGTTTGTCGGCAAGCTATTGAGCCAATGCCGAGCCGGCCCTTTGAGCTTTAGCGGGAGATACTTGATGGTATGTAGGTCATCCCCGCGGGCCATGTGAATGTGGAGGAAGAAGTCTTCTATCCATACCGCGGGGTTTGTAGTACCATCGTATGATTCAATATTTATGGGTTTAAAACCCTCTGGGAATTCATGATCCATTACTTCGTCAGTGAAGCATAGGGGGTGTGCGGCGCCTCTGTGATGGGCTATATCACGACGCAGTTCATATGAGTCTTCCCTGCTGTGTTCGGCCCGGCCGGATTTACTTTTAGTGTATCTGGCGTGACGGTCATCGTCCCGCGTAGGTGCACGCCCCCGTGATCCGTAGATCGATCTTGCGTGTTTTGCCCTATTTTTCAATACGTTTCGCAGGTCCCGCGTGTTGCCCCGGGCCTTGGTATTTTTGTTTGAGTGGCGGCGGGGTGCCGGCTGAGCTTCAGGCTGAAATGCCTCTCTGTCTCGGCCACGAGATGGCTGATCAGCCGCATCGTACGCTGGTGATGTAGGTTTCAATGCTTCCTCCTCGAGTCGGGGTAGCAACCTGCGCTTTGGGTAGCCCTTGGAGGGGTGTTCGAGTTCATATTCCTCGGCCGCAAGGGCTTCAGTCCATCTGTCTGCTAGCAAACCTTGATCAGCTCGAAGCTGTTGTTGCTTTTTCTTCAGGCTATTTGCTGTGGCTATAAGCCGGCGCTTAAAGCGCTCCTGCTCGACGGGATCCTCAGGCACGATAAATTGTTTGTCGTCGAGGCTCACCTCGTCTTCGGAGAGAGGCGTGTAATTGTCATCCTCCGCTTCTCCGTCTGCTGCCCGCTCAGGAGGGCTGGCTTGTTCGTCCTCCCACTCTAAATCTTGTTGGAGGGGATTCTCGTCGTCTTCGGCACTGTCCGGAGTGTTATTGTCTCTTGTGCCGGTATCACTACTTTTGCTATGGCGAGACTTAGAGCGGCGCTGCTGACGTCGGCGCTTCGGTTGCTTCTTGGAGGGGTCATCCTCCGCTATCTTATCGCCATTGCCTTCTTGGGTGAATCCACCATGTATATATCATATGATGATGTGGAGGTCCAGTGCCCTGTGGGCAGTGGTTCCAATTCGTCCCTGCATCGTCGTCCATGCCGTCGATGTCTTCGGAGTCGAAGTCGAGCATGTCGGTTAAATCGTCGACACTGGCTACTAAGTGGGTGGTGGGTGGGGAACGAATTTCTTCGTCGTCCGCATCCCATCCTAGCCGGACATAGTTCGGCCAATGTTCTCCTGACAAGGAGAGAGACTTTAATGAATTTAGCATGTCGCAGAAAGGCGAGTGCTGAAAGATATCCGCGGAGGTAAACTCCATGATCGGTGCCCAATCAGATTCGATAGGCATGGACGCAGGCGGTTCGGAGCCTGTGGCCGGGGACGAATCCAATGGTTCGGCAGCACAGCTCTCGCGAGGGGTGAAGTCATTATTCAGCTCTATCGCCGCTGAGAGTGCGGCCTCCAAGGCGGGGTCTATCCACCCGTCCTCGGTTGGCGCAATTTGCTCCGGATCAAGGGCCGGAGTAGTTGCAGGTGTGATCTCCCGAACACTGTCCAATGGTCAAGTTACAAGGGAGGAGATCTACATATCCGTATTGCAAAGCTTGCCTTCCACGCCAAGGAGAGTCCCATCCGGACACGGGACAAAGTCTTCAATCTTGTATCTTCATAGTCCAAGAGTCCGGCCAAAGGATATAGTCCGGCTGTCCGGATACCCCCTAATCTAGGACTCCCTCACAACCTCATGAGTGCTTAGTGATAAAACATACCACCAGATTCTACACAAATAATTGTCTTAAAATTGATCACATGCATAAAGAACTATTCCACTATCCCATAATATAAAATCATTTTGCAAACTGTTTTTGCTTGCAAAACGGTCTTATATTCTGATGGGACGGAGAGAGTATTATGCACTTATGATTGATGCAAATCACGAGTAGCAATGTAGTAGTTCTACTGTCTACAATTAGCAGCATACTCTATCATGGGCAATGTTGACGGCTACGTGATGTGAAACGAGAGAAACAGATTGGGTTTGGCACAGCCCATAGGGCGGCCGGGGGAACACTTATATATCATGCCTCTAGGGCATATGGCGAAGCCAAGATTATATAGGCTGTTACAAGGGATAGAGAGATAAATATAAATATTAACAACCCTCCTAATTCGTAACAACATATAGTTTAACATCCCCCTCAATCCAAACTTCCCTCAAGAAGATTCAGATTGTATCTATTGGAGACAAACATCGTCTCAGCTAGTGGCTTTGTGAATATATCAGCAACTTGTTCTTTAGAAGAGATGAACCAAACATCCAACACCTTGGCTGCAACTCTCTCTCGAACAAAATAGAAATCTACTCCTATATGCTTAGTCCTGGCATGAAATACTAGATTAGCAGATACATAAGTAGCTCCCAAATTGTCACACCATAGAATAGGTGGTCGTGCCATGAAGACACCAAGTTCACTAAGAACTGATTGGATCCAGATTATCTCTGCTGTCCCATTTGCAAGTGCTTTATACTCAGACTCCGTGCTTGACCGGGAGACTGTGGCTTGTTTTCTTGAACTCCAAGACACAATATTAGGTCCAAGAAATAAAACAAAACCTCCTGTGGACCTTCGATAATCACTGCACCCTGCCCTGTCTGTATCAAAAAACAGCTCAGCAACATTGAAGGGGACCTACTTACGAAGAGGCCCATGCTCCGAGTATACTTCAAGTATCTCAAAATTCTTTTGGCTGCTGAGAGATGTACAGTTGTTGGTGCATGAAGGAACTGACAGACATGGTTCACTCCAAAGGAAATATCTGGCCTGGTAAGCGTTAGATACTGAAGGGCACCAACCAGACTGCGATATTTGGTGCTATCATCTTGAGACAACGGTGAGCCACTTTCCTTGGTGATTTTCCCGGCTGAAGACATGGGTGTAGTGGAGATGTTGCAATTCTCCATATTAGCTCGGTGAAGGATGTCGCCAATATACTCCTATTGAGAAAGGACAATCCCCCGAGGCGATGACCTCACCTCAACTCCAAGGAAATAATGCAAAGGACTGAGATCTTTGATAGCAAACGAAGCCTGAAGGTCAGCAAGCAACTTGGTAGTAGCAGCAGAAGGCGAACTGGCCACAATGATACCGTCCACATACACAAGCATAAACACGGTGACACGAGCATGTCGAAGGACAAAGAGAGAGGTGTCAGCCTTAGACGCCACAGAACCAAGTTGAAGAAGCCTCGAACTGAGTCTGGAGTACCACGCACGAGGGGCTTGTTTGAGACCATATATTGCTTTCCCGAGCTTGCAGAGATGGCGTGGCGCCTTGGGGTCCACAAAACCAAGGGGTTGACGCATATACACCTCTTCCTGAAGAACACCATGAAGAAAGGCATTTTGCACGTCCAGTTGACGCAGGCACCATCCACGAGAGACTGCAATGGAGAGAACCAAACGGACGGTGACTGGCTTGACGACTGGGCTGAATGTATCATCATAGTCCAGACCGTATCGTTGTTTGAACCCCTTCGCAATGAGTCGTGCTTTGTGACGATCAACCGTACCATCCGCCTTGTGCTTGAGTTTGAAAACCCATTTACAGTCGATCACGTTGACGTTGGGCGGTGGTGGAACCAAGGACCATGTGCCATTGTGATGAAGGGAAGCAAGCTCGTGTTGCATGGCCGCACGCCACGCGGGAGATATGATGGCTTTGCGATGATCAGTAGGTTCCTGCAAGGCGAGAAACGCACGGCGAGCGGATCGTACATGACTTTTCCATCGATGCGTTGCATGGCCTTGCGCGTGTTGTTACGTAGGCGGGTGACCATGGTGTGGCTTGGTGGAGCAGCAGATCCGAGCGGAGCAGAAGATCCGGGCAACAGATCCTCCTGGGATCCCCCACTAGTGACAGGACCAGAGGTACCAGGATCCTCCTAGGATACCAAGCCGCAAGCTGGTGATACGTCTCCAACGTATCTACTTTTTCTCACACTTTTCCTCTTGTTTTGGACTCTCATTTGCAGGAATTGAATGAAACTAACCCCGTACTGACGCTGTTTTCAGCAGAACTACCATGGTGTTGTTTTTGTGCAGAAATAAAAGTTCTCGAAATGGAACGAAACTTTGCGAGGATTTTTTTATAATAAAAGAGAATTTCTAGAGCCAAGATCCACCGGAGAGGGGCCCCTGGGTCGGCACAACCCACCAGGGCATGCCCCCTCTCCAGGCGCGCCCAGGTGGGTTGTACCCACCTGGTGGCCCCGCAGACCTCAAACCTGACACTATAAAATCACATATTTCCAGAAAAAAAATCAAGGAGAAAGAATTATCACGATCCACGAGACGGAGCCGCCGCCAAGCCCTGTTCTTCCTCGGGAGGGCAGATCTGGAGTCCGTTTTAGGCTCCGGAGAGGGGGATCTTCGTTCTTCGTCATCACCAACCCTTCTCCATCGCCAATTCCATGATGCTCCCCACCAGGAGTGAGTAATTCCTTCATAGGCTCGTTGGTCGGTGAGGAGTTGGATGAGATTCATCATGTAATCGAGTTAGTTTTGTTAGGGCTTGATCCCTAGTATCCACTATGTTCCTAGATTCATGACTTTGCTATGCTTAATGCTTGTCACTTTGGGCTCGGGTACCATGAACTCAGATCTAAACTGTTTATGAATTCATCATTATATCCATGTTTTAGATCCGATCTTGCAAGTTATAGTCACCTACTACGCGTTATGATCCGACAACCCCGGAGTGACAACAACCGGGCCCACTCTCGGTGATGACCGTAGTTTGAGGAGTTCATGTATTCACTATGTGTTAATGCTTTGTTCCGGTTCTCTATTAAAAGGAGGCCTTAATATCCCTTAGTTTCCAATATGGACCCCGCTGCCACGGGAGAATTGGACAAAAGATGTCATGCAAGTTCTTTTAATAAAGCATGTATGGCTATTTACAGAATACATGCCTACATTATATCGATGAACTAGAGCTAGTGTCGTATCGCCCTAGGTTATAACTGTCACATGATGAATGTCATCCAACAAGTCACTGATCCAATGCCTAAGAACTTTTCAATATTGTTTCTGCTAAGTTACTACTGCTATCATCACTGTTACACTTGCTACAAAATTACTGCTATCACTGTTACTGTTACTATTGTTGTTGTCACTATTATCAAAACTATCAAACTACTGTGCTACTGATCACTTTGCTGCAGATAATTAATCTCCAGGTGTGGTTGAATTGACAACTCAGCTGCTAATACCTTCAAATATTCTTTGGCTCCCCTTGTGTCGAATCTATAAATTTGGGTTGAATACTCTACCCTCGAAAACTGTTGCGATCCCATATACTTGTGGGTTATCAAGACCTTTTTCTGGCGCCACCGCCGGGGAGCATAGCTATATTTGTTGAGTAACTTGGGATTATTATCATATTATCACTATGAAGAATCTAAAGGATCCTAAGACTAAGATTTATCCCTCAAAGACGAGGGGAGGTAAGGAATTGCCATCCAGTTCTGCTTTAGATTCACCTTCTATTATGAGTAAACTTGCAACACCACCACATGCTATTAATTCTGATGTGTTGCAAGTTATTGATGATGCTACTTCTACTATGAATGGTGCTTATGATGATGCTAGTACCTTGCTTTCTAATGATGATGTGCCACTTAGTGAATTTCTTGATGAACAAATTGCTAGAGTTATATAACATGATGTTGTTGAATCTGATGATGAGCTTGAGACTGAAACTCCTGAAACACCGGCTAGAACTATCCTTCCTAGATATGAATTGCCTAAGGTACCGGAAGGTTATGTTATGAGTGAAGAAACAACTAGAGATATTCTTGCTTGTAATGATAGAGATGATCTAGAGAAATTACTACAAAAGTATAAAGAAAAATCTCTGAATGCTAGAATGAAATGTGATCCTAAGTTTGCTACTTCACCCATCTTTATTGATGATAAGGATTATGAATTCTCTGTCGACCCAGAGTTGATTACTTTGGTTGAATCTGATCCTTTCCATGGTTATGAAACTGAAACTGTTGTGGCACATCTTACTAAGTTGAATGATATAGCCACCCTTTTTACTCATGATGAGAAAACTTGCTACTACTTTATTCTCAAATTATTTCCTTTCTCATTAAAGGGTGATGCTAAAGCTTGGTACAATATGTCGGATTTCGGGTTCCGGCAAAACCCTTAAGGTTCGAACACTGGGGTGCGCACGAAGATCTCTCCCTTCCCTAGCTCACCCACTCACCACGATCTCCAGGTTCGGCACGTCGAACTCGAAGAACAAGGGACACCGGGTTTATACTGGTTCGGGCCACCTATGTGGTGTAATACCCTACTCGAGTGTGGTGTGGTGGATTGCCTCATAGGCTAAAGATGAACAAGTACAAGGGAAGAACAGCCTCCTGAGGAGAGGTGTTCTTGAGCTCGGTGAGCTTGTGTGGTTGATGGTGATCTGGTTCCTCCGTCTCCTTCTAAGGTGGTGGCTAGTCCTATTTATAGAGGCCCGGGTCCTCTCCCCAAATGTTAGGCGGGAAGGGATCCCACAACGGCCAATTTGAAGAGGGACAGCTAGTACAAGTTATCCTGACAAAAGGAGGTCTTCGCCTGCCAAAGACTCTGGTGGTGACGCTGTCGTGGGCTCTGCGATGACCTTCGTCCTGCCGCCTGCTAGTCTTGGTCTCGTTGGACCGATATAGAAACCTTTGCCTGATGCCTCGGGACTCCTCGCCTGCGCTTGCCCCTTTAGCACCAAAGAAGCAGCGGGTACTCTGCGGCCGCTGGCGCCCGCCTGGCCTTAGTCGTCATGACTCACGTCACGGGAACCTCACGAGGTGCCCCTCGCCTTGATATCTCTGCCCCTCGCGAGCCAGCCTAGTGAGGCTGCCCCTGAGGAGGTATTCTGTCGTCCGCCTCGCGAGGCTTGGCCCCTCGCGAGGGTCTTGAGTGTATGCTGGTGAAGATGGGCCGTACCAGGCCGCTCGTGGAGCCACCCGTGGGCCGCAGGCAGGCAAGTCTAGGGACCCCTGTTCCCAGAACGCCGACAGTAGCGCCCGGGCCCAAGGCGCGCTCAGACTTGGCTTCGAGGTGAAGCCAAAGGGCAAGTTGAAAGGATCGAGAAGAGGTGTCTAGAGGGGGGGTGATTAGACACTAAGTATCAAAAGTTGCAGTTTTTAATTTCTTTAAGCTGATGTGGAGTTTTGGCACAAGTTTAACAAACACAATACATATCAAGCAAGCATGCAAAGAGTATATGAGCAGCGGAAAGTAAAGCATGCAACTTGCAAGAATGTAAAGGATGGGATTGGAGTGTGCAAACGCAATTTGGAGACATGGAGATTTTTGAGACGTGGTTCCGATAGGTGGTGCTATCATACATCAACGTTGATGGAGACTTCAACCCATGAGGAGTAACGGTTGCGCGAGTCCATGGAGGGCTCCATCCACGAAGGGTCCACGAAGAAGCAACCTTGTCTATCCCACCATGGCCGTCGCCCATGAAGGACTTGCCTCACTAGCGGTAGATCTTCACGAAGTAGGCGATATCCTTGCCCTTACAAACTCCTTGGTTCAACTCCACAATCTTGTCAGAGGCTCCCAAGTGACACCTAGCCAATCTAGGAGACACCACTCTCCAAGAAGTAACAAATGGTGTGTTGATGATGAACTCCTTGCTCTTGTGCTTCAAATGATAGTCTCCCCAACACTCAACTCTCTCTCACTGGATATGGATTTGGTGGAAAGAAGATTTGAGTGGAAAGCAACTTGGGGAAGGCTAGAGATCAAGAGTCATATGGTAGGAATGGAATATCTTGGCCTCAACACAAGTGTAGGTGGTTCTCTCTCAGAATAGGTAAGTTCGAAGTGTAGGTTCATTCTGATGGCTCTCTCCACGAATGAAGAGGAGGTGGAGGGGTATATATAGCCTTCACACAAAATCTAACCGTTACACACAACTTGCCAATCTCGGGGGGGGCCGAATTGATAAACTCGGTCGG
Organism: Aegilops umbellulata; assembly: GCA_032464435.1. NCBI lineage: Eukaryota > Viridiplantae > Streptophyta > Magnoliopsida > Poales > Poaceae > Aegilops > Aegilops umbellulata. The sequence continues at coordinate 247,278,873 of CP136058.1, read as the reverse complement.
ACCGATTCAACAAATCTAGTGACCGTTAGGATTTTCGGTGGGACCGGCATGCAACTCGGTAGGACCGATATGGTTAGAGTTAGGGAATAACGTAATCTTGGTGATACCGATTACACAAACTCGGTGAGACCGATTTTGGTAATAAGCTAACCAGAGAGTTGGTCAGGTAAACTCGGTCGGACCGATTCGCTCATTTCGGTGAGACCGAAATGTTATGAAAAGGGAACAGAGAGTTTACATTGCAATCTCGGTAGGACCGATTACGCAACCTCAGTGAGACTGATTTTGGTAATAGATCCATACAGAGAGATTGCAATTCCATCTCGGTGAGACCGAGATCCCTATCGTTGTGACCGATTTGCCTAGGGTTTGTGGAAGTGGATATGACATCTGTACTTGGTGGCGCCGGATAGAAAGAATCGGTGGGGCCGAGTTTGACTTTTGGTTTAGGTCATATGTGGATGTGAGAAAGTAGTTGAGGGCTTTGGAGCATATTACTAAGCACTTTGAGCAAGAGCCTCATTAAGCAACACCTCATCCCTCCTTGATAGTATTGGCTTGTCCTATAGACTCAATGTGATCTTGGATCACTAAAATAGAAAATGTAGAGTCTTGAGCTTGGAGCTTGAGCCAATCCTTTGTCCGTAGCATCTTGAAGGGGTTCCACATCCTCTAGTCCATGCCACTTCATTGTTGAACTTATCTGAAACATACTAGGTAAAAGTGTTAGTCCAATAAGAGATATGTTGACATTAATTACCAAAACCACCTAGGGTCACTTGTGCTTTCAATCTCCCCCTTTTTGGTAATTGATGACAACATACATCAAAGCTTTAGAAAAAGATATAGAGAATAGTAAGTAAAACTTTTGAAAGACATGTAACATGCATAGGCTCCCCCTACATGTATGCAATCATGTGAATATGGAATATAGGAGCATGTGAATGCATAAACATGACAGAGTAAGCAATGTGTTACATGTATCTTGGCTATATGCATCAGAGCAAATGATGTGAATATGAGAAATGTACCTTCATGCTCATGAGTCCTTCTTGCAAACAGTATGTACATCAGCAAGAATTTCTCATACACATGACTGTGATGCATATACTTACCTTGTGGTATTGAGTTGGCTTAGGATGGGATGAACCTGCGTAAACAAGGTTAGATAACATAGATACACCTGCTGGCCAGAGCAAACAAAAGAAACCACAAGAGTACCAAGACTGGGATGACATGTAGAGTGAGTACTAGGTACCACATTGGATATAGACATGTCCCCAAAGGTAAAGATGTGTAATAAATTCAAGGATTTCCTTCCCTTGGATGTCTTGCTCCCCCTGAATCTTAGCATGGGATACTGGGAGAAGATAGAGAACAGAAAATCAGAGAAAAATCAGAGATCAAAGGAAATAATATGAACATGTCTTTCCCCTCTTGAAGACATGTGACTTCTCTCCTCTTGAGAACCAAGCATTCATTATTCTCTCCCCCTATAGATATGATTAAGCTTTGATGTGATCTCTCTCTCCCCCTTTGACGTCAATTCTCAAGAAAGGTTTTTCTGGATTTTTTTCATGATGGGTTTGGTCCTTGAGTCACAGAACAAAGCAGCAAGTTGAATGGGATGCTGGTCGAGGACAAGATTCATTGAGAGGAGCTGGATCAAAAGGAATGCAGAAACAAGTGCCAAGATGTCTTTCCTGTAGTGAAATCGGTGACACCGAGTTGTAAGATTCGGTTGTACCAAGAGGATTCGGTTGGACCGAAAGCATCATACCAGTGAGACCGAGTTCATCGCAGAGAAAACACTTGTCACCTCAGCCCACTAGACAAGTAAGATCTCACAAGGATTTGCAAGGAATTAACTAAAAGATTTGCAATGAATTGGATGCAAGGAATGCAGAACAGAAAATAAAAGAGAAGAAACTAAAAAGGAGTATACATGAAGTTTTTTTTGAAGAGGGAAACAAATATGCATGAGACAAATGAAGAGCACAGAAAAGAACACAAGAGAACTTCATCTAGAATTGGTCGGCGACAAAGTCACCTATATTAGAGTATATTGACTTAGGAGTCAAGTGAGATCACTTGATCATAGGTCATACTCATCGTTTAAGCTCAAAATGGGGTTACCATTTTTCGTTTAAGTTTTTGATGTATTCACATCTTGTCGAGTTGCTTTGACTCATGACTTGGAGTAAAGCTTCTCTAAGATGGAATAACATACCTTGGGTGGTGGTGTTGATCATGATCATGTAGTTGAACTTGTGTGGGTTGCTCAAGGTTGATGTAGCTCATCAAGAGTTGGGAGCACCACTTGGAGTTTGAGTTCATCTACCTACATGGGTTAGTTTTTGCAAGGAAGAGCAGTTGTGTATCCAAAATGACAATCATGAAACTCAACATAAAATTTGTCAAAGGATATGTTTGAATGGTTGCGTGCTTCCTTGTCTTTATCCACCATTGTGTAGAGACTTGGTGATATAGAAATTGCTCAAGATGTTAGTGAGTTGCAATCTCATAGATTTAGATTCATGCAAGTACCTACACGGGTTAGATAACATGCAAGGTGCAAATATATCCAAGACATAAGATAGTCAACATAAGAGAAATATCAAGGATTAGGCATAGGCTCATGCCTTGCATGTATCAAATGGAGTTCCTACTCCAAGTTTGAAGCATCAATGATGTTCAATTCACCTCTTAACCTGCAAAACACTTTCTCATCAAGTGGTTTCGTGAATATATCAGCTAACTGCTTTTCGGTGCGAACATGCTTAAGATTAGTGTCCCCTTTAGCAACATGATCTCGAATGAAATGATGACGAACTTCAGTATTCTTAGTTCGAGAATGTTGCACGGGATTGTGAGCAATCTTAATAGCACTTTCATTGTCACAAAGTAATGGAACATGTTTCACAGATATCCCATAATCTTTAAGAGTTTGGGTCATCCGAAGTAATTGAGCACAACAAGAGATATGTTGACATTAATTACCAAAACCACCTAGGGAGCACTTGTGCTTTCACAAGTGCGGAGCACCGCGGGCCCCAACCGCCTGCGGCCTTGATTGATGCATGACGACTGACGGGACGTGGGCGTCTCCGCTTCCCCACGCTGCCTCGGCAACTGCCCGACTGACAAAAAGGTCTGCACGGGCTGCGCTGCCTTCAATGCTCTCCTTCGCCTTGCTCCAGATCCCCTTTCTTGCTCTTCGCTTCCAAAGACTCCAAATTCGCCCAGATCCTCCTTCAAGCTGCCACCAATGGCGCCCAACAAATCTCGGGCTGCTCCTCCGCCTTCCTGGTACGAGCCGACGCTCAGTGCGCCGAGCGTTTCGGAGAAGAACCTCGCTGTCGTGCTCCTAATGATGGCGGAGGGTGATGAGAAGAGGAAGATGATACGTCTCCAACGTATCTATAATTTTTGATTGCTCCATGCTATATTATCTACTGTTTTGGACTATATTGGGCTTTATTTTCCACTTTTATATTATTTTTGGGACTAACCTATTAACCGGAGGCCCAGCTCAGAATTGCTGTTTTTTGCCTATTTCAGTGTTTCGAAGAAACGGAATATCAAACAGAGTCCAAACGGAATGAAACCTTCGGGAACATGATTTTCTCACCGAACGTGATCCAGGAGACTTGGACCCTACGCCAAGGCATCAGAGAGGCGGTCACGAGGGTGGGGGGCGCCCCCCTTAGGGCACGCCCCCTGCCTCGTGGGCCCCTCGGAGCTCCACCGACGTACTTCTTCCTCCTATATATACCTACGTACCCCCAAATGAACAGATACGGAGCCAAAAACCTAATTCCACTGCCGCAACTTTCTATATCCACGAGATCCCATCTTGGGGCCTGTTCCGGAGCTCTGCCGGAGAGGGCCGTCATCACGGAGGGCTTCTACATCATCATAGCCTCTCCGATGAAGTGTGAGTAGTTTACCTCAGACCTTCGGGACCATAGTTAGTAGCTAGATGGATTCTTCTCTCTTTTTGGATCTCAATACAAAGTTCTCCCCCTCTCTTGTGGAGATCTATTCGATGTAATCTTCTTTTTGCGGCGTGTTTGTTGAGACCAATGAATTGTGGGTTTATGATCAAGTCTATATATGAATAATATTTGAATATTCTCTGAATTCTTTTATGTAATATTGGTTATCTTTGCAAGTCTCTTCGAATTATCTGTTTGGTTTGGCCTACTAGATTGGTTTTTCTTGCCATGGGAGAAGTGCTTAGCGTTGGGTTCGATCTTGCGGTGTCCTTTCCCAGTGACAGAAGGGGCAGCAAGGCACGTATTGCATCGTTGCCATCGAGGATAACAAGATGGGGTTTATTTCATATTGCATGAATTTATCTCTCTACATCATGTCATCTTGCTTAAGGCGTTACTCTATTTTTAACTTAATACTCTAGATGCATGCTGGATAGTGGTCAATGAGTGGAGTAATAGTAGTATATGCAGAATCGTTTCGGTCTACTTGTCACGGACGTGATGCCTATATACATGATCATGCCTAGATATTCTCATAACTGTGCTCAATTCTGTCAATTGCTCAACAACAATTTGTTCACCCACCGTAGAATACTTATGCTCTTGAGAGAAGCCACTAGTGAAACCTATGGCCCCCGGGTCTATTCTCATCATATCAATCTCCATCACTTTAATCTTGCTTTGCTTTTTTACTTTGCCTTTTACTTTTCACTTTGCATCTCTATACCAAAAATACCAAAAATACTATCTATCAGATCTCACTCTCGTAAGTGACCATGAAGGGATTGACAACCCCTAATCGCGTTGGTTGCGAGTAGCTATCGTTTTGTGCAGGTACGAGGGACTTGAGCGTGACCTCCTACTGGATTGATACCTTGGTTCTCAAAAACTGAGGGAAATACTTACGCTACTCTGCTGCATCATCCTCTCCTCTTTGGGGAAAACCAACGCAAGCTCAAGAGGTAGCAAGAAGAATTTCTGGTGCCGTTGCTGGGGAGTCTACGCAAAAAGTCAACATACCAAGTACCCATCACATTCCCTATCTCCCGCATTACATTAGTTGCCATTTGCCTCTCGTTTTCCTCTCCCCCACTTCACCTTTACCGTTTTATTTGCCCCTCTTCCGTTCGTCCTTCTGTTTGCTCGTGTTACCATGTGCCTTCTTTTTGCTTGCATCTTCGCTTGCTAAAAGGTTATGGATCCTCATCCACTTGCTAATCACTTTAAGAGATCCAATTATGATGAACCTATTGCTAGTGATTTTTGTGCACTAGATTATCTTTATGAGGTTTTGCTTGAAATTCGTGAATCTGAAAATTGTGATGAAGTGTTGAAAGAAGAAACTTATGAAGTGATTCACGGTAGATCTTTGAATAAAAAGCATGATTGCAATGATGTTATTATAAATTCTGTTAATGTCAATTGTTATAATAATATGCAAAACCCTAAGCTTGGGGATGCTAGTTTTACTATGTCCACTACTTGTTGCAATGATCATGATTGGGGTGATTCTTCTTATGATCTTGAAAATTTATTTAAGCCCCATGATGAATATGAGATTGATAATAATGTTTGCAATAACATTGAAAGTTGATCTTGAAGAATGTCAACTTTAGATCCCACATATTTGGAGAATGTTCAATCTTATGGTATTTTTGATAAAAGTGGGTTTGGAGAGGTCATGACTTTAGTTAATGTTAATCCCACTATTTTGGAAGAGTGTCAACTTTGCATACATGTGGATCGTGTTAAGAATATGTTTTGTGATAGCTATATTGTTGATTTTTTTTATGATCCTACATGTAATTGTTATGAGAGAGGAAAATATGGTTGTAGAAATTTTCTTGTTAGTTGAGATTGCTATTGTTTCTTTCCGCTTCCTTGCATATGCTAGTTTTTGCTTGCCTTGATAATTTGTTTGCCTATAAGATGCCTATGCATAGGAAGTATGTTAGACTTAGATGTGTTTGTCATGTATTTTATGATGCTCTCTTTGAGCTTCAATTCTTGTCTTTCATGTGAGCATCGTTGAAATCTTATGCCTAGCTAGGGGCGTTAAACGATAGCGCTTGTTGGGAGGCAACCCAATTTTATTTTTAGTTTTTTGCCCTTTGCTAATGTTAGGGAATAAATAACCCATCTACCTTCTGTTTGGATGTGCATTTGTGTTTTAATTAGTGTTTGTGCCAAGTTAGACCTATTGGATCTTCTTGGATGATAGTTATTTGATCTTGCTGTAATTTCCAGAAACTTTGCGTTCAGTGACCGAATTATTAAAAATCATCAAAACGTGATAAAATACTGATTACAATTGCTTCTGATCAATAAACAAATTGTATAGGTCATCCAATTTTGGTAGATTTTTCTGGAGTTCCAGAAGTTTGCGTTAGTTACAGATTACTACAGACTGTTCTGTTTTTTACAGATTCTGTTTTTCGTGTGTTGTTTGCTTATTTTGATGAATCTATGGCTAGTAAAATAGTTTATAATCCATAGAGCAGTTGGAATACAGTAGGTTTAACACGAATATAAATAAATAAATAATGAGTTCATTACAGTACCTTGAAGTGGTCTTCTGTTTTCTTTCTCTAACGGAGCTCACAAGATTTCTATTGAGTTTTGTGTTGTGAAGTTTTCAAGTTTTGGGTGAATTATTTTGATGGATTATGGAACAAAGAGTGGCAAGAGCCTAAGATTGGGGATGCCCATGGAACCCCCAAGATAATCCAAGGACACCAAAAAGTCAAAGCTTGGGGATGCCCCGGAAGGCATCCCCTCCTTCGTCTACTTCCATCGGTAATTTACTTGGAGCTATATTTTTATTCACCAACATGATATGTGTTTTGCTTGGAGCGTCTTGTATTATTTGTGTCTTTGTTTTTAAGTGTGCCACAATCATCCTTGCTGTACACACCTTTTGAGAGAGCCATACATTAATTAAAATTTGATAGAATACTCTATGTGCTTCACTTATATCTTTTGAGCTATGTAGTTTTGCTCTATGTGCTTCACTTATATCCTTTTGAGCATTATAATTTTGCTGTATGTGCTTCACTTAGATCTTTTAGAGCACGGTGGTGGATTTTTTTTCAATAAACTATTGATCTCTCATGCTTGGCTTAATTTATTTCTAGAGTCTCTAAATAGCATGGTAAATTGCTTAATAATAATATGCTTGGTGTTCAAGATTTGTGAAACTTTCTTTTGAGTGCGTTGATTACTAAGAAAAGATTGAAGCATGATAATTGTTTTGAGATATGGAGGTGATAATATTAGAGTCATTCTAGTTGAGTAGTTGTGAATTTAAAGAATACTTGTGTTAAAGTTTGTGATTCCCGTAGCATGCACGTATGGTGAACCGTTATGTGATGAAGTCGGAGCATAATTTATTTATTGATTGTCTTCCTTATGAGTGGCGGTCGGGGACGAGCGATGGTCTTTTCCTACCAATCTATCCCCCTAGGAGCATGCGCGTAATACTTTGCTTTGATAACTTCTAGATTTTTGCAAAATATATGAGTTCTTTATGACTAATGTTGAGTCCATGGATTATATGCACTTTTTCCCATCCTTCCACCATTGATAGCCTCTCTAATACCGCACACTTTTAGCTGGTATCATACACCCACCATATACCTTCCGCAAAACAGCCACCATACCTACCTATCATGGCATTTCCATAGCCATTCCGAGATATATTGCCATGCAACTTTCCACCGTTCCGTTTATTATGACACGCTCCATCATTGTCATATTGCTAGCATGATCATGTAGTTGACATCTTATTGTGGCAAAGCCACCATTCATAATTCTTTCATACATGTCACTCTTGATTCATTGCATATCCCGGTACACCGCCGGAGGCATTCGTATAGAGTCATATTTTGTTCTAAGTATCGAGTTGTAATTGTTGAGTTGTAAGAAAAATAAAAGTGTGATGATCATCATTATTAGAGCATTGTCCCAAGTGAGGAAAGAATGATGGAGACTATGATTCCCCCATAAGTCGGGATGAGACTCCGGACGAAAAAAAAGAAAAAAAAGAGGCCATAAAAAAAAGAGAAAAGGCCCAAATAAAAAATGAGAGAAAAAGAGAGAAGGGACAATGTTACTATCCTTTTACCACACTTGTGCTTCAAAGTAGCACCATGATCTTCATGATAGAGAGTCTATCATTTTGTCACTTTCATATACTAGTGGGAATTTTTCATTATAGAACTTGGCTTGTATATTCCAATGATGGGCTTCCTCAAAATTGCCCTAGGTCTTCCTGAGCAAGCGAGTTGGATGCACACCCACTTAGTTTCTTTTGTTAAGCTTTCATATACTTATAGCTCTAGTGCATCTGTTGCATGGCAATCCCTACTCACTCACATTGATATCTATTGATGGGCATCTCCATAGCTCGTTGATACACCTAGTTGATGTGAGACTATCTTCCCCTCCTTTTGTCTTCTCCACAACCACCATTCTGTTCCACATATAGTGCTATATCCATGGCTCACGCTCATGTATTGCGTGAAGATTGAAAAAGTTTTGAAAATGTTAAAGTATGAAACAATTGCTTGGCTTGTCATCGGGGTTGTGCATGATTTAAATACTTTGTGTGGTGAAGATAGAGCATAGCCAGACTATATGATTTTGTAGGGATAACTTTCTTTGGCCATGTTATTTTGAGAAGACAAAATTGCTTTGTTAGTATGCTTGAAGTATTATTATTTTTATGTCAATATGAACTTTTGTCTTGAATCTTTCGAATCTGAATATTCATACCACAATTAAGAAGATTTGCATTGAAATTATGCCAAGTAGCACTCCGCATCAAAAATTCTCTTTTTATCATTTACCTACTCAAGGACGAGCAGGAATTAAGCTTGGGGATGCCTGATACGTCTCCAACGTATCTATAATTTTTGATTGCTCCATGCTATATTATCTACTATTTTGGACTATATTGGGCTTTATTTTCCACTTTTATATTGCTTTTGGGACTAACCTATTAACTGAAGGCCCAGCCCAGAATTGCTGTTTTTGCCTATTTCAGTGTTTCGAAGAAACAGAATATCAAACGGAGTCCAAACGGAATGAAACCTTCGGGAACGTGATTTTCTCACCGAACGTGATCCAGGAGACTTGGACCCTACGCCAAGGCATCAGAGAGGCGGTCACGAGGGTGGGGGACGCCCCCCCCTAGGGCGCGCCCCCTGCCTCGTGGGCCCCTCAGAGCTCCATTGACGTACTTATTCCTCCTATATATACCTACGTACCCCCAAACGAACAGATACGGAGCCAAAAACATAATTTCACCGCCGCAACTTTCTGTATCCACGAGATCCCATCTTGGGGCCTGTTCCGGAGCTCCGCCGAAGAGGGCCGTCATCACGGAGGGCTTCTACATCATCATAGCCTCTCCGATGAAGTGTGAGTAGTTTACCTCAGACCTTCGGGTCCATAGTTAGTAGCTAGATGGCTTCTTCTCTCCTTTTGGATCTCAATACAAAGTTCTCCCCCTCTCTTGTGGAGATCTATTCGATGTAATCTTCTTTTTGCGGTGTGTTTGTTGAGACCGATGAATTGTGGGTTTATGATCAAGTCTATCTATGAATAATATTTGAATCTTCTCTGAATTCTTTTATGTATGATTGGTTATCTTTGCAAGTCTCTTCGAATTATCAGTTTGGTTTGGCCTACTAGATTGGTTTTTCTTGCCATGGGAGAAGTGCTTAGCTTTGGGTTCGATCTTGCGGTGTCCTTTCCCAGTGACAGAAGGGGCGGCAAGGCACGTATTGCATCATTGCCATCGAGGATAACAAGATGGGGTTTATTTCACATTGCATGAATTTATCTCTCTACATCATGTCATCTTGCTTAAGGCGTTACTCTGTTTTTAACTTAATACTCTAGATGCATGCTGGACAGCGGTCGATGAGTGGAGTAATAGTAGTAGATGCAGAATCGTTTCGGTCTACTTGTCACGGACGTGATGCCTATATACATGATCATGCCTAGATATTCTCATAATTATGCTCAATTCTGTCAATTTCTCAACAGTAATTTGTTCACCCACCGTAGAATACTTATGCTCTTGAGAGAAGCCACTAGTGAAACCTATGGCCCCCGGGTCTATTCTCATCATATCAATCTCCATCACTTTAATCTTGCTTTGCTTTTTTACTTTGCCTTTTACCTTTCACTTTGCATCTCTATACCAAAAATACCAAAAATACTATCTATCAGATCTCACTCTCGTAAGTGATCGTGAAGGGATTGACAACCCCTAATCGCGTTGGTTGCGAGTAGCTATCGTTTTGTGCAGGTACGAGGGACTTGAGCGTGGCCTCCTACTGGATTGATACCTTGGTTCTCAAAAACTGAGGGAAATACTTACGCTACTCTGCTGCATCATCCTCTCCTCTTCGGGGAAAACCAACGCAAGCTCAAGAGGTAGCAGAAGACTGCGCTCCGGGCTGGCTCCGTGAGCCGGAGGCCTCGGGCAGTACTTTCTACCCCTTCTTCATGAGCAGCGTCATCACAGGGTTGGTTCCCCCCTTCTCTGACTTAATCTATTCCGTCCTCAGCCATTACAAGATTCACGCGCTCCATCTTCATCCCAACTCCATCCTCCTCCTATCGATCTTCGCCTTCTGCTGCGAGGCGTACGTCAGAGTGATGTCGTCCGTGGCACTGCTGCACCACTACTTCTTCCTCGGGATCAAGGAGGGCCACTGCTCGGGGTGCGTTAGCTTCGTTGCGGCCAACAAGACCAACGTGATCTCGAAGGCTAGGAAGAAGGCCGAGGGCTTCAGGAGCAAGTGGGTCTTGATGGACGCCAAGTGCTCCCACCCCTAGCTGGTGCTGCCGACGGAGATGCCCGTGTCCCAAGAGGGGTGGCTTCGCGCGAAGCTCACCGTCCCCGGGCGGTGCAGGTGCTGGAGAGGATGACCGCCTACCTGAGGCCTGGTGACTCAAGGGAGGCGAAGCTGACGGGGGCCATGATCGTCAAAGAATTCATGACGCAGCGCGTGGCTCCCCTCCAGGCGCGCTCGCGCCCCTTGTCGAAGCTCGGAGACGAAGGAGACGACCTCCGCCTGCGTCCGGGGGCCCTTTCTGCCGAGGAGCTGGGCTCGGCCCTCTGCTCCTTGGTTGGGGATGACCAAGGGTACCTGTCGGACTCCTTCATTCCCTTGTATCGCCGCCCGGATGGGGCGGAGGTCGCTACCGCCATGCCCCTCTTTGATGGGCACGGGCTCCTGCCACCTGCGCCCTCTGATGCCCTGGTGACGACGACTCCGGTGGTTGTGTCCTCCGACGAGGAGGAGGAGCAGGACTCAACGGCCACCCTGGAAGGGTCTGAGAGACCTCCTCTCCGTGCAAGGCTGATCTTCTTCGCGCCTTGCCCGACGACGATGACGCCGACGACCACCTGGTGAAGGAAGTCCCGCCTTCCGCTAGGGTTACGACGAGGTCCAGGGTCTCCCCCTCAGGGAAGTCGACGTCCGGCGTCCCAACGAAGAGCAGACCGTCGCTGATCTCTCGGGGTGACGTCCCCGCTTCGCCGCCCCCCGGGGCCACCACGGCCTCGCGGACTCCCAGGGACCGCGCGCCTGCGTCCCAGGCCACGAGGCCCCTAAGCTTCGCACTTCTGAAGAGGCGCCGGGACTACACCGTCGTGGATCAGTGAGTTTTCAACCCTGACCTTGCCCTTGTTCCTACTCCGGTTGCGGCCTCTTGATGCTTCTTCACTGATCTTCTAGGCCGACATCATCGTCGAAGAAGAAGAAGGGAGGGATGACCACACCCTCGGGGCCCCGGCAGCCTGGCGCGCCCGCACCTTCTTCGACACCGAAGGGTGGCGATGGCGCTCGCATTTCTTCAGCCCGATCGTCCTCGCGAGGCCCATAGGTGCGCCCCCAGGAGAGGGCACCCGCCAAGGCCTTGCCAGCTCCTCAGGCACTCATCCCCATCCCATCGGCCGAGCCTCCAAAGGCTCCAGAGCTTCTGGCTTCTTCCGCCACCGCCATCAGTCTGCAGGTCTTGGCGACGACACTGCCTGCTTCTTCCTCCTTACTATCAGCTCATAATCCTTCTGCTTCGCCTGACGTCCTGGAGCATGCTCTTTCTGCGCTGACCCTGCTCCGGGAGGATCTTCAAGGCCCCGACCGTTGCCTGGTGGCCGGGCGCCTAGAGCTGATCTCTGGCTGGCTCCACTCCGATGCGTCCATCCGGGAGGCGCTGAGCCAGGCTGTGGCGGCATCCGAGAAGGACAAGCAGGTTGTCGCCCAAGCTGCGGCTGCCCACGAGGTGGCGCTGAAGGACGCCGGGGCTGCCTAGGATCGCTGCTGGTCGCTGGAGGCCGAGCTAGAGACCGAGCGCAACGAGCGTGCCGCCAAGGCTCGAGGCCGCCAGGTAGAGGAGGAGAAGATGAGGGCCCGAGAGGACGCCGTCAGGGGTCGCGACACTGAGCTGGAGCAATTGGCGAAGGCGTAGGCCAAGGAGCGCAGCCGGCTAGAGAAGCTGGAGCAGAAGATGAAGGCAGAGAAGGCCGAGCTGGAAGCCAAGGCGAAGGTCCTCGCTGAGGACCGCATGGCTTTCAAGTCCCTTGAGGAGAAATCCCGCGTGGCGCCTTGGGCACTCTACGAGAAGGGCTTGGAGGAGCCGCTGGCAACCGACAACGAGGACCCCGCCCAGCTGCTTCCTCATCTGGTCGAGGCGCTTGAGGGCGTCGTGGATGGAATCGGCCCCCTGGTGGAGGGGGAGGCCCGCACACTCTCCTCGGCTGCACTGACGCGCGTCTTCAGCCACCTCCGTCTTCGCGATCCTGACGCCGACCTTAACGAGCTGCTCTAGCCCGTGGACAACAAGCGTTGCGCAGCTGCTGCCGAAGCCGTGAAGAGCCAGGTGGAGGCCTTGCTGAAGAAGTTCCGCGCCTTCGACCCTGCACCCTCAATTGGCGGTGCTGCTGAGCCTGCAACTCCGGCGGGAGGTGCAGGTGAGGGCAACGCTGTTGTGGAAGGGGCATCCCTTGCAAGTGACGGCGACGTCCAGGGATGACGAGATGGCTTGCTAGTGGCTCCTTTCCTGTTTGGCTTCTGCAATATGCACCATGCTCGTGGAGGTGTCTAAACTTGTGTTTGGTACTGGGAGAACAATATGTCTTGTAATATTTGTTTGAGATTTTGCGATTTCCTTCCCATTTGCTTGGTGTTCTGCATCCGCAGGGCCCGACCCCGCGCATACCTCGTCCGTCGTTGGGTCGTCCGAATCACCAAGACGAGACCAAGGGGTGAGGGGCTATGTGGCCAGTTAGGCTCCTGAGTCGCGATGCTCAGGAGTCCCCCTTGACGCGCAAATAGCTTACAGAAAGGAGGTGCAGGAGTAGGCCTAGTGTTCTACGTCGGCAGGGCCCGACCCCGCGCATATCTCAGCCGCCGTTGGGTCATCCGGATCACCAGGACGAGACCAAGGGGTGAGGGGCTATGTGGCCAGTTAGGCTCCTGAGTCGCGATGCTCAGGAGTCCCCCTTGACGTCCAAATGACCTTCATACCTTGGCTCTGCTCAGGAGGGCGCGTGACGACCAGGTCCAAGAGACCTGGCAGGGTGGCGTACGCTTGGGCGTGACCCGAGCGCAGCCCCCGTGCCTAGCCCCCTCGCGCGGCTCTCCCGAGGGGAAAGCGTTGCGGTGAGGCTGGACATCGAGCTGGGTGGCTCCCTGAGGTTGGTACGGCCAGGGGGCGCCCTCAGTTGTTTATCACCAGCACGAAGCATAGCGCTTCCACACTTGCACGGGCATAGCCGCTCCTCGACCGTGTCGACTACCAGCGCGGAGCATGGTGCTTCCACTGGTGTGTGGGTGAGGGCTCCCTCTAAGTGGAGCCCCCGGGACGTGTACAGCCCCCCCTGACACGTGGCTTGCACGGCAGGGCTGGACGAGGTGTGTCTGGGCATCGTGAGCCAGCGCGGGACTCACAAGGCCCTACCTCAAAGCGGGTTGCGCCTGGTCTTGATTCCTGATGGCTGCGATGGTCCTGCGAGATGGTTAGGCAACCTACACCGGGCGCATCTCCTGAGGCGATCACATGAGAAGGCCAGACACCAACGACCCCAGGAGGTGATGTGAGCGGGACCGGCCAGCCAGACAGAGCTTAGTCGTTGGGTTTATCGACGCTGCAGGGATGGACCCAAGCACAGACGCCGTGCCTAGTCTTCTCATGCGAAGAATCCTAAAGAAAGACGAGCGGCGCGTGGCCCCCGCGGTGGCGAGGCACCGGGTCCGTGCCCTAGCCTGCCCATCCATGACTAGCTCATGCGAGAACAAGGCACCAAGGGCCACGGGAGGTGACGTACACGGGAACGCGCCCGCGAGCCAGAGCTCAGCCTCTTGGATTTGGCAACGCTGTAGGGACGGACCCGAGCACAGACGTCGTGCCAGTTCTCGTCATGAGGTGGTCGTGGGTGGGCTTGCTAGGGCGTGTGACATTCAAGGCATCGTAGTGCCGGGCAGGAAGGTAGTAATCATAGGTAACTCGTGCGGGGGAACAAGCTAACTTAGATAGATGCGAAAACGATACATGCCACTGGGACGGACCCGAGCGGCCTGGGGATGATGTAGCCCGAGGGGGCCCCCCAGTAGAGTAAGTTAAAGATGCAAAAGGATACGTGCCACAGGGACAGGCCCGTGCGACCTGGGAATCGTGTAGCCCGAGGGGCGCTCCCAGCTGAGTAAACTTGGAAAATGTCACCTGGTTTCATTCTCGAAGGAGTGTTGGGGTAGCCAAAGACGTGTGATGAAGGAGCCGCTCCTCATGAGCCGCCAGGGCCCTGAGCCTCTGGAGGCTCTGGGGGCTCGGGCGGTTCCTTGAGGACCGTCTCCATCTCCGCCAGGACTACGTGATGCCTGGCCTCCTGAGCTGCCAGGATGCTCCGTAGGTGACGCTGGTGGGCGGCCGCCATGTTCGGAAAGCCAAATGGCATGCGGACGTAGCTGTGAGGTGGACCCTCGCAATGCCCAAAGCACGAAGGCCAGAAGTGCTCCTGAGATGCAGCTCTGTTGAGCCCTGGAATATCGATGCAGACGTGCAGCCCTCCGTCCTCACCAGGATGGGGAGCTGCGCCAGGTGGGCGGCGGTCGTCATACATGGTCCTTGCTTCTTGAAGCTTCTGGGTGGCCTTGACATGAACTCCTGAGCACCGGGCGCTCCTCGCCCAGTGCCCTCCTGAGGGAAACGTGTCGCAAAGCACGCCTCCATGTGGTGCCCGAGCGCCTCCCTCGTGATGTTGGCTAGGTCTGAGGCCCTCTAGAAGAGAGCCCCCAGGCCTCGCCTGAGGAGGGCGCCGGGCGCGCCTTCCTATGCGAGGGAGGGAGGCGCCCCAGGAGCGGGCGCTGATCCTGAGGCGGCGCCGCTGGAGACGTTGCTCTCCTGAGGCTCTGTGTGAGTAGTTGCTTCTTCTTCTTGGGGATGGCCTCAGGAGGGTATTGGACGCCCTTGCTATCGGGGTCTTCGATTGCTGCGGCTTGGAAGTTGCGCTCCAGGGAGCACAACGCATCTCTTTCTTCGCAGGGGACTGTGATGATTCCGCCGCTTCCTGACATCTTGAGGACGTTGTAGCCGTGGTGGGTCACTGCCATGAACTTGGCTAATGCCGGACACCAAAGGATGGCATTGTACGGCAGACAGATGTGGGCGATGTCGAAGTCGATGAGCTCGGTGCGATGGTTGTCGCGCTGGCCGAAGGTGACAGGGAGGCGGACCTGCCCTATCGGGGTGGTGGAGCCGTCGATCACTCCTGAGAAGGGCTTGGTAGGCTGTAGCAGATCGTATGGCACTTGAAGGTTGTCGAATGTCTCAACGGACAGGATGTTAAGCCCTACACCACCGTCGATGAGGGTCTTTGTGACTTGGACGTTGCTGATGACAGGGAGCAAAGCATCACGAGGGCGCCGGCGGCCGCTGCGCACTTGAGCTGGTCTGACGAGCTGAAGGTGATGGTGCACTTGGACCACCTGAGCGGGCGCGTGGCCTCGAGCCTGGGAAGATTCGCTTTCACCTCGCGAGCAAACTGCTTGAAGACGCGCTGGGATGCTGGGGCCTGAGCTCCGCCCAAGATGTAGGCGATAGCGCGTGGTTCCTGGAAGCCCCCAGCAACCTCGTCCTGATGGTGGTCGTCGTTCCTTCTTGGTGGTGGCGGCAGTGGAGGGAGACCAGCATTGCCCCGAGGGCGGTCCTCGCGCGGTTGGTCCCTCCAGGCGCCCTCACGAGGCTGGTCCTGCTAGTGGTCCTCACGAGGCCGGTCACGCCACTCCGGGGGGCGCGATCGTCCCAGCGTCCCCCACCTCGTCCTCCTCCTTGGTCGTAGCCCCGGTCGTTGCGCTCGGGGCGTCGACTGAAGCGTCCATCTCGGATGGCCCTGAGCTCCTGGCAATCGTTGGTGTTGTGGCCGTGTACGTTGTGGAAGGTGCAGAACGGACGGCTGCTCTTGGACGACTCGGGGTGGTCCCAGCCGCACTTCGTGTATGGCTCCGCCCCGAGCACGGCCACCCCCTTGCGCTTCACGTCCTTGGCCTTGGCTTTCTTCTCCTCTGGGTTGATAGCAGGGAGCTCGAGGAGGGAAAGGCGCCCTTCCTCGGCTCTAGCGCACTTGGTCGCCATATTGAACAGCTCCAGAGCCGTGCATAGGTCATCGTGGATGGCGAGCTCCTCCTTCATCTTGACGTCGCAGACGCCATCAGAAAATGCTGAAATGATGGCCTCGTCCGTCACCTTGGGGATCTTGAGGCAAACGCTGTTGAAGCGCTAGATGTACTTCTGCAAGGTCTCTCCTGGCTGTTGCTTGATGCGGCGCAGGTCACCCGCGGCTAGAGGGCGGTCGCGAGTGCCCTGGAAGTTGGCGATGAAACGGTCGCGCATCTCACCCCAGGAAGAGATCGACCCCGGGAGCAAGTTCAGGAGCCACGAGCGAGCACCATCCTTGAGAGCCATGGGGAACCAGTTCGCCATGACTTTCTCATCGCCGTTGGCCGCCTCGATGCTCAGCTCGTAGAGCTACAAGAACTCCGCAGGGTCGGGGGTGCCGTCATAGCGAGGAGGCAGGTCTGGCTTGAACTTGCCCGGCCAAACGACGCTACGCAGCTCTGGAGTGAAGGCGCGGCAGCCTGCTGTGGCCACCGGGGCCCTTTGCAGAGGTGAAGCCTACCCTTGATGTGCGTGCACCGCCACCGCAGGCGGCACGCGGTCTTGTCGTGGTGGCGCCGGTAGCGCAAGAGCGTTTTCTTGCTGCCGGGGAACCTCTTGGCAGCTTCCTTCTTCTCGCGTGGGCGCCCGGCGCGGTGGGTCGCGCCCCTAAGCGCCAGGGCATCGTCTTGGTGCGGAGGTGGCGGAGGCGCCCCATGGGCTACGTCACCCGCGGCTGGAGGAGGGCGAGGTAGTGAGACAGACGGGACAGGCGAGCCCCCAACGGCGCTGACGAGCTTGGCGATGCGGTCCAGCTAGTCCTCGTAGAGGTCATCAACTAGGCGGTAGTGCAGGAGCTCGCGTGCCATGAGCAGCGCGGCCTGCGCGTCCGTGGGCGCGCGACGAGCATGTGATAATGAGCCGGCCGGAAACAGCGACGGGGTGGCGGTGCGGCCGTCTCGCCACACCGAGGGGTGCAACGAAGATGCTTGCTGCTCGTTTCCCGCCGGGCCGGTGGCGGCGTTGGCAGCGGGTGATGGAGAACGACGGGGAGGCCCGCCGACAGGGGCCGTCTGAGCGACATGGGAGGCGAGGGAGGCCCGACGCTCGGCACGGGGTCGACTGCCATGGGCGAGATGGAGCGGTGGAGCATGGATCGATGAAAGGAAGGCTTCAGCGCACCCCTACCTAGCATGCCAAATGTCGGGTTTTGGGTTCCGGCAAAACCCTTAAGGTTCGAACACTGGGGTGCGCATGAAGATCTCTCCCTTCCCTAGCTCACCCACTCACCACGATCTCAAGGCTCGGCACGTCGAACTTGATGAACAAGGGACACAGGGTTTATACTGGTTCAGGCCACCGATGTGGTGTAATACCCTACTCCAGTGTGGTGTAGAGGATTGCCTCGTAGGCTAAGGATGAACAAGTACAAGGGAAGAACAGCCTCCTGAGGAGAGGTGTTCTTGAGCTCGGTGAGCTTGTGTGGTTGATGGTGATCTAGATCCTTCGTCCCCTTCTAAGGTGGTGGCTAGTCCTATTTATAGAGGCCCGGTCCTCTCCCCAAATGTTAGGCGGGAAGGGATCCCACAACGGACAATTTGAAGGGGGACAGCTAGTACAAGTTATCCTGACAAAAGGTGGTCTTCGCCTGCCAAAGGCTCTGGTGGTGACGCCGTCGTGGGCTCCGTGATGACCTTCGTCCTGCCGTCCTGCTGGTCTTGGTCTCATTGCACCGATATGGAAACTTTTGCCTGATGCCTTGGGACTCCTCGCCAACGCTTGCCCCTTTAGCACCAAAGAGGCAACGGGTACTCTGCGCCTGCTGGCGCCCGCCTGGCCTTGGTCATCACAGCTCACGTCACGAGAACCTCACGAGGTGCCCCTCGCCTTGATCTCTCCGCCCCTCGCGAGCCAGCCTAGTGAGGCCGCCCCTGAGGAGGTCTTGTGTCGTCCGCCTCGCGAGGGTCTTGAGTGTTTGCTGGTGAAGATGGGTCGTACCAGGCCGCTGGTGGAGCCACGCTATGGGCCGCAGGCAGGGAAGTCTGGGGACCCCCGTTCCCAGAATGCCGACACAATACTCTTGCTCCTGGTTGTGTGCGTAGTCCCCAGGATATGATTTATTACTTCTCTGAAAAATATTTTCCTGCTCATAAGAAACAAGTTGCCTTACAGGAAATATTTAACTTCGTTCAAACTAAAGAAGAGAGTCTCCCACAAGCTTGGGGGAGGATTTGCCACTTACTTAATGCTTTGCCTGATCATCCTCTTAAGAAAAATGAAATACTTGATATCTTCTATAATGGACTAACCGATGCTTCTAGGGACTTCCTAGATAGTTGTGCTGGTTGTGTTTTCAGGGAACAAAGTGTTGGACAAGCTGAAGAATTATTGAATAACATATTGAAAAACTATGATGATTGGACTATTCCTGAACCACCGCCTAAACCCACTCCGAATAAGAGGGGTATATTATATCTCAGTCCTGAAGATATGCAAGAGGCGAAGAAATCTCTGAAGGAAAAAGGTATTAGAGCTGAGGATGTTAAAAATTTACCTCCTATTAAAGAAATACATGGGCTTAATACACCACCATTGCCTAAGGTGGTAGAGGTAAATTCTCTTATGAAGTTCAATGATAATGATAATCCTCACAATATGCATCCTAGTCAATGCCTTTATGAGTTTGAAAACTACATTAGAAAACAAGATCACTTCAATGCAAATATGAAACAATTGAAATATAATTCTGATATGATTGCTCGCTTGAGTGACTTGTTATTTAGAATATCAAATGATGTTAGAGGTGTGGGAAAACATGCTTCTATGGTTCAAACTCAGTTAGAACAAGTTGCTAAATCTCAAAGAGAATTATTTGATGAAATGAATCATAATATGCATGACTTTGTTGTTAGAGTTGCAACTACAGGAGGTAAAATGACCCAGGAACCACTTTATCCTAAGGGACACCCAAAAAGAATTGAACAAGATTCACAAAGAAATAACACTAGTGCACCTAGTCCTTCTAGAAAGAAAAAGAAGAAGAAAAATGATAGGACTTTGCATACTTCAAGTGGACCTGAAATAGAAAAACCTCCTGATAATGATAATGAAACTTCTACCCCTCATGCTGAAACTCAATCTGGTAATGAACACTCACCTAGTGATAATGAAAAAGATAATGATGAGGTTCAGGAAGACTCTCAACCCAATGATAAAGAACGAGACAATGATGTTGAGATAGAACCACCAGTTGATCTTGATAACCCACAACCTAAAAATAAAAGATATGACAAAAGAGACTTTGTTGCTAGAAAACACGGTAAAGAAAGAGAACCGTGGGTTCAAAAACCTATGCCTTTTCCACCCAAGTCAACTAAAAAGAAAGATGATGAGGAATTTGAACGCTTTGTTGAAATGCTGAGGCCAGTCTTTTTGCGTACCCGCTTGACTGATATATTGAAAATGCCTCCTTATGCAAAGTATATGAAAGACATCATCACAAATAAAAGAAAAATACCAAAAGCTGAAATCTCCACTATGCTTGCTAATTACACTTTTAAAGATGGATTACCTAAAAACTTGGAGATCCGGGAATACCAACTATACCTTGCTCTATCAAAAAGAATTGTGTGAAAATTGCTTTGTGTGATTTAGGAGCTGGTGTTAGTGTTATGCCTTTCTCTTTATATAAAAGACTTGACTTGAATAAACTCACACCTACTGAAGTATCTTTGCAAATGGCTGAAAAATCAACTGCCATACCTATCGGTATCTGTGAGGATGTGCCCGTTGTTGTTGCTAATGTTACTATCTTGACTAACTTGGTTATACTTGAGATGCCCGAGGACGACAACATGTCGATTATCCTTGGTAGACCCTTCTTGAATACTGCAGGGGCTGTTATTGATTGCAATAAAAGCAAGGTCACTTTTCATATTAAAGGCAATGAGCATACGGTGCACTTTCCGAAGAAACAATTCCAAGTGAATGGTATTAATGTTATTGAAAAATCTTCGACGATCACTATTGGAAGTTTTCAAATACCTCTACTTACTGTCAAAAAGAAATATGAAATACTTATTGTTGGGGAAATGCATATCCCCATTGAGGTAACTCAGCGATTTACGAAAGTTCTTTAGTTTAATGCTAATCGAAAGTGGTTGTTAATAAGACTTGATCAACCTTATTAATGGATCATTTTTGAACGGTATGAAGTTGATGAATTTAGTAAGCACTACCTTCTGTCCTTACCTTTTTTCTGTTTTTATTAGTTAAAATAAAATAAAATGCCATGTTTTGTCTGTTTTCTGAATCTTCCGTGCAATAAAAAATGACCCAAAAATAAAAGTTCTCAGAATGCCCTGAAAATTTTACACGATTTTTTCTGGAATATTTAAGAATTTTTGGTGCAAATAATACAAGAGGGAGGTGCACCAGGTGGGCACAACCCACCTGGGCGCGCCAGGACCCCCAGGCGCGCCCTGGTGGGTTGTGGTCCCCACGTGGGCCCCTCAATTATCTCTTTAGCCCACATCATCACTTACCTCCAGAAAAAAAATCCCCATTGCTCTCTCTCCCGTGTTCTTGAGCTCAAACCCGCGGATTTCGATCTCTTTGATCAAAGCTCCGTTTCCGAAACTGTTTCGAAGGATTGTTGCTTGGTATGTGACTCCACCATTTGTCCAATTAGTTTTTGTTTTTGTGGTTTATACTTTGAATAATTAGCTACTCTTGGTGCTGCTGTAGATGTGCTTTCATGTTGAATTCTTAGTGTTCTAAGTAGTTTGAATGCTTGCTATGGCCTCTATTGTGTCCCTATGAGTAGTTGCTATCAATCTTATAAAGTTTTGTTGACAAATTTTATTCACCCCAAAATTTTATCTGTATGCGGACATGATGAACCTATTTGGAAGGAGTTCTTTGAGGAGACGATCCTCGAGGGCATCTTCTAACGACAGTTCTGCTCGGCGGTCCTATATTGAATCAAGTGAAAGCTCCACGCGAGATGCCGCCACCAAGACATGTTTATGGCCTAACGATGAATATATTGTGCGTGTGGGCATTAAGGAGGAATTTGAGCAATATGTTCACAATGCCGGCCTCGGTCCATACCTTTCAGATAAGTTGAACAACACCAACTTCTCATTGAATCATTTGTCAAAGGATTTAAATATTTTCCACGTGAGTCTAGGGTGTCGTTTATGCTCTATGATAATCCATTTACTATCCCACTGGAGAATTTTTCTTACCATTGCAAACTTCCATTTTGGGGTTTGCTTGATGAGCCGCCAACGGTTGAGTATGAGTCTTTCTTGACTAGCTTTGTTACAGTGAAAATAGGGGAGTGAGACAAGGAAGAATAAAGAGCATTCACTTTCCCGCAATTCAGTATTTTGCATTATTTAACGGGAAGTGCATAGTAGGCAAGCAAGACTGTAGCATACCTTGTGTGCCAGACTTGAGCCTCATTTACACCACTTTCACTGGTGAAAGGAATTATAACCTTGGAGCGATTGTTGCACGTAGACTTCAGCACAATGCTAACAGTGGTTGGTTCTATGGTGGAATTTATGCCGCGCGTTTAGCACGAGAGTTGGGTGTTTCGTCTATGACCTTTGATCCTATCCTACCCATGCGGTATTTAGATTTTGACACTTTGAAAGAACAAAAGATTCTTAAGGGAAAAGTTGATAATTTCACTTACAATCTAATGTTTAACCAAAGATCTATTGTGGACACATATTTGCCTGCGCCTGCTCTTTTTGATTATAACAGCAAGGGAAGATATTTTTTTCTTGAGAGCGAGGCCCGAGCTCATAACGCAGCAGTGGTGGCGGCACGGCGTGCTGAGGCATCCGCACCGAGAGCCTCCGTGAGCTACCACGCCGACTACTACCCTCCAGGATACTGACCGATTACCAACTTAGGCCAAAAGCCTAAGCTTGGGGGAGTACGTGTTCTCAGCGATATTACATTCATGTTCATATCATTCTACTTGTCGGTGTTCACACTTTTTCATCGTATCATCCATGCTTAGATTTATTTTCTTGCTTTCTTCTTGTGTGTTTGAAAAACCTTAGAAAAACCAAAAAAATTAGTTGTAGTAGTTTACTTTCTATGCATGCTTAGTAATAATATTAAAAAGAAAACCCAAAAATATTTCCTTGTTCTTCTTTTGCTTGTTGGGAGCTTTCCCGTGTAAATAGTTTTCTCCTTTTTGTTTTTCCTTTATTTTGCTTGTTGAAGAAAACCAAAAACTCGAAAAATATTTCAGTGTGTTTCTCTGAATTTCTTTTCTTTTTATTCGAGTTGTACCGAGGAGAAGACCACGATGAAAATGTTGAGTGGCTCTCATATGAATAATTGTTGAACTAATAAAGAGCACATTTTACCTTGTCTTCTCCTATTGAATAAAATGTTTGCAGATTCAAGCTTGGTCCACGGCATTCTTGCACTATTATTATTTTCGTATCGTACGGTCTTGCAAGTGAAAGACAATAATGACGACATTCGATGAACTGACCGTGGCAAAGAGAAACTGGTATGAACTTGACTTGTTCTGTTTGTGTAAATATGTTTAACCTAGTATCCAGGCTTCAGCCCATTATGATTAAACATGTTTGCAATGACAATTAGAGATTATAGTTTCTCATACCATGCATAAGTAGCTGGGATTTGATAATGGTTTATCTTGGATATCAACATAGCATTAAGATGATTGTGATGTAGTATGATGATATGGTATCCTCCTCTAAATATTCGAGTGGTTTGACTTGGCAGATGTTCATACATGTAGCTGAATCAAACCAACATAGCCTCTATGATATTTATGTTCATGGTGTTCATATCCTACTCGTGCTATTGTCCAATGTTACTTATGCATAATGCATGGTTATGATCGTTGTTTCTCTCTAGCTGGCCGCTTCTCAATCTTAATTGCTAGCCTTCGCAAGTACTAAGTGGAAATTCTGCTTGTACATCAAAAACCTTGAACCCAAAGTTATTCCAGATGAGTCCACCATACCTAACTATATGCAGTATTACCCTGCCGTCCTAAGTAAATTTGCATGTGCCACCTCTAAAAACTTCTAAAAATTATCATTTTTGTGTGCCTGGATCGTTCATGGAACGACAGGAGGTGGTCGATATCTTTCGTGCTAAGCAGGTTATTCTCAGGTCGAGTGTTTATTCACTCGCCATCGCATGAGAAAATGGGTGGTAATAGGGATTCCCAGTCCTGAACTAAAAAAATGCAAATAATTAAACAAAACTCCCCCGGTATTGATGTTGGTATGGACGGCACCCATTGTTTTGGACAAGCCGTGGAGTGTGATTGATGGTGGAGGGGGAGTAAACCTTTACTTTTATCGCTTGGGGACCGCCACTAGCATGCTTAGCATGGACGATGTTGATAACTGATGGTCGTGAAGTGAATAAGAAGGGTGCACGTCTCAAAATATCATTTACCTCTGTTTTTAAAAATTGAGCTTTGGCACCTCTGCAAATCACTGCTTCCCTCTGCGAAGGGACTATTTATTTACTTTTATGTTGTGTCACCACCTTCTAAAAACAAGCGCCAGAAACTGAGTAGAGCACAGCTGTCATGATTTATGCATTGTGTGTAGCTAATGTTGGGTGCATCATGAATGGATCTTTTCTACCATGAATTACAATGTTTAGATGTTGCTTGAACTTTGGAGGTGCTCTAAATTTATGTTTTGCGGTCTCAGAAAGGGCTAGCGAGATACCACTATTGTCATATTATATCATGGTTGTTTTGACAACGTGTTGCCATTTGAGATTTCTTATTATTGCGTGCTAGCTGATTATGTCATTGATATGAATCAGTATAATCTTTAAGAGTT
Source organism: Aegilops umbellulata (assembly GCA_032464435.1). NCBI lineage: Eukaryota > Viridiplantae > Streptophyta > Magnoliopsida > Poales > Poaceae > Aegilops > Aegilops umbellulata. The sequence goes on along the minus strand of CP136058.1, from coordinate 247,254,341 downwards.
AGTGTTGACATGGTTAGTTATAATGTTGGCTGAAAACCTGGGTGTTGTTTAAGCTTATTTATGCAAACAAAAGCAAAAGAGTTCGTAAAAGTTTTTCTTTCTCACTTTCAGTTTATCAACTGAATTGCTTGAGGACAAGCAAAGGTTTAAGCTTGGGGGAGTTGATACGTCTCCAACGTATCTACTTTTTCTCACGCTTTTCCTTTTGTTTTGGACTCTAATTTGCATGATTTGAATGAAACTAACCCCGGACTGACGTTGTTTTCAGCAGAACTACCATGGTGTTGTTTTTGTGCACAAATAAACGTTCTCGGAATGGAACGAAACTTTGCGAGGATTGTTTTATATAATAAAAGAGAATTTCTGGAGCCAAGATCCACCGGAGAGGGGCCCCTGGGTGGGCACAACCCACAAGGGCGCGCCCCCTCTGCTCGCGCGCCCAGGTGGGTTGTACCCACCTGGTGGCCCCACAGACCTCAACCCTGACACTATAAAATCACATATTTCCAGAAAAAAATCAAGTAGAAAGAATTATCACGATCCACGAGACGGAGCTGCCGCCAAGCCCTGTTCTTCCTCGGGAGGGCAGATCTGGAGTCCGTTTGGGGCTTCGGAGAAGGGGATCTTCGTTCTTCGTCATCACCAACCCTTCTCCATCGCCAATTCCATGATGCTCCCATCGGGAGTGAGTAATTCCTTCGTAGGCTCGCTGATCGGTGAGGAGTTGGATGATATTCATCATGTAATCAAGTTAGTTTTGTTAGGGCTTGATCCCTAGTATCCATGATGTTCCTAGATTGATGTTGCTATGGCTTTGCTATGCTTAATGCTTGTCACTTTGGGCCCGGGTGCCATGAACTCAGATCTGAACCGTTTATGAATTCATCATTATATCCATGTTTTAGATCCGATCTTGCAAATTATAGTCACCTACTACGCGTTATGATCCGACAACCCCAGAGTGACAACAACCGGGCCCACTCTCGTTTATGACCGTAGTTTGAGGAGTTCATGTATTCACTGTGTGTTAATGCTTTGTTCCGGTTCTCTATTAAAAGGAGGCCTTAACCTTAGTTTCCAATATGGACCCCGCTGCCACGGGAGGTAGGACAAAAGATGTCATGCAAGTTCTTTTAATAAAGTATGTATGACTATTTATGGAATACATGCCTACATTATATCGATGAACTGGAGCTAGTGCCGTATCGCCCTAGGTTATAACTGTCACATGACGAATATCATCCAACAAGTCACCGATGCAATGCCTACGAACTTTTCTATATTGTTTCTACTAAGTTACTACTGCTATCATCACTGTTACACTTGCTACAAAATTACTTCTATCACTGTTATTGTTACTATTGCTGCTGTCACTACTATCAAAACTATCAAACTACTGTGCTACTGATCACATTGCTGCAGATAATTAATCTCCAGGTGTGGTTGAATTGACAACTCAGCTGCTAATACCTTCAAATATTCTTTGGCTCCCCTTGTGTCGAATCTATAAATTTGGGTTGAATACTCTACCCTCGAAAACTGTTGCGATCCCCTATACTTGTGGGTTATCAACTGGCGACGCGGCAGAGGCTACAGCCGAGGCGCGTCTGACGGACAGGGCGGCAGCCATGTGGCGCTCGGGCCGAGGCGGGTCAGGGTGGAGGGGAACCGGCCCAGGCGTGGGTCCCGCCACTGGCGCAGGTGGAGCAGCGGGTGCGGGTGGAGAGGCGACCGACCCATCCGTGGGCGCCACACGACCCACTGCGAAGGCCGGTGCACCGCCGCTGCTTGGCGCAGGTGAGGGCGTGTCGCTGTCCGTTGTTAGCGCGCGATCCAAGGCTGGATCAACATCGGATCCGGAGCCGAGATCCTCCTGGGATCCAGTGGGCAGATTGCCTGGGATTTTCTGTGCCGTGGGAGATCCTGCATCCAGATTAGCACGCGAAATAGGTGCACAATAGTTCATGTGGTCATGCGGAAATAATAGTATGGTGTGTTCTGCAACCCTAGGTGGTACGGGAGAGGTGAGAGGTCCAGCAAACGGAAAAACCTTTTCGTCAAACGTGACATCGCGAGAAATGTACACGCGAGCAGTGGGCAAATGTAAGCACTTGTAGCCCTTGTGACGAATGCTATACCCGACAAAGACACATTGTTGAGACCGAAAGGCGAGTTTGTGTGTGTTGTAGGGACGCAAATTTGGCCAACAGGCACAACCAAACGTACGAAGAGATGTGTAGTCGGGTTTAGTGTGAAACAATTTTTCCATAGGACTTGTGTTGCCAATGACACGACTAGGGAGTCGATTAATAAGATAGCAAGCCAAGAGATATGCCTCATCCCAGAACCTGAGGGGCATAGACGCATGTAATAATAGGGATAATCCCATGTCAACTATGTGGCGGTGTTTCCTTTCGGCAGAACCGTTCTGTTGATGTGTGTGTGGGCAGGAAACGTGATGCATAATACCAAGTTGGCAAAAGAAGGTGTTGTTGAGTTTCTCGTACTCACCACCCTAGTCGGATTGAACACAGAGACAAGAGGCGTTCAACGTGAGCAAGAAAATCACGAAAGACATCAAACACATCACATTTCCGTTTGAGAAGATAAATCCAAACAAACTTACTATAATCATCAATGAATGAGACATAGTACTGGAACCCACTAGAAGATGTTTTGGCAGGTTCCCACACATCCGGAAAAAATAAGTTCTAAGGGGAAGGAAGAAACACTCGATGATATAGGGAAGAGTAGCTGGTGTGCTTTGCCTTGTTGACATGCATTACACACATGGGTCAAAGAACGACTCGAAGCAGCTAGCTTATTTGAAGATAAAACGTGCTGGACAACTTGCATGGAGGGATGGCCAAGTCTTGCATGCCAATCTTCAGCAGACAACCTAACCGAAGACAAGGCACGAGGAGGTGAAGGCCGAATGGGATGTAGTCCATTCTCACATCTGCCTTGAAGTAGAACCCTCTTGGTGATCAAATCCTTCATAAGAAAATGAGTAGGGTAATACTTTAGATAAGCATGATTATCAACGGCAAGACGATTGAAAAAGAGAAGATTTTTATCAACATTAGGGACATGCAAGATATTACGAAGTTTCAGATTTGCAGAAGGAGTAGGAAGAATTGCATGACCACGATGAGCTATGTGCAAACCTGAACCGTCCGCGGTGTGGATGCGATCCCTCCCTGGGTACTTCTCCCGGACCGTAAGGCGATCCAGATCGCTGGTGATGTGGTCGGTGGCGCTGGTGTCAGTGAACCAGGCGGGATCTCCTAAGATGGAGGGAGGAGAGACGGCAGCAAGACCAGCCATCTTGGAGTGTTAGGGCCTGAAAGCATGGTTGTAGCGCTGGCCGCACTCCCAGGCATAGTGCCCAGGGCCGCGACAGAGCTGGCACTGGACACGGTTGTCACCGCGGTCGCCGTAGTCACCGCGATCACCACCCCGGTTGCCGCCAAAGTTACCTTGTTGGCGCGCACCGCCACCACCGCATTTCCCGCGGTCACCACCGCGAGAGTTGTTGTAGCCGCCAAGATCACCAGAGTTGTCGCGCCCCTTGCCGCAGTAGTTGCCCTTGCCCCGGTTGGCAGGGTTGTTGTTGGTGTTGCCGTTTGTGTCCCGGGCGACGTAGTTGACGGAGGAGCCGCCGGAATGAAGACGAGCGGCGTTGTACTGACGGCGTTGTTCGAAGGCGATGGCGTGAGAGTAAAACTCCCCAAGAGACATGCCATCAAGACGGGTTGTGGCAGCAGTGATGAGTGGCTCATAGTCGCTGTCGAGGCCGGTGATGACGGCGGTGATGATGTCCTCGTCATGCATGGCGCGGCTGACGGCAGCGAGTTGGTCGTCGTTGGCGCGGATCTTGGCGAAGTAGTCCGCCATGAAGAGGTTGCCCTTCCGGAAGACCGCCATGTCCAGCTTGATCTGGCCGATGCTGGCACGGCAATGGATGTTGTACATCTCCTCGACATGCGCCCAGATGGCGCGAGACGTCTCAAACCGATGCACCTGCTGCAGGACTTCATCGGAGAGGGAGGCGAGGAGGTAGCTGAGGACGATCTGATCCTGGCGGTATCAGGTTGCATACTCCCGGTTGGGAGCGCAAACACCCTTGTCATCAGGGTCAACGAGCTTAGGAGGGGCTGGGAGGGTGCCGTCGACGTAGCCCGTAGCTCCGGCAATGCGCAGAGGAGGAAGGACCTGAGCACGCCATAGGAGGAAGTTGGAGGTAGTGAGTTTGGCAGTAATGAGGCTAGCGGAAGGAGGAGGGACGGTGGAGGCCGGTGGCCCGTTGAAGGCGGCGGGCAGGGAAAGGGTGGTAAGGGCAGCGGAGGAGCCGAGGAGGAAGCAGAAGCCGTCGGGGATCCCATCGTGCTATTACGCGTGATGGCCTGATACCATGTGAAACGAGAGAAAGAGATTGGGTTCGGCACAGCCCATAGGGCGGCCGGGGGAACACTTATATATCATGCCTCTAGGGCATATGGCAAAGCCAAGATTACATAGGTTGTTACAAGGGATAGAGAAATAAATACAAATATTAACAACCCTCCTAATCCGTAACAACATGTAGTTTAACACCTGATACTCTCGTCAGATTTGATTATCCCTTATATCTAAATTTCTTAAATTAGACATCTTTTCTAGAATGCTGCATAGATCCTCCCTGTCACCCTCCTGCAAATTGTTTCCCGTGACATGCTAAGGGTTATAATACGTAGTTTGAGAAAAATCCAACATTTTATGAGTTTGAGCGCCGTTCTCTATATTCTGGGCCTGCTCCTGCATATTCTCGTGACAAATGCATAAAATTGTTGCATACATTATTTTTCTCCCTAAATTAGATTCTGCAATCATGCCGTAAGATGGCTGGAAAGAAATAACTGGTCATCTGATTAGAGCGCCATTTGTATAGAATGATGCAACAATAATTGCTAAAATGAAACCAAAGCAGAATAAAAGGGCATGCAACTTACTTTGCATATGACAGAAAATTTAATAGACCAGCAGAGGTGGATGGAGACTTGCTTTCACCAGTGTGAGATGATTAATAATGAAGGACTGGATGTAGTAGTTTTGGGAACCTCGCTGGCAAGGACTAGCGCAAACTTTATCCATGACTGCAGGATAAAAGTTGACAGTGGATAAAGTCAAGACATAACAGCACCGTTGCATGGCAGCTCAGAAGTAGGCATATATCATTAACCTGTCAGTGAAAATTGAGAAGGGGCTTAGGCCAACTCCACTGCAAGACACCATTTTGTCCGCTTCTGTTCGTTTGGTGTAAAACGAACAAACCACACGACCCAGCGCGCAACAAACTGGACCCATCTTGTCCGCTTTATGTCCGTCTGACCCTATTTTCAGACCAAACTTGGGCTGGATTTGGGGCCAAAGCGGACAGAACCGGACGCGTTCTGCACTCTCTCCGTCCGCGCCCGTCCGGGGTGACCCACTTGTCACCCACCCACCCCCACCACTCTCTCTCTTCCTTTTTCTCTCTCCCACCTACCCACGCACAGCTGCATGGGACGGCGAGCATGCGAGGACGGAGCGGAGCGCGTCGGCCCGAGTGGGGAGCGGCGTAGGCGCGGAGCGGAGCAGGTGAGGCGGGGCAGAGCGCGGAGCTCGCGGCGGGCGGGGCGGAGCGCGCGCTGCTGCCGGCCGGCGCAGCGTGCAGGCGAGCTGCGCGCGAGCGGCGGCGCGCGGGCGGCTACGGTGCGAGCTCGCGGGCGGGGCAGAGCGCGAGCGGCCGCGCGGCCGGCGCCGCATACGGCGACGCCGCGAACGCGCGGGTGGGGTGGAGCGCGAGCGGCCGCGCGGCGGCTACGCCGCGAGCGTGAGCGCGCGGGGCGGAGCGGCGCGCGAGCAGGGCGGGGCGCGGGCGCGCGAGCAGGGGGCGAGGCGAGGGCGGGCGAGCAGGCCGCGGCGCAGCGCGAGCGGGGCGCGGGCACGGGCGTACCGCGACGCGGCGGGGGCGGGGCAAGGGCGGGCCGGGCGCGGCGGGGGCGGGCGAGCAGGCCGCGGCGCAGCGCGAGCGGGGCGCGGGCGCGGCGCGGGGGGCGGCGCTACGGAGGCGGAGCGCGGGCGCGGCGCGCGCAGACCGGCAGCGCAGGCGCGGGGCGGGGGCGGCGGGGCGCGGGCGCGACGTGGGCGCGGCGCGCGCCGGCCGGCAGCGCAAGCGCGGGGGCCCGCGAGCGCGTCGCGGCGCCAACGCGGAGCGGGTGGGGCGCTGGCTCGGCGCGGGCGCGAAGCAGGCATGGCGCGAGCGGGCGGGAGTGAGCGGGCGCGAGGGCGGACGAGCTTGGCCGCGGCGACTGCACCGGCAGAGCGAGAGCGCGAGCTCACGGGTGGGTGAGGCGTGCGGCCGAGATGGACATTTTAGGGTCGTTTGCTGCGTTGGGCGCCTCCAACCCTGTCCGGACATGCATGTCCATTTTACCACTCATTGCCACCCCAAATAGACAGAATCTAGACAAACCGGACGTCCGTTTGGGGTCGTGTGGTGGAGTTGGCCTTACATAATTGGATTATTCCTCATTTGCCATCAAGCTGACAAAACATATGTTATTTTTCTTGGAATAAAGACGCTAAAAGCGTCCGGCTTTAAATTAATAAAACCACAAGGCACCATTCATTCAAGTTTCAGCGACGATAACAAAAGACAATAAGCAGCTCCGATCGGCCATCGGCACACAACCACAAGGTTCAGGAGGACGCAGGCTCAAATAGTACATCCATGGGGTCAACCAGCCTTGCTAGGCCTCGACAGACTAGTCTAACCAAAAGCATCTCATCCGAGTGACGGTTCTTGTCTTGCCAAAGTATGAGTCGTCTTGATACGCATCATGGCCTCCGTTATACGCTCAGCATCGTGCTCCTTCCTCAGTGGTATCCACGTCTATAAAAATAAGTGACATTTAAAGATCACATCAGCGGGGTGATTAGGGAATTTCTTGTCAATCGTAATTTTGTTGCGAGTCGTCCATAGAGCCCACAACAGCGCCCCTACGCATCGCCAAGTATTCTAGCATTGTACCCTTTTTGTGTTTTGATTAACGTTAGCAAGTCGGCTCCCGACGCAGGATTCCAGTTCGAGTGGAATGCATCCCTAACCGCACTCCACGCGAACTTGGCTAGGTGGCACATGAAGAACACGTGGTTAGCGTCTTCCGCCAGGCCGCAGACCGTGCAAGATCCATCGGCCGGTCCATTGCGTTTGGCTACGTTGTTCGAGGTAGGCAGCCTATTTCTAAACATTTGCCACATGAAGATTTTAATCTTCAATGGCAAGCCTGCCTTCCATAGTCCCCTAGCTATGTCTAGCGCATTCCCTTCTGTAAGTTTGCTATAAAGAGATTTCACCGAGAAGTTTTTGGAGGCGGTCAAACTCCACTCTATCGAATCAGCACCCGCGCCTAGTCGATAACCACCAACTTTTTGAACCAAGTCAGCCCATGACTCTCGTTCGACATGGGTGAGGGCCCGCAAAAAATGGATCGCAGTAGGAGAGTAACTCAGAGCGTCCCCAACCATGATATTGATATTTGTGGCTATCTGGTATAGATTGGGGTGGCTCTGCCAGAGGGGGGCGGGTCCCGGCCAACAATCTAGCCAAAACCGAGTGGATTGGACATTGTTGATCTGGAACTTGGCCCTAACCGCAAAAGCAGTCCGGACCACTTGGATCCATTCCAAAACGCGGACCCGGTCGGCGAGCCATGAAGGGATTCCCATTAGGGAAATATTTCGCTTTTAGAAGCTGCGCCCAGAGTCCCGACTCGTTTTGGGCAAGCCGCCACCACCATTTGGTAAGAAGAGCGACGTTCATAAGTTTCAAGTTCGTGATCCCCAACCCACCGAATTTCTTAGGCATGCACACAGCCGCCCATTTAACTAGGTGGTATTTGCGTTTGATGTCGGTTCCTTCCCAAAAGAACCGGGATCAAGGAGTGTCGAGACTAGCATGCACGCCATCTGCTAGTAAGAACATCCCCCACAGTAAAAATCGGAAGGGAGGACAGGCTCAAGTTTGTTAGGATTAGCCGGGCAGCGGAGGACATAAAACGCCCACGCCACGTGCTAACTCTATTTGCCACTTTCCCATAAAGAGGCTCCCACTCAAGGATAGAAAGTTTTCGGTGCGAGATCGGGAGCCCGAGGTACTTAATTGGAAAGCTCCCTAGCTTGTAATTAAGTAGGTTAGCTACTCACGCGCTTTGGTGGTCGTCCATCCCCATGGTGATGACCTCACTTTTGAGGAAGTTTATTTTGAGTCCTGAAAGGATCTCAAATACGAGTAACAAAAGTTTAACAGAAGCAATATTGTGGTCGTATAGTTCGAACATCAACAAGGTATGGTCGGCGTATTGGAGGTGTGTCACTCCTCCCGGAATGAGGTGTGAAACCAGCCCTTTGATATGCCCAGCTACCCTGGCCTTAGCAATCATAGCCGACAAGGCATCCGCCACGAAGTTAAAGACCAGCGGAGAAATGGGGTCTCCCTGTCATAACCCTTTCTTATTGAGGAAAAATTTGCCCATTTCACCATTGACAATAACCGCGGTGTGTCCACCCAAAATCAGGTGCATGATCTAGTGGACGAATCCAGCCTCAAAACCCTTTTTGAGGAGGACCTTACGCACAGACTCCCAGTTTACGCAGTCGTAGGCTTTTTCGAAGTCTAACTTAAGGATTACCCCCTGCCCTCGAGTACGTTTCAGCTCGTGAATAATTTCCGTTAGCGCTACTGGCCCTTCGAGGATATTTCTACCCTTGAGAAAGGCAGTTTGGCTCTTAAGTATGACTCGTTGTGCTACCGGGGCCAACCTAGTTGCGTATGCTTTGGCACATAGCTTAAAAGGCATGTTAATGAGCGCGATTGGGCGGAACAATTTGATTTCATCCGCCCCTTTAACCTTAGGAATCAGGCAGATCGCACCATAGTTGAGACGCGCTAAGTCTACTGTGCCGAAGGCGAAGCCATTTACTATCACATGAAATAGGCCCCTAAGTACCGGCCAAAACTTTTGGAAGAACTCGGCCGGCCAGCCGGCCGGGCCTGGTGCCATGTCATTCTTCATATCAGCAAGGGCCTTGTCAATTTCTTGCGGCAGAAAAGACAATGCGAGGGCTTCATTTTCCTGCTGGGACACACGCTCCGTTGGCTCCCACAAGTCATCCCGGAGACTAAGGCGCTTCTCTTCGGTTGTTCCCAACAGCTCGATGAAGAAGTCGTAGATATGCTTCACAATCTCACTTTGGGTCACCAAAATCCCATTCTTAGATTGTTGCAGTCTCAGGATAGAACTTTTGCGCTTTTGGTCATTGGCGAAGGCATGGAAATAACCAGTATTGGCATCACCTTTAGTGACCCACTTGACACCACCCCTACGGCGCCAATATTCCTCCTCCGCTCTGAGGATAGCCAAGACTTGGTTTCCCAAGGAGTATCTATGCTCCCATTCATCTCCTGAAAACGGTCTGGCATTGGCCTGCTCATCAAGGAGCGCGATTTCTTCAATGATTTGTTCCCTTTCCCCTTTGGACTCACTGCCGTGGTTAGCCCCCAGCCCCGGAGGAAGGCCCGCAGGGACGCATCCACGGAGGACCAGAAATCTACGGGTCCTCGTTGGCGCCTGATCTGATTACCAATCAAGGCCCAGCGGTTAGAGACCAGCTGGGTAAACCCCTCGGCCTCGAACCAGGCAGTCTCAAAGAAGAAATGACGACTACGACACACACTGTCCTCCCTAGAAGATAGAATTAAAGGAATGTGGTCTGAGCCAATACGCGTCTCAACCACTAAGGTGCATAAAGGAAAGAGCACCTCCCAGTCACACGGTCGAGGACACAGCGGACAGGCGCACGCTGTTTGTTTGTCCATGTGAATCTCGCCCCCGTTCGTGCAATCTCATGCAGTGCGGCTGCCGCGATTGCGTTATTAAAAAGGGACACCCTAGCCCAATCAATGTTGCCGTTAATCTTGTCCGTCCCCGAGCGGAATAAGTTGAAGTCCCCGCCTACTACAACAGGTAGGTTAGCCGCTCTTTTGGCCCCAACCAGGGTTGTGATCTCTCCCAAGAAATCCGCTGACCTCGCGTGGTCAGCCGACCCATAGACACTCACAATCACCCAAGTAACTCCGGACACGCGATGACGAACAGTTGCAGCGATATAAAACACACCGGCCTCCCACAAAATTACATCACAAATATCTCGATTACAACCCATCAGGAGGCCACCCTAGTGCCCCAAGGAGGGGGTCTAGTATCAGTCGAAGCGTTGGAGAGGGTCGTACGCCAGTAAATCCCTAAACGTGAAATCGACCTTAATTGTTTCCTGTAAAGCTACAAAATCGATATGCTCTTTGTGACGAGGATACGTACCTAGGGTAGGGTAACTTATCGTACCTGAGGTACCCAATCGAGGACACGATTCCTACAATGAAAGACGTTCTGAGAAGTATCGACAAGTCAGTCGACCTGGTCAGCCCAGTCGACGGACACAAGCGTACTCGACCAGAAGCGCAAGCAGTCGACCATGAAGACACCACTCGACAGTAAGAAGATCTAAAGGCGCTGCCTACAAACGGTCACCTCATAAGTGGCTTTTATGGCCTTCATGGTCCTTTATTACAGGCGTTACCAGTAACCCCCTCTCTTTATGTACATTAAACCCCTTGTAACGTGGGCTGGCTGGGGTCCTGGCGAACTCTATATAAGCCACCCCCCTCCACTAGGACAGGGGTTCGCATCTTTGTAACACTTACGCATATAATCCAGTCGACCGCCTCCGGGCTCCGAGACGTAGGGCTATTACTTCCTCCGAGAAGGGCCTGAACTCGTTAACTCTTTGCGTGCACAACTACTCCAGAGCTAGGATCTTGCCTCTCCATTCCTACCCCCCCATTCTACTGTCAGACTTAGAACCACGACAGTTGGCGCCCACCGTGGGGCAGGTGTTCTAGCGATTTGTTGGAGGAGTTGGGATTCTTTCAACCCACATCATGTTTTCGAGCGGAGTCATGGTCGAGAGCCGCGAGATCCGTCTCGGCGCTCTCTCCTTCATCGTTGACGACTCTGCTTGGCTGCAGGAGGCTCCACTCGACGTGGACGCGCTTCCCGCCCGCGGAGCCACGCATTTTCGCGCATGCGTCCGCGGCGTCCTCCTGCGGCAACCGTCGACCCAGTACGGGTCGGCATTCGTTGCGCCGTCATCATCATCATCATCGTCATCAGTTTCCCACCGGCGCAAGCGCACCGGTCGGTCGAGACTCCAGCGGTGGGTGAAGCACGCACTGGCCCGCCAGTCGGCCATCCCCCAAGTCGCGGCAATCGAGCCCGACGAGTCACTCTACGGCCTGTTCGACCTGTCGACTGGCTCCGTAGAGACTGCGTCCGAGTGCGACAGCAGTGACCCAGCGGCGGAAATACTAATGGTTGACGGACCGCGTAGCCCCCCCGGATTCCCCCAAACCGAAGAGGTTGCCGCAGGGGGGATTCCGGCGCGAGGCCACGAAGAGTACAGGCCCGAGCCCCTTACCTCAGTGCAGAGGGAGGAACTCCGTCGCCGGAACGTGGACGCCCTTCACACTCCTATCGTTGGAGAAACCCCTGAGGCGCGAGCCCTGGAGGAGGCGCGCTTGGCCAATTTGGCTGAACGTGCCCGATTGGAGAATCTCCAGAGAGCACTCGACGAGCGCGCACGACCGCCCACTCCCGTGTCCAGCCGTCGTCGCGTCTTCCAGCCGCCGACCCAGGTATACCGTACTCCGATTCAGAATTTGGCAGCTGCGGCTCGCATAGCGGAGTCGATCCAGCCTTCACAGTCAGAGGCAGGGAGAGGTCTGTTGCAGATCAGAGATTTGCTTCGCGCAGCGGCTAACCAGAATTCAGCCGTGTCACAGTCGCGCAACAGGATTCACAGTCGATCCGTCACTGCGAATTCCTTTCAGTCGGCTCATAGCCCGAGGTCGCCCCCGAGGCGTGAAGGACACAGAGGCCGGCACGAGAATCAGTACCAAGGGCACGAGCGATATGAGCACCGGTTCGATCGCAACGATCAACGTCGAGTGCCTTCTCCTCCCCCAAGAGCCGGGTCGTACATTCCTCGACGGCAAGAAGACAGACGCCAGTTCAGTACTGGGCGAAAGGTCCCAGTCGACCCCAGGGAACCAGGCTTTGATGCGAGATCCATCATCGTTCAAGGCCTGGTCGACCGAAATAGAGCTCACCGAGAAGACCGTGACGGAGGCGCCCCGTCCAGCAGCAGAGTTCGCGTCTCAGGTCCCGAGTGTTTCAGCAGAGCAATCAGAGCTGCAGTGATTCCTCCCAACTTCAGGTTGGCGGCTGGGGTCAGCAAGTTCACCGGGGAGTCCAAGCCGGACACATGGCTCGAAGATTACCGAGTGGCTGTTCAGATCGGAGGCGGCAATGACGAGGTGGCCATGAAGCATTTGCCCCTCATGTTGGAAGGATCAGCCAGAGCGTGGTTGAATCAGTTGGCTCCCAGCAGTATTTATACTTGGGAAGATCTAGCCCAGGTGTTTGTCAGGACGTTCGAAGGAACTTGCAAGCGACCGGCGGGGTTGACAGAATTGCAGTCATGTGTTCAGAAGTCGAGTGAAACCCTGAGGGATTATATCCAGAGATGGATCACTCTGAATCACACGGTCGAGAATGTATCCGATCATCAAGCAGTTTGCGCCTTCAAGGAAGGTGTCAGAAACAGGGAGTTAACTTTGAAGTTTGGTCGAACCGGAGATATGACCCTGAGTCGAATGATGGAAATCGCCACCAAGTACGCGAACGGAGAAGAAGAAGATAGACTCCGGAGTGGCAAGTATAAGGCAGCCGCTAATGAGACCGGCGGAGGACACTCCAGTCGGAAGCAGAAACGCAAGGCCGAGCCAGTCGCCCCCGGGGAAGCCTTAGCTGTGGCCCCAGGGAAGTTTAAGGGGAAACCCAAGGGCCCTTGGAACCCCAAGAAAGTGAAAGACCAGGACGGGAACGATGTGATGGATTTACCATGCCACATTCACACGAAGAAAGATGAAGAGGGAAATCTCATTTACCCTAAGCATACCACTCGACAATGTCGACTCCTGATGCAACAGTTCCAAGGGAAGCAAGCCAAGGACAAAGGGAAAGAGTCGGACAAAGTTGAAGACAGAGAAGACAGCGGCGAAGAATACCCTCAAATCAATTCCACTCTGATGATTTTCGCTGATGTCGAAAGTAGGAGTCGACTGAAGGTCATCAATCGCGAAGTAAACACGGTCGCTCCAGTGACACCCCATTACCTGAAGTGGTCCCAAACCGCCATCACCTTCGACCAGTCCGATCATCCGACTCATATTGCCACCCCAGGGAGGCAAGCGTTGGTGGTCGACCCAATTGTTGAAGGCACTCGACTGACCAAGGTTCTGATGGACGGCGGCAGTGGGCTAAACTTGTTGTACGCAGAGACGTTGAAGGGGATGGGCATTCCGATGTCCCGGATCAGCCCCAGCAACATGAGCTTCCACGGGGTCATCCCTGGGAAGAAAGCTGAGTCACTCGGCCAAATCGCTCTCGACGTCGTCTTTGGTGACTCGAAGAATTTCCGGAAAGAAAAATTAACCTTTGAGGTCGTGGATTTTCAGAGTGCGTACCACGCCATTCTTGGGAGGCCAGCCTATGCTCGCTTCATGGCTCGGCCATGCTACGTATACCTCAAGATGAAGATGCCTGGCCCCAAAGGTGTAATCACCATCGTCGGCAATCGGAAGAAGGCAGAGGAGTGCTTTCAGAAAGGCGCCAAAATTGCTGACGCTCAGATGGCCAAGATAGAGATACAAGAGTATCAGAAGACTGCAGACCCGAATGAATTGTTACGAGCCAAGAAGCCCGCCACGGAATCAGCATTTCAGTCGACTGGTGAGACCAAGCAAGTCCACATCCACCCGACCGATCCAAATGCGGCTCCAACCAACATCTCCACTACACTCGACCCCAAATAGGAAGAAGCGCTCGTCCAGTTCCTCCGTGAGAACTGGGACATCTTCGCATGGAAGCCTGCTGACATGCCAGGTGTGCCCAGGGGACTGGCCGAGCACCGCCTCCGAGTCGACCCAAAGGCCAAACCAGTCAAGGAGCATCTCCGACGGTCCGCCGTTCAGAAGAGAAAGGCCATTGGCGAAGAAGTGGCCCGACTCCTAGCAGCAAAATTCATTCGCGAGATCTTCCACTCCGAGTGGCTCGCTAATGTTGTGATGGTCCCTAAGAAAGACAGGTCGTTGCGCATGTGCATCGATTTTAAGCATATCAATCGGGCCTGCCCGAAAGATCATTTTCCTCTTCCTCGCATCGATCAAATAGTCGACTCGACTGCAGGATGCGAGAGGCTATCCTTTTTAGATGCTTACTCTGGATACCATCAGATCCGTCTGTATGGACCCGATGAAATAAAAACAGCCTTCATCACCCCATTTGGGTGTTTCTGCTATGTTACCATGCCTTTCGGTCTCAAGAACGCCGGAGCTACATTCATGAGAATGATTCAGAAGTGCCTAATCACTCAAATCAGTCGGAATGTAGAAGCGTACATGGATGACATAGTGGTCAAGTCACGAAAAGGTTCCGACCTGCTGACTGACCTAGCCGAAACTTTTGCCAATCTCAGGAGTTATGATATCAAGCTCAATCCGTCGAAGTGCACATTTGGAGTCCCTGGAGGAAAGTTACTCGGTTTTCTTGTTTCCGAACGAGGAATCGACGCTAACCCTGAAAAAGTTGGCACCATACTCCGGATGAAACGCCCCGTGCGTGTGCACGACGTCCAGAAACTTACTGGATGCTTGGCCGCCCTAAGTCGATTCATCTCCAGGCTCGGTGAAAAGGCGTTGCCTCTTTACCGACTGATGAAGAAGTCAGACACGTTCGAATGGACTCCAGAAGCTGATGCAGCATTCGCAGAGCTAAAAGCTCTGCTCTCCACCCAGCCGGTGCTTGCTGCTCCTGTCAGCAAAGAGCCATTGTTGCTTTACATAGCAGCCACGGGACAAGTCGTTAGTACCGTTCTTACGGTCGAGCGGGAAGAGGAAGGAAAGACCTTCAAAGTTCAACGCCCAGTGTATTATCTCTCTGAAGTTCTGACCCCGTCGAAGCAAAGATATCCCCACTATCAGAAGCTCGTTTACGGGATTTACATGACCACGAAGAAGGTTGCTCATTATTTCTCCGATCACTCTATCACAGTCGTCAGCGACGCTCCATTATCAGAGATTCTCCATAACAGAGATGCGACCGGTCGAGTGGCGAAATGGGCAATTGAACTTCTTCTTCTTGATATCAAGTTCGAAGCAAAGAAAGCTATTAAGTCCCAGGCAATAGCTGATTTCCTCGCCGAGTGGACCGAACAGGAGCTTCCGACTCAAGTTCACTCGGAGCACTGGACTATGTTTTTCGATGGCTCCAAGATGCTGAACGGATCCGGTGCGGGGGTTGTACTGGTTTCCCCCCGAGGAGACAAGCTCAAGTATGTCCTCCAGATTCACTTTGATTCCTCCAACAATGAGGTAGAGTACGAAGCGCTTCTATACGGATTACGTATGGCCATTTCACTCGGCGTCCGTCGCCTCATGGTCTACGGCGACTCAGATCTGGTTGTTAATCAAGTGATGAAGGAGTGGGACGTCAGAAGCCCATCCATGACGGGATATTGCAGCGCGGTGAGAAAGCTGGAGAAAAGATTCGAGGGGTTGGAGCTCCATCATATACCCCGACTGAAAAATCAAGCTGCAGATGATTTGGCGAAGATAGGGTCCAAAAGGGAGGCCATCCCTAAGGATGTGTGTTTGGAGCACATTCACACACCATCAGTGCAAGAAGATCCTTTCACAGAAGAGCCTCCACAACCAAAAAGCGCCTCTGACTCGACCGAAGTAGAGATACCAGCTGTGGTCGACCTAATTATGGAAGTTATGGTCACCAATCCCGATTGGACAGTGCCGTACATTGCGTATATCATACGAAAAGAGCTCCCAGAAGATGAAGAAGAGGCTCGACAGATCGTCCGTCGATCCAAAGCCTTTACAGTAATCAAAGGGCAGCTATACAGAGAAAGCGCGACTGGAGTCGGTCAGAAGTGCGTCACGCCTGAAGAAGGACAGATAATTCTCGAAGACATCCATTCGGGGACCTGCGGCCATCACGCGTCCTCTCGGACCATCGTGGCTAAAGCATACCGAGCGGGTTTCTACTGGCCAAAGGCGAGTGAAATGGCAAAGGATATAGTCGACAAGTGCGAGGGGTGCCAGTTTTATTCCAACATGTCTCACAAGCCCGCCTCCGCCTTGAAGACCATTCCACTCGTCTGGCCTTTCGCTGTCTGGGGTCTGGATATGGTCGGACCACTGAGAACTGGTAGGAGTGGCTTCACCCACTTGTTGGTCGCAGTCGACAAGTTCACGAAGTGGATAGAAGCAAAACCCATAAAGGACCTCGACGCAAGCACTGCCATCAGTTTTATCAGGGGATTGATATCCAGATATGGAGTTCCGCACAGCATCATCACAGATAACGGATCAAACTTTGATAATGACAGATTCAAAGCCTTCTGCGCCTCTCAGGGTACTCGAGTCGACTACGCTTCAGTTGCTCACCCTCAGACGAATGGACAGGCCGAACGCGCGAATGGCCTCATCCTCAAAGGACTAAAACCCCGACTAATGCGTGATCTCAAACACGCAGCAGGCGCCTGGGTCGACGAACTTCCGTCAGTTCTATGGGGGTTGAGGGCCACCCCTAACCGGTCGACTGGAAGAACGCCATTCTTTCTGGTCTATGGAGCCGAGGCGGTTTTGCCAAGCGACTTGCTCCACAACGCGCCTCGAGTCGAGTTATATTCCGAAGCAGAAGCAGAACAGGCCCGGCAAGATGCAGTCGACCTCTTAGAGGAGGAAAGAGAAATGGCTCTAATCCGCTCGACCATCTACCAGCAAGAGTTGCGTCGGTTTTACGCCAGAAATGTGAAGGGTCGAGCCTTTCAGGAAGGAGATTTGGTCCTCCGCGTGGATCAGCAAAAACCTCACAAACTTGCCCCGACCTGGGAAGGCCCTTTCATCATCACCAAAGTCTTGCACAACGGAACGTATCACCTTTACAACATCGATCGACGGATCGACGAGCCTCGAGCATGGAATGCGGACCTGCTCCGTCCTTTTTACACTTAAAAACTCACTCGACTGAGATGTAATAAAAGTACCTCTGTAATTCCTTTGTTTCAAGAAAAAGACTGCTATTTCTTTTTTCTGTCTGTCTAAATCTCCCCCAGTGGGTGACTTAGTTGCGGATCCGCTTCGCCTAAGTTTGAAAAATCCTACCGAGTGAGAGCAAACCTCCCACTCGGGGACTTAGTTGCGGATCCGCTTCGCCTAAGTTTGAAAAATCCTACCGAGTGAGAGCAAACCTCCCACTCGGGGGCTTAGCTGCGAATCCGTTTCGCCTAAGTAATCAAAATCCTACCGAGTGAGAGCAAACCTCCCACTCGGGGGCTTAGCTGCAGTCCAAGTACTCGCCTAAGTAATTGAAATCCTACCGAGTGAGAGCAAACCTCCCACTCGGGGGCTTAGCTGCAGTCCAAGTACTCGCCTAAGTAATTGAAATCCTACCGAGTGGAGAGCCAGCCTCCCACTCGGGGGCTTAGCTGCAGTCCAAGTACTCGCCTAAGTAATTGAAATCCTACCGAGTGAGAGCAAACCTCCCACTCGGGGGCTTAGCTGCAGTCCAAGTACTCGCCTAAGTAATTGAAATCCTACCGAGTGAGAGCAAACCTCCCACTCGGGGGCTTAGCTGCAGTCCAAGTACTCGCCTAAGTAATTGAAATCCTACCGAGTGGAGAGCCAGCCTCCCACTCGGGGGCTTAGCTGCAGTCCAAGTACTCGCTTAAGTAATTGAAATCCTACCGAGTGAGAGCAAACCTCCCACTCGGGGGCTTAGCTGCAGTCCAAGTACTCGCCTAAGTAATTGAAATCCTACCGAGTGGAGAGCCAGCCTCCCACTCGGGGGCTTAGCTGCAGTCCAAGTACTCGCCTAAGTAATTGAAATCCTACCGAGTGAGAGCATACCTCCCACTCGGAGGCTTAGCTGCAGTCCAAGTACTCGCCTAAGGAATCGAAATTCTACCGAGTGGAGAACGAACCTCCCACTCGGGGGGCTTAGCTGCAGTCCAAGCACTCGACTAAAGTAATTGGACTCCTACCGAGTGAAGAGCAGACCTCCCACTCGGGGACTTAGCTATAGCCCGATACTCGCCCAAGCCAGGTTGACAAGACACCATCGCGGCGATAAGCATCGTGCAAACCAGGCAGCCTCTGAGGGAACAACGAATAGTAGATCGGCGGATCAAGTCACGAAGGCATTCAACGTCGAGCCAAGTTCGGACAAAACCAAAAAATCCTAGATCGCAAATAAAGTACTCGAGCTATAAGCTCGACGAAGTTTATCGGTTACATAAACCACTCGGCATTCCGAGGCAAATTTAAGGCAAAGAACATCAGTTTTTTACTCCTCCGGCGGAGGACTGGATGGTGCAACAAACTCGTCCAAGTCGATCCCATCAGAGATCCGAGTGGCAGCAGCAATGAAGGTCTCCATGAAGTCCTGAAAGTTATGCTTCCTGGTATTGGCAACCTGGAGAGCGGCCAGCTTCTCCTCGCGCGCCTCCTTGCAGTGGACGCGAACCAGTGACAAAGCCACGTCAGCGCCGCACCTAGCAGAAGACTTCTTCCATTCTTGCACTCGACCTGGAACCTCACCTAGTCGAGTGATCAGGGATTCAAGGTCGTTCTGAAGCGTCTCCTTGGGCCAGAGTGCGGAGTCGATCCGTGACACTGCAGCTTTCAGTCGAGCCAGGTAGTCCACCGCACTAGCGACACGGGATTCCAACCGGAAGACATTCATGGCCACTTCGTCCTTCACGGGAGAGTTGATAGGGTCCAAGCGGGTCTCCACTCGACTGGTCTCTTCCTCAAAGTTTCGGCAGAATTCTGAAAGAAGTTTCGACAGGTCAAAACTGTAGCCAAATGGTGAGTCGACAACAACGAGATTAATCGCGCAAAGAGGGTTATCTTCAAGCATGAGGTATAGCTTCTTGGCAAGACCCCCAAGATAATCCCCCAAGTCCTTGTGCTTCCCCGCCAGCTGGCCGAGCTTGTCGTTCAGAGTACTCTTGTCAGTCTTCAGTCGACTCGCTTCCTTGTTGGCCGAGTCAAGAGCAGACTTCAGCCTAGCGTTCTCGCTCTCCAGTTGGTCGACCGAAGCAAGTTTCTCTTCAGCAAGCTTCAGCTTCTCCGCAGCCGCCTTTTGTGCCTCCGAAAGGTCAAGATCTTTCTTCTTCAGGGCCTTTTCCAGTTCGTCTGCGAAGCAACAATAAGCACATAGTTGAGAACAGACAGGAGGACAGAGACAGCCGTCGAGTCCTCACCAGCCATACCTTTTGCCTCATCCTTCGCCTTCTGCACGTTTTCCTGAGCAAACTGTAAATCAAGATTGAGCTGGATTTGCTTATTCTTCAGATCGGCGAGCTGGGCAACAAGCTCACAAGACTTCTGCAAAGAGTCAATCGACAAAGGGTATCAAAGATAAGTTACTCCCGAGTGACAGAAAGAAAGAGCACAACACTTCTAAGACTACAGCCAAATCAAAACATTCGACAGTAGCCTCGGGGACTACACCCAGTGGGTGCACTCAGCGTGCCCCCACTGGTTTTCAAAAAAAAAAAAAAAAAAAAAAGGGGGCGACTGCCAGCAGTCGACCGGATACAGTGTCATCCGACGAGGTACAACTACAGAAAAACAGTACAAAGACCACAGTCGACTGCCAGCAGTCGACCGTGGCCTCGGGGACTACACCCAGTGGGTGCACTCAGCGTGCCCCCACCAATGAGAAATTTCGAACCAACGGCACCCAGTGGGTGTACAACGCAAGTGAAGATCAACTAACCTGGACGTTCTGCTGCAACGCCGAGCTGATGTCATAGGCCGCTTGACTGGCATCCCGAGCCGCTTTGGTCTGCTCCATCACGAGCCCCGCCTGACGTATAGCCTCCTTGGCAGCACTCACTTGATCCTCCGGGGTCTGGTAGGCGGCGAAGAACGAGGGTGGGTCGACCGGTGGAGGGGCAGTCGACGACGAAGGCCGGGCAGTCGTCAGTGGCTCAGCAAAAGTCACAGTAGTCCGGGCGGTATTGTCACCCCCTTGGACCACCGCCTCGGCAGTCGACGCGGTCTGAGGAACCTTGTCGACCGGAGCCCTCCGGCCTCTTCTCCCAAAAGGCCTGAGCGGCGCTTCCGCCTCCTCCTCATCATCCGGAAGGTCAATGATGTTGGTTGGAGCTACAAAAGTTCAGAGATGAATACCCAATCGACCCAGCAGTTAAACAGTCGGATCATTTCAAGGATCGTACCTAAGTTGGAAGTGACGGCGTCCTCCATCGTCTCATCAGCATTCTGGATGGAAGTTTCGGAAGTAGCGGCGCTGCACGATTCCAAGCAAATAATTTGAAAATGAATCGACTAAGAATCCGTTCTAGTCGACTCGAGAAAGGTGAAGACAATCACTTACCCAGAGATGACCGGGATGGCGACCCTGATCTTGGGCAAGGCCTTGGGTGGCTTGGTCGGGATGGCTCTAGGCTGCTTGGGCGCTTTCTCAGTTGGGGGCGGCGACGCGGTCCGAGGGCGCTTGGATGACTGGCCCGCCGGAGCACTCGACTGACCGCGCTCCACGGCGGGATCCTGAGCGTTCTTGGAGCGTCTCTCGCGTCGAGGAGGGTCGTCCTCCACCTCTTCATCTTCGTCACTCGAGTCATCGCCGACCTCCCCCTCTACGTCATCGTCAGAATCCCACTCCTCGACTTCGCCCTCGGGTTCAACTTCATTCTCGCTCCCTTCGCCTCCACTCCCTCCTCCTTCAGATACGTGCTCCTGGTTCCCATTCGGCATCGAGTACATCTCGTTGATCTCCTGCGAAACAACAGGCAGAACGAGGATCAGTCGACTTTTGGCGAGCCAGTTACTAGACGGAGTGAAAATTTCAGTCGGAAGAAGCAAAATGTACCTTGTCTGTCTGCATCATCCCGTCGAGCGGAGCAATCCTCCTGGAGCCCCTGGGGTTGTCCTTATTTCCAGTTATGCTGGTCAGCCAGCTCTCCAGCACAGAAGCCTCGACCCCCTCCGGGTGGATCCGCGTGGAGTCGTCGGGCCCGGAATACAACCACATCGGGTGATCCCGAGCCTGGAGAGGTTGGATTCGTCGCTAGAGAAAGACTTCGAGCAAGTCCATGCCGGTCACGCCTTCACGAACCAACTCAACCACTCGACTGACTAGTACCTTCACCTGAGCCTTCTCCTCCGGAACCACTTTCAAAGAAGCGGGTTTCTGCACTCGGTCCAAGGTGAAAGGAGATAGGCCGGTCGAGTGTCCAGGAGTCGGCTGGTCCTTGCAGTAGAACCAAGTCGACTGCCACCCGCGCACAGAATCGGGAAGTGTCATGGGAGGGAAACAACTCTTACCCCTCGTCTGGATCCCGAGGCCCCCGCACATCTGGATCACCTGCGTCCTCTCCCCGTCCGGGTTAAGCTTTTTAACCGACTGGGATCGGCAGGTGAAGATATGCTTGAAGAGGCCCCAGTGGGGTCGACAACCTAAGAAACACTCACACAGAGACACAAAAGCCGCGAGATAGACTATGGAATTGGGCGTAAAATGGTGGAGCTGCGCTCCGAAGAAGTTCAGGAAAGCCCTAAAGAAAGGACTCGGGGGCAGAGAGAACCCCCGGTCGACATGGGTGGCTATCAGGACGCGCTCACCATCGCGAGGTCTTGGCTCCGTCTCCTTCCCAGGAAGGCGAGCGGCCTTGTGGGGAATGAG
Source organism: Aegilops umbellulata (assembly GCA_032464435.1). Taxonomy (NCBI): domain Eukaryota; kingdom Viridiplantae; phylum Streptophyta; class Magnoliopsida; order Poales; family Poaceae; genus Aegilops; species Aegilops umbellulata. Next base: position 247,232,412 of record CP136058.1, on the reverse strand, counting down.
TCCTCCCTCCACCATGTCGTCGATATCTGCCTGAGTAAGGATGGAGGGCATCCAGTCCCCTTGCAGCCAGCCGGACGGCAGAGCGGCCCGCGAGGACGACCCGCCTCGCCCAGATTTCCTCCCTTTGCCCTTCGCCGCGGCCTTCTTCGCCCGTGCCGCCGCCGCCGTCTTGTCCCTCCCCATCGTCTCGAACGAGGTCTTGGCCGAGCGGCGGTGTCGAGGTTGCGGCGGAGAGCGAGGCGGAGGCTTACGGAGGAAGGAGGAAGAAGAACGAGGGCGCACAGTAAAAGGTCAGGGTCATTGCTTTATATAAGGCCACACCCGAGTGGCTGATCAGTGGGCCTACGCCTCCCAGTCGGATCCCGCAACAGGCGCGCGCGCAGTACGTGGCGAAAAAGGTGGCGCAGAGATCGAGGCGCCCTTGCCTTATCCAGCCGATTCGCGCGGTTTCCTCCGTCCGGTGCGCTTCTCGATTTTCAAATCCCGCAAAATCCGCGATCGACAGGACGGGTTGTCAGGCAAAAGATCCATTTCCTTAAGTCTCCCAAAGGACTCGTCACGTAAACACACTCGACTGTAATCCGTAACCACTCGACGAGCATCTGAATGGATCAAGGCAAACTGAAGAATGAGGCCCCACCGTGACTTCCATTTATCCGAAGACAGATGCAACTGAAGCATGGAGGTTGAGTCGGAAGCGCAGGCTCGACCCCATTCTCACTTAACCCCTGACCCATTCGGGGGCTAATGACGAGGATACGTACCTAGGGTAGGGTAACTTATCGTACCTGAGGTACCCAATCGAGGACACGATTCCTACAATGAAAGACGTTCTGAGAAGTATCGACAAGTCAGTCGACCTGGTCAGCCCAGTCGACGGACACAAGCGTACTCGACCAGAAGCGCAAGCAGTCGACCATGAAGACACCACTCGACCGTAAGAAGATCTAAAGGCGCTGCCTACAAACGGTCACCTCATAAGTGGCTTTTATGGCCTTCATGGTCCTTTATTACAGGCGTTACCAGTAACCCCCTCTCTTTATGTACATTAAACCCCTTGTAACGTGGGCTGGCTGGGGTCCTGGCGAACTCTATATAAGCCACCCCCCTCCACTAGGACAGGGGTTCGCATCTTTGTAACACTTACGCATATAATCCAGTCGACCGCCTCCGGGCTCCGAGACGTAGGGCTATTACTTCCTCCGAGAAGGGCCTGAACTCGTTAACTCTTTGCGTGCACAACTACTCCAGAGCTAGGATCTTGCCTCTCCATTCCTACCCCCCCATTCTACTGTCAGACTTAGAACCACGACACTTTGGCCATATACTCTCTAAGTTGCGTCCGCCGTCCCCCATGGCCACATCCGTGGATATTCCAAAAAATATAACGCATTATATAATACGGTTTCGAAGGCGAACTCCATGAGAGCTCACCGCTTTGGCCACTCGCTTCTGCGCCGGCACACGGCTAGAAGAAGGGACGTCCAAGGCTACCCCAGCTTCGTCCCCCTCGAGGGGCATTTGGTCTACACCAGCCTCTATTGGTGCTGTGACCTGACCAGCCTCTGCCTGCTCTGCCGTGCACCAGGCGGCAGCAGCAGCGAGAGTAGCATGAGCCTCTTCCCTCGCGCGGATCAGCGAAATAATTAGCTACAGGCGAGGATTCAACCGCAACACCACTATCGTGAAAAAATTACTGTACTAAAAATTAAGAAATCTATTTTTCTGCATGGCTTTTGAGGGACAATGGAGGCAACCTGATCTGAACTAGGTCCATGTTGCAATTAAACTGGGAAAACTAACATTGCATAACCAGATAAGAGATCCCCACCAGATTATTATCGATGTCACCGTCATCAATGACTAATGAGAGTTTCTTTAATTGAATATAGTCACATCATTTGTGCTGAAACTTGACGTAAACGGTCACTTTAGTGCCAAAACTTGTGGTATACATAAATGGTGCAACAAGTTGGCATGCAAATCACGGTTCCGTACCCCCGCGCCACTGACTAAGCATGTCAGCGTGACGTCGGGCCCGCTGTTAGGGACTGGACGGCAGAAACAAGGACGCGTGGCCTGTTATTTTGCGAAAAACCCTTCGAATTTTTTATTTGCAAATCTCGGTTGCGTACAATCCGCACCGCTGACTAAGCATGCAACGTCGCATCGAGCTTGCTGTCACCGACCGGACGGGGGGGGGGGGGGGGGGGACGAGGGCATGTGGCCTATTATTTTGCGAAACCCAGACAAATTTTTTATTTCAAAAACAAATTGTCAAGGGAGAGGTGGCATTTCATTTTTCGCCTTCAGGTCTTCAACCCGCACACAAGCCGTCCTAGAATTTTCTAAACGATGCTCAATATGTCAAGTTGTCGATTTTTTTTTGAGTTTTTTTTCAGTTGAAGTCTTTTTTTATTGTGAGAAGAAAATTTGAGTTGAAGTCAAGTTGTCAATAAAACGCACAGAGTGAGCAAGCAAGCAACGTAGTGGGATTTTTCTTTACCGGTTTTAGGAAACTTTTAGGAGGTTCTTGAACCGGTTTTATTTTTTGTATATTTATCGGGTTTCTTGTTTCCTTTTTTTTCTTTTCACTCATTTTTCTGTTTCTTTTTACTTTTTCAAGTTTATTTTTAAATGTTTGCATCTTTTAGAAAATATTCATAAATTTCAAAAAATGTTTATGCTTATCATAAATTATTCAAAACTTCAAAACAAACTTTTTTTTTTAAATTTGTGCAGAAACTTGACGTAAATGGTCACTTTAGTGCCAAAACTTGTGGTATACATAAATGGTGCAACAAGTTGGCATGCAAATCACGGTTCCGTACCCCCGCGCCGCTGACTAAGCATGCCAGCGTGACGTCAGGCCCGCTGTTAGGGACTGGACGGCAGAAACAAGGACGTGTGGCCTGTTATTTTGCGAAAAACCCTTCGAATTTTTTATTTGCAAATCTCGGTTGCATACAATCCGCACCGCTGACTAAGCATGCAACGTAGCATCGAGCCTGCTGTCAGCGACCGGACGGGGGAGACGAGGGCATGTGGCCTATTATTTTGCGAAACCCAGACAAATTTTTTATTTCAAAAATAAACTGTCAAGAGAGAGGTGGCATTTCATTTTTCGCCTTCAGGTCTTCAACCCGCACGCAAGCCGTCCTAGAATTTTCTAAACGACGCTCAATATGTCAAGTTGTCGATTTTTTTGAGTTTTTTTCAGTTGAAGTCTTTTTTTGTGAGAAGAAAATTTGAGTTGAAGTTAAGTTGTCAATAAAACGCACAGAGTGAGCAAGCAAGCAACGTAGTGAGATTTTTCTTTACCGGTTTTAGGAAACTTTTAGGAGGTTCTTGAACCGGTTTTATTTTTTGTATATTTATCGGGTTTCTTGTTTCCTCTTTTTCTTTTCACTCATTTTTCTGTTTCTTTTTACTTTTTCAATTTTATTTTTAAATGTTTGCATCTTTTAAAAAATATTCATAAATTTCAAAAAATGTTTATGCTTATCATAAATTATTCAAAACTTCAAAACAAACCTGTTTTCAAAATTTGTGCTGAAACTTGACGTAAATGGTCACTTTAGTGCCAAAACTTGTGGTATACATAAATGGTGCAACAAGTTGGCATGCAAATCACGGTTCCGTACCTCCGCGCCGCTGACTAAGCATGCCAGCGTGACGTCGGGCCCGCTGTTAGGGACTAGACGGCAGAAACAAGGACGTGTGGCCTGTTATTTTGCGAAAAACCCTTCGAATTTTTTATTTGCAAATCTCGGTTGCGTACAATCCGCGCCGCTGACTAAGCATGCAATGTGGCATCGAGCCTGCTGTCAGCGACCGGACGGGGGAGACGAGGGCATGTGGCCTATTATTTTGCGAAACCCAGACAAATTTTTTATTTCAAAAACAAACTGTCAAGGGAGAGGTGGCATTTCATTTTTCGCCTTCAGGTCTTCAACCCGCACACAAGCCGTCCTAGAATTTTCTAAACGATGCTCAATATGTCAAGTTGTCGATTTTTTTTGAGTTTTTTTTCAGTTGAAGTCTTTTTTTATTGTGAGAAGAAAATTTGAGTTGAAGTCAAGTTGTCAATAAAACGCACAGAGTGAGCAAGCAAGCAACGTAGTGGGATTTTTCTTTACCGGTTTTAGGAAACTTTTAGGAGGTTCTTGAACCGGTTTTATTTTTTGTATATTTATCGGCTTTCTTGTTTCCTTTTTTTCTTTTCACTCATTTTTCTGCTTCTTTTTACTTTTTCAAGTTTATTTTGAAATATTTGCATATTTTAAAAAATATTCATAAATTTCAAAAAATGTTTATGCTTATCATAAATTATTCAAAACTTCAAAACAAACCTAATCCAAAATTTTCTCATGAATTCAAATTTTTTGCTTTTATGAAAAATATTTATATATTTAAAAAATATTCACACTTTTCGAAAATTGTTAAGAAGTTCAAAAAAAATATTTTAAATTTTAGTTCACGAATTTGTAAATTTTTAGATAAATTTAAAACCAAATTTGAAAATAAATCACGTTTCCAAATTTTGCTCAGAGTATCAAAAATTGGCCAGAGATGCAAAAAAAGTACGTCTTTTCAATTTTTTGTTCACGTATTCAAAAAAATGTCTGTGTTTTCAAAAACAAATTAGTGTTTCAATTTTTATCGATTTCATGAGAATTCTCTAAATTCAAAAAATGTTGGTGTTTGAAAAAAGTTCAGCAATTTTCTTAAACAAATTATGAAAAAAAATCTTATTTATTTTCAAAAAATGTTCACACTTTTCAATAAAGTTAACATTTTAATTCCTTCCAGAGTTGTTCAAATAATTGTTGGATTTTCAAACATTAATCATTTTAGAAAGAATCACATATTTCAAAACAAATGAAAAAAATTCAAAAGAGTGTCATGATTCTACGTTGTAGTTAGTTCTTAACCACGCGCACTCCTCAATATTCACTAACGGTTGACAGCTCCATTGGCTAGCTAGTCTTCCGTACGTGCCAGATGTCCGAAGTTCAATTCTAAGCTAGGATGTTCTACCTTTTGCGAAGTTCGATTCCTACCAAGGGGAAAGGGTGCGCTCGCTACAGTGGACAGTAATGGACCGGCTCGGTCAGGGATTTGTGCATGCATTACGAGGTTATCAGACACAAAATGTGTCAAATAGCACCTCCCAGCGTCCTTGCCACTGCACCATTCACGTCTTCACCTCTACAATGGATGACAAGGTGAGAGCTATATCTCGCTTACAGCGAGACCAGTTTTTGTCTCCCCTGAAGGTTCCCTGTGCTCTCTCTATAGGACTAGGTCGGGCCGTTTCTTATCGCTCGTACGCTCGCTGCGTTTTACTCACGTTTTTTTTTCTTTTTTGGTTCTTTTAGTTATTCTTCTGGTTTTTTGTCTCTTCACTGGTTTTTCTTTGTTTCTGTTTTTCCTTTATTTATTTTTCATCGTGTCCATCCGGATTCTATTGGTTTCTTCTTTCCGTTTACTTTGTTTTACTTCCTTTTTCTAGTTTTCCCCTCATCATTTTTATTGGTTGTTTATTTTATTTTCTACTTTCTTCATTTCCTTTTCTTTCTAAGTTTTCATCAGTTTTCTTCGGTTTTTTTTGTTTTGTTCATTTTCTCGGTGGCTTTCACAATTTTCTTCAGTTTTCCATTTTTCTTTGTTACTGAACTGTTCCTTTTGTTTCTTTCATCCGTTCATGCGGTTTTCACCAATTTTCTTCATTTTATTCTTCAACGTGAGTCTACAATGTTCTTTCATATTTGCAAAATTTATATATGCATTAGGAATCTATTTTATACATGTCTAATTTTTATAAAATACATGATTAACTTGTTAAAAAATATATCTGATTACCAATTTTTCCATACATATTGCACATTTTCTAATACATTTTAACATTTTTTAAATATATGATTAACATTTTTTATGCACGGTTGTTCTTTTTAAAATTTTAATTGTTTATGTCCATATTCTTTGATACACGTTCTACATTGTCATGTACATCAGAACACTTTTTTTTTTGCATGTCTAACATTGCTGAAATAGATGATAACCATTTTCTCAAATTTTTGTGTATGACGACTACCTTTTCATACGCATTGTACATTTTCGGTATATATCCGGAACATTTTCTAAATATTGATTACACTTTTTTAATCCACGGTTAACATCCTTGCAAATTTATGTTTTGATGTTCAAATTTTACTACATATATACATTTCTGGAATGCATTAGGAATAACCTTTTGGAAGTTTTAACATTTTTTAAATAGATGATTGAGTTTTTGAAGAAAAAATGTTTGATGACTACTCCCTTCGTTTCAAAATAGATGACCCAACTTTATACTAAAGTTAGTACAAAGTTGAGTTATCTATTTTGGAACGGAGGGAGTAGTTTTTTCATACAAGTTGTACATTTTCGGTATATATCAGGAAAACTTTTTATACACAGTTATCCTTTTTGTAATATATTATTATGATTTTTTGTTAAATGAACAATATATTTGTAAATTTAAGTTTTTAAGTAAAGGTTTTTAATTCACCTTATACATTTTTTGGTATATATCAGGAACATTTTTTATACATGTAACATTTTCTAAATAGATGATTAACATTTTCTAAAATGCTTGATTAACTAAGATATATTATATATTTTTGTTTACCATCGAAACATTTTTCTATACACATTTAACATTATACAAATGCTGGATTCACATTTTTTAATCTGTCTGTAGAGTTTTTATGGTAATATGTCTATTATAATATTTGAAAGTGTAAAGAAAAGAAAAAGAGAAGCAGAAAGATAAAAACAAAAAGGTAAAAGAACACAGAAAAAAAGAGGTTGTAGCCTTCCGCAAGGTGGGCTGACTCAGTCTCGCGCTCCCCTCAGGCGTGGGCTTCCCTACGTGTCGCGTCAAGCAAGACATAGGGGCGCCCAGATGGCAAGCCTTAATGTACTAGAACGAAGAAATGGGTTGCGGTCAGTGAGCCCATTTTGCACTTGTACGTTTTTTAAAAATAATTTAAAAGGTATATAAATGATAATATCAATAAAAATAAAATTTAATATTCTTGTGTTATAAATATTATACATAAAAATAAAATAAATTACTTTTAAAATTGTTCATGTATTATTATGAAATATTCCATATAATTGAAAGTAATACAAATATATTCAAAATCAAAATTTATATAATATTTATTAATTATATAAACATTTCCATAATTATACTCACATTTCTATAGTTGATGTTTGTATAACTAAAATATTCATTTTAAAATTTAAAATGTCGATATTCAATCTTGGCTGATATTTAAATTATATTTTTTTAATATTAGACAGGAGTGATTTATACACAAGTGAATATTCATAAATACTTAGGAAATGTTTGTATTCATCATTTTGTATAATTTAGTTATAAGCCACAAGTTTTTTGTATTCATTAAACATTTTAAATGCCTGTATTCACTAAATATTTCTTATATAATACATAGGTGTATTATTTTATTTACTAATCATAGTTCGTATGTATAAATTTATAACACATGAATATTTTAATATTAGTTTTTATTGCTTACATATTACAAATATCTTTAAAAAACTAACACGTGCTAAATGGGTGTATATTTGCAACCCGTTTAAGCCTGCGTGCATCCTCGTTACAATAAATTGAGCCTTGTTATCCATATTAGACATGCGAACATGAAGGGTGGATTGGCCGTCGGTTTGAGCTCCGAAGGACACCTTTTTCATGTTAAGTTTCACGTACTGACAAGTGGGACCCATTGGTCATAGAGGCAAAAAAAAATGAAATGTCACGTCAACACAAGTCTTTTTTGTGAGAAATAAAAAAACAAGGGTGCTTCGCTAAATAACGGGCCATACACCCTCGTCTCCGCCGACTATTTGCTGGCAATGAGTCACATGCCACGCTATCATGCTTAGTCAGCGGCATGGGCATAGGCAACCGTGATTTTTAGCACTAAAATGTATATCATACTTTTAGCACTAAAATGATCATTTGCGCCAAGTTTCAACATCAGTGGGGTAATTGACACTTGAATATGAATCATTAGTACCAGACAGTGTTATAATTTAGTTAAGAGGAACTGGGTACGACGATCAAAAGCCATGTGATCGCACCTTGCATGAGATCCAAGTATGGTCCAATGATATGACAATCTTGAATACTGCTGAGGTATATTTCACTGCAGTAAACGAAACTCATGATTTTATCTGCATAGAATACAGTTAGACTTGAAGATAATGTCAATCGCTATTGCAGGTGCAGTTACAACCAAGTACAAGCATAGCATAAAGTTATTCTTGGCTAGAAAATAAATCAGCTCATGGCCTCCTGTTGGTAAGATAGTTGTTTACTGTAAATCTGTAGTGAGTAAATAACAAAACAATATGAACCATAACAAATACTGAGGGAGGTGTGCTAGAAGTGGCTTTATATATCCACCTGACAAACTTAACGCACTGAGAGCAACTCCAATAGATCTTTATCTGTAAAAGAATATCGTTTAGGGAAAGTATGAGCAAGAAAATGTTTTCGACGGATTACATAAATCCGGCCGCGACTTCCATCTGATGACCTTTCCCTAGAGTTTTGGCGTGTTAGAAACCGCGTGAGACTTTATTACGCTCTCCTCCATGTCGCCATCGCTGCCGCGTAACCACTGGCTTGCGAAACCCAGGCCATTAGCTAGAAAAGTTTAATAAAAATAAAAAAATAGGGGAAAAAGTTTCGAGGAGTTAGGGCTTCTCTGCCTCCCGCAGGCGCCGTCAAGAGTTTGCCTCGTCTCCAGTGGCTTTAGGGCCATGGGGGCGGAGTGGCTCTCGGCCCTTGCCGGTGGGAGGGCTTAGTTTTTAAATCTTTCTTCAAGTTTTGTTAGTGCTCTCATCCTACTTAGGAAGGCGAAACGGCCGCGGCTCCCTGGAGATGGAATGAGGTTCTTCCCGCCTAGCCCCTGTTTCGATGGTGCAACTAGCACCATCGGTGCGCGTGTGAAGGTGTGTATCCGACAGATTAATAATTGGTGGTTTTGCTCGGATCTGGTTGTTGTACGTTTATGTTTGTGTGTCTTGAGGTTGGATCTTTTTGATCTACGCTACTCTTCATCGGTGACGGTTGCTATTTTTGTGCATTGATCCTATGGGGTCTTATCACGACTTTCCGACTATCTATTACAATAAATTTTGTCCGACTCGCTCTTGTAGTCGTCGCTAGGTGGTCTACGGCTAGATGTAATTGTTATTATTTTTAGTGTTCGTTGTATTACCATAATTGAAGATGAATATGTAAAAAGTTGTCTGAAAAAAAAAGAAGTTTCAAGGAGATGACAAAAAGTTTCTCTCTGGAAACTTCTCCTAAATTTACTCTCGGAAAGTTTTTTTTATGGAATTGGAGTTGCTCTAAGAATCAGTCCACCATATTCATCGACCGAGCACGCAAAATACAACGCGTCCACACCGTCGTGAAGAGACATCCTTCGTACGTGGGCGCGGCAGCAGAGCACGACACCTGACCCATCACGACTTTCCCCCTGGCCGGTGAGGACTCCGTACCCACGCCGCGCGCGGCCGGTAGCTTCGGCCGGATCTGATTTTCCTATCGACGATGGCCCCCGGCTCGTAGGCCCTGCCGGCTGCCGGCATTGTTCTGGTGCCGGCTGCTGCGACGTTGATATCGTGTCCTGCGGTGATGCCGGGCGATTTCCGAGTTGAGAAAATGACTCGTTATCTAGTGACCCCTGCACCGGTGCATTCGTACATGTTTTTCTAGTGGCCGTGCATGCTTTCTTGATCGATGAGCATGGCATCATGTGCGCAAGCCATCAAAACCAAGAATGGTTGATTATCCCTTTATCCTAGTCGACGGAAGTTCGTTTGACTTTTCTTTTATTATTATCATGCGGAGGATGGCATCACCGGCCAAAATAAAATAAAATGTTTAATTATGGAGAAACTCTGCATCTGCATCCCATCCCATTGTCCTACCACTGGGCACTCCTGTTTGTGCGGTTCGATTTGACTAAATTAGCAGACTTGTTTAAGTGACGCGTACCAGGTGTCGAGCAGCTGGAGGCGGGGACTGACCCGCACATGTGGAAGAACAGTGTCAAAGCAGCATTATGTGTGTACTCTAATCACTGCCCATCTAAGATACTAACCCGGGTTCACGTCACGACACGTGTCCCGCTTTAGTCGTTCACCTTCTCATCGGCGATTCTTTAGTCAATGGCCCGCGCTATGGCATTGGCTGGCCGATCTTTGGGAAATCTCGTCTAGGTCGCGAGCGTTCTATTTTACGACCGTCCTCCTATTTGTCTTTCATTCTGATATGATCCATGTTGCAAGCCCCTTGTTTCAACACGGTCCATGTGTTGCAAAGCTTGTTGTAGAAATACCTTCAACGGGTCCTAGCACGATTCATGTTGCAAAGCACCTATGTTGCAAAGCACCTATGATGATCCTACATAGGAATATGAATCGATTCCTACAAGGCTCCAAAGAAATTTTTCCTATAAAATTCCTATAAGATTCCTCCGAACCAAAAGAGGCCTAAAGTTGCAAGTATTGTCCAATAGAAATTACTGGATCTTGGAGAAGCATGGCTTAAGGAGTCTTCATGGGGTTGTTGATGGGGGGAAGTTCATGCAGAGGACACGAGGCCACCTTCACTTTCAAATAAGAAATAAATACAAGTACAAAAGCACAAATAGTGTTGGCATCAAGATGTGTGGATATCACCCTCAAAACAAGGATGTCTGGATATGTATGTGATTTAGGAGCTGGAACATGCTTGATGAAGAAAGAGAGGAATTAGAGCTTTGAGTAGTTTCATTGTTTGCTCGCAAAAAATAATGTTTGGAATTTCTTCTCACAATGTTTTTTATAAAACGATTAATAAGTTGTGTGCAAAAGGAAAGAAAGGGTCTAAATGTCTAGGTACAACATCAAGGCTGTGGCAACAACCACATGCAAGACAACTTAAATTGGGGAGGAAACCCAAGGGAACCTAGGCCAGCCCAAAATTATCTGAAGTTGTGAACCCATTCCGGCAGAGCTACAAAGGATTTCCGTTTGGCCCTGAATGTCAGCTAGTGAAGCTCCTCTCTGAACTTCTTCTTACTGGGATATAAGCTTGGTGTGATATGCCTGAAGATAAAGCCATTTCCGGTATTTCAAATAGCCCAAGCCAGCATAATGATAAGATCCATGGAAAACAACAATTGCAATAAATGTTTCAAGTGTTGGATCTGATCTTGAATATTACCCGAAGGGGACACTAGGAAGGGCATACGTATTTCCACATGATGGCAAAAGGGCAGTGAAAGAAAAGATGGTATCTTATCTCAAGAGCCTGTTGGTGACACATCACACATGCGTAATCTTCAAGAAATAAGTTTTTCCTGTGGAGAAGAGCTCTTGTGTTTAGCCTATCATTGATAAGCAGCCAGAAAAATATCTCATGCTTAAGTTGTCCATCGCCAGTTGATAGCAGGGATAGCTTGATGGTCACCAATGATTTGCAGGTATACCCTAGCTACGCAAAATGTCTTTGCCCCTGCAGGATATTCCCGTACATCAGGATGGTTCTGAATCCGTAGAGCCTGCAACAGATCAATCAAAGTCTAAAACTGTTCAAAGGCTTGGACAATTAGAGGCAGGTGAAAAAGAGATGATAAGTCTTCTGTTCCCAAGACTTGTTGTAGAGAGACATTGGACGATTTTTCAAAGGAGAACAAGTGAGGCCAAGCAGACAGCGGGATATTTCGAGACCAGGGGTCTATCCAAAGCATGATGGCTTGACCATTTGCAAGTACACATGAGGCACAAATCTTGTAAGAGGGGAGGAGCTTTAGGTAGTCTCTCCACCAAAATGAACATTTAGCAGGCTGGTCAAGAGGCATATAGTTCATCATCTTGTGGACTATTTTGAGGAGCAGAGCATCATTTTGAGCTTCAAGTTGGATTATGCCAAGACCTTCCTAATCTTTTGGCCTGCATATGAGATCCCAAGTAGCAAGAGGAGGATTCTTCTTATCAAAGTCCTTTCCCCTCTAGAAACAATGCCTTCTGTATTTATCACACTCTAAGATTGTCCCTTCATACAACTTAACGCAGCTCATTAAGAAGGTAGGAAGAGAATACAAGACAATATTAACCATCAAAGCCTAGGACTGGGAACAAACACTGAGCCTTCTTGGTATTTTGTCCACAATAAACATGAAGAACTCCATCCTAGGTTTTGGCAGACACATGGACATTCCTAAATAAGTGAATGGAAAGGACGCAACTTGGCAGTGCAAAAGCTGACAGAGTTCATGCATGCTCTCGGTAACATTGGGGCATCATACTTGATTTCAGATAATTGACTCTAAGTTTGAAAGCTGCTATAAATAGATCCACTAATTCCTGGAGATGTTTTAGTTTATCTCTACATGCCTTAACAATGATGAGAGTGTCATCAGCATACTAAAGTATTGGAAACTGGAGACTGCATTCCAATGTTATCAACATACAATTCAAAATGCATTTGAACAAACCATAGAAATTTAATCAAACCCGACTGATTTCATTAAAGTTCATATATAATTTACATAAATACACGTGGATATTTTGGTAGTTAACTAAAAACTAAAAGAAATCCTACAACTTGTACCGGACAACCACCTCATACGCGTGGTCACCCTGCCCTGCCTCACCGCCGTCGCCGTCCATGCCGTCGTCGTCGTCGTCCCTCCAGTGGAGGAAGGGCGTCGGTCTACCACGACAGCCTTTTCCGGCCACTGCCTGCCGCTTGCGGAGGAGCCACTCCGCCTCCTCCTACACGGAGTAGAGGACCGCCGCGTCCTATGCATACAGCGCCCGTGGAGCTCTAACAGCGGCCTTGCCTCGCCTGCGTTGGCAAAGGAGTCGCTAAGTGATCACTCGTTGCCGATGTTGGTGAGCTTGCCATCAAGGCGGCGCCGCCGCCTTGCGACCATCTCTGCGGAGGTGACGGAGAGGTCGAGGGCCCACGCAGCGACGAGGTCTGGGTCATTGTGGAGCCATCCCAGTGGCGGTTGTGGCAAGGCGGCAACGCAGTCCCGTCGACACGGTGTACCGGCTATCTGGCGGCAAGGCTCACACGTCCTTCACGAGCCATCTGATCTCGACGCCAGCATCGCAGTTGCGCGCTGGGGGAGGGGGGGGGGGCTGGCTCCTCCTGGACGTGATGTCCAATCTGGACGCCACTACGGTTGCGTGCGCTGTAGGGGGAGGGGGCGCGACACCTCCTTGACCGCACGTGCTGGCGATCGTGGTGTCGGGCCCATTTTTAAGAGGAATCGTTCCGTTATGATCTCCATCTGATAAATGAATTCTTCATCCGTCACAGCGGTCTCCACGGGGAGGCGGTGTTGCTGCTGCTGTTGTGTCTGGTCCTCCTCGTCGTTGGAGGAGATGACGATATCCTCCTTGCCGGAGGAGCCGGTCGCCGTGGATGCCGAGGGCGGCGGTGCCATGATTCGCTTGACGACCAACCGCCTCTGCCTACCGGTGTGGAGGACCATGACTTCGGCATCGCCGCCAGAGTTGGAGATGCTCGGGGGTGTAAGAAGGGCTCGGAGTAGACGAAGTGGGGATGTGCATTGCTGGGGGACGGCTTAAATAGCCACGACCAAGCCATGCCAAGGGCAGGCCAGCCCGCTTCAATGTGACGCAACGGCCGGAGTTGGTTTCTTGGAACTCGGCGTTCACATTGAAACAGAGATGCCCGAGAGGTCGCGTCCGTCAGCGCTGCTCTCCCGTCCGGTCACGCCACTCGGCATCAAAGGCGTCCGCTGCATGCTCTAGGCCGACATGAATTTGACGCACGCACCGCACGGAGAACACGGGAAAGTCGGGTGGGATTTTTTGGTGGGCCAGATTAGATGCGGGAGTGTCAACGGTCTGGACGCCCGTAAAACCTCCGGATTGTCTTTGATTTACGGGAAAAATGTTTCCAGACCAATCGGCGGACTGATGCACGATCATATTAAATGACAAAACATGTCTGAACCACCCGGACGGTTGTGGATAAATTGAGATTACAAAACATGTTCGAACCGCGGGGACGGTTGCGGAGGTATCGAGAGCCCGCGGGAGATGCATCTGTTTGCGGATTCTGCTGAGCTACTACTCACTGAACGGTCATGGAGTCGAGCCGGCGATGCTTGTTCTAAGCCGTACGTCAGTACGTGGCACCCGCGGACTGAACGGTCATGGCAGCACATGTTTGGAGGTCCACTATCTCTGGCTTTAGGAAGATCATAACATCATCTGCAAACATTGAAACCCTTTGGGCCATGCCTCTCTGAGCAAGGGGTGACAGGATTCCACTCTGCGCTGCCAGCTGGAACATCTTGTGTAACGGCTCCATGATGAGTATGAACAGCATCGGTGATAATGGTGCTCCCTGTCGTAGACCCTGACTGTTGAATATAGGTCTTCCGGGGGTTCCGTTGATCATGATTTGAGTAGAGGAAGACGCTAGCAGGCCGCATATCCACCCTATCCATCTTGCACTAAAACCCATGTGTTGTAGAACTTACAGTAGGAAAGACCATTGCACGGAGTCGAACGCCTTCGGTATTGTTGGGGAACGCAGTAATTTCAAAAAAATTCTTACGATCACGCAAGATCTATCTAGGTGATGCATAGCAACGAGCGGGGAGAGTGTGTCCATGTACCATCGTAGACTGAAAGCGGAACCGTTATATCAACGCAGTTGATGTAGTCGTGCGTCTTCACGATCCGACCGATCCTAGCACCGAACGTACGACACCTCCGTGTTCAGCACACGTTCAGCTCGATGACGTCCCTCGTACTCTTGATCCAGTTGAGGCCGAGGGAGAGCTCCGTCAGCACGACGGCGTGGTGACGGTGATGATGAAGTTACCGGCGCAAGGCTTCGCCTAAGCACTACGACGATATGACCGAGGTGTGTAACTGTGGAGGGGGCACCGCACACGGCTAAGACAAATCTTGAGTCATTTGGGGTGCCCCCTGGCCACGTATATAAAGGAGGGGAGGGAAGAGGTGGCCGGCCCAAGGGGGGCGCGCCAGGTGTGGGGAATCCTACTAGGACTCCCCAGTCCAAGTAGGATTCCCCTCCTCTTTCTTATTCAGAGTAGGAGAGAAGGAAAGAGAGGTAGAGGGAGAAGGAAAGGGGGGCCGCGCCCCCACCCCTTGTCCAATTAGGTGTGGGCAGGGGGAGGCGCGCGCCACCTCTTGGCCCTTCTCCCCTCTCTCCACTAAAGCCAAATAAGGCCCATTACTTCTCCCGGCAAATTCCCGTAACTCTCCGGTACTCCGAAAAATACCCGAATCACTCGGAACCTTTCGGATGTCCAAATATAGCCTTCCAATATATCGATCTATATGTCTAGACCATTTCGAGACTCCTCATCATGTCCGTGATCTCATCCGGGACTCGGAACAACCTTCGGTACATCAAATCACAAAACTCAAAATACAAATCGTCATCGAACGTTAAGCATGCCGACCCTACGGGTTCGAGAATTATGTAGACATGACCGAGACACATCTCCGGTCAATAACCAATAGCGGAACCTAGATGCTCATATTGGCTCCTATATATTCTACGAAGATCTTTATCGGTCAAACCGCATAACAACATACGTTGTTCCCTTTGTCATCGGTATGTTACTTGCCCGAGATTCGATCGTCGGTATCATCATACCTAGTTCAATCTCATTACCGGCAAGTCTATTTACTCGTTCCGTAATGCATCATCCCGCAACTAACTCATTAGTCACATTGCTGGCAAGGCTTATAGTGATGTGCATTACCGAGAGGGCCTAGAGATACCTCTCCGATACAAGGAGTGAAAAATCCCAATCTCGATCTATGCCAACCCAACAAACACCTTCGGAGACACCGGTAGAGCATCTTTATAATCACCCAGTTACGTTGTGATGTTTGATAGCACACAAGGTGTTCCTCTGGTATTTGGGAGTTGCATAATCTCATAGTCCGAGGAACATGTATAAGTCATGAAGAAAGCAGTAGCAATGAAACTGAAATGATCATAATGCTAAGCTAACGAATGGGTCTTGTCCATCAATCATTCTCTAATGATGTGATCCCGTTCATATAACGACAACACATGTCTATGGCTAGGAAACTTAACCATCTTTGATTAACGAGCTAGTCAAGTAGAGGCATACTAGGGACACTCTATTTGTCTATGTATTCACACATGTACTAAGTTTCTGGTTAATACAATTCTAGCATGAATAATAAACATTTATCATGAAATAAGGAAATAAATAATAACTTTATTATTGCCTCTAGGGCATATTTCCTTCAGGTATGTCAAGCTTGAGCATCACAACTAGCTCTTTAAGTCTGACCATCGCTCGATGCTACTCAATACTGAAGGAGATATTGTTACTAGTGAACATCTGCTGGGTAGGCATGATTAGTTCGAGGACATATGGTTATGTGAAGATGGTGTACTTTCTCGGGTGACCAAAGCTTGGGAGAAAACGATCTCGTCGGCCTCTCTTGCTGAATGAACCGCAGTAGTACATGCAGAGCTTCACATCTAGGATAGAACAGTTCTCAAGGAACTTCATCATCTCACTTGAAGGAATTGAAGGCGGATTTGGAAACTTTGCAGTCGGGCCCTCTCACTGACGAGTTGGCAGATCGGAAGAGACAATTACCGATCAAAATTGAGGAAACAATGGAGAAGGAGGAAATATACCGGGTGCAACGTACTAGAGCTAACTGGCTCAAGTACGATGATCGGAATACGAACTTTTTCAATAATTTTGCTACTGCTTGCAAGAAAAGAAACTTTATTCATAGACTCATGTATGATAATGAAAACTCGATGGAGGACAATGAATCAATGAAAAATATGATAGATGCTTACTTCCAGAGTCTGTTTACCTCGGAAGTTGACCAACCTAACATGGAGGTCCTATATGGATCAAGCGCTGCTTGCGCCTTACACCGAGGAGGAGGTGAAACGTGCCCTATTCAGCATAGGTGCTCTGAAAGCGACTGGTCCAGACGGGCTACATGCAATTTTCTACAAAAACTTTTGGCACCTTGTAGGAGATGATCTAGTGAAAGAAGTTTTGCAGGCTATTAATAACGGAGTTATTCCAGAGGGATGAAATTCAACTACTATAGTTATGATTCCCAAAGTTGACACACCAGAGAAGGTAACATAGTTCAGACCCATCAGCTTGTGTAAAGTCGTTTATAAGGTGATTGCTAAGGTGCTAGCTGCAAAGTTGAAAATCTTCTTGGTAGAAATTATAAATGAGAATCAAAGTGCTTTTGTGTCAGGTCGTAGCATTACTGATAATGTAATTGTGGCGTATGAATGCTTGCATGCGATGATGAAGAAGAGAGGTAAAATTGGGTCATGTGCAGTTAAATTAGATATGTACAAAGCATATGATCATGTAGAGTGGGTGTTCCTAAAGGCCATGTTACTAAAGCTAGGCCTTGATGATAGTTGGGTGCAACTCATCATGGCCTGTGCGTCGTCAGTGGAATATAAAGTGAGGTTTGATTCCAACGAGACTGCACCGTTCAGCCTACAAGGGGATCCCCTATCTCCCTATCTATTCCTGCTTTGCGTTGAAGGCATGTCTGCTTTAATTGCCCATGAGGAAGATTGGTAACCTCAAGGGAGTAAAGGTTTGTCCTAACTCACCGATAATTTCTCATCTATTATTTGCTGATGACTCTCTTGTATTTATGCAAGCAAATGATGGAAATGCTAATTCCCTGAAGAGAATACTGGATGGTTATTGTGCCGCTTCAGGAAGGATGGTGAGTGCCGCGAAGTCATCGATTTACTTCAGCCCCAATACTGATGTGGATGATAAAGTGGTTGTTTGTCAAATCCTTGATATAATTACTGAATCCCTCTCTGATAAATACCTGAGTCTCCCATCTATGATTGGGGTAGATCATGTTGACTGCTTCAAACACCTTATAGAGAGAATTCAGAAACTTGTTAATGGATGGAAAAAAGAACATTGTCTTGTGGGGGTGAGGAGGCCTTGATCAAATTATAATAGTGGGAGACTCTCCCGCTGTTTTCTCGGTCAAAGAAGGAGGCCTTGATCAAAGTGGTGGCATGGGCCATCCCAACATATGCGATAAGTGTATTCAAATTCCCAAAGAAAATTTGCAAGGGGATACTGATGCAATATCACATTATTGATGGGGTGACGGTGAAGACCAACGTAAAATGCATTGGTTTACGTGGTGGAAGATGTGTGTTCCTAAAAACAGAGGTGGAATGGGCATTCAGGATATCCAGAGTTTTAATTTGGCCATGCTTGCTAAACAGTGTTGGCGAGTAATAGATAACTATGATTCCTTATGTGCTAGAGTTCTTCGATCCAAGTATTATCCAAGTGTGGATTTGCTTAATTATCCTCTCAAGAAAGGCCCATCATACATATGGCAGACCATATTGGCGGGCATCCAAACATTCAAAGAGGGTTGTATATGGAGGGTAGGCAATGGAGTGAAAATAAGTATATCAGATGATTGTTGGATCCCTAACAGCTCTTTGAGGAAAATTATTACACCCGGAGGGAATAGAATGCTATCCATGCTGCATGAGTTAATAGACCCTATTACAAAATTTTGGGATGAGAACCTGATTAGAGAGAATTTTTGGAGCACTGATGCTAAGCGAATTCTACAGATCCCTATAATCCAACAAGAAACAAAAGATTTTGTGGTGTGACACCTAACAAAATCGGGCATTTTTGCGGTACGATATGCATATTATAAATAGCGGGAGACGAGCTATTTGTAGCACAAAATGGAAGGATTGATTTCTGGTGGATTGGCGCCTCACCCTGTATGGGAAAAGTTTGGAGCCTAAAAGCACCAGGGAAGGTGATGATTTTTATATGGAGATGCCTCCACAATGCTATCCCGCGCATGTGTGTGTTGGCTAACCGGCATATATCAAAGTCGGGGTAGTGTCCTTTATGCAAAAGGCATGCGGAGGACACCGCGCATATGTTATTCAGGTGTGATCGGGCTAAACTGATTTGGAGAGCCCTGGGATTACATGAAACAATGGCATCTATACACACCAATGAGAAGTTGGGAGTGGAGATTCTAGAGATGTTGCTATGTGACCCGACTAACAAAAAGAACTATACGAGTGTTGTTGATGTCCCCGAGATGTTGCTGGTGACATGTTGGTACATATGGTGACATCGTTGATAGATCACGCATGACGAGGAGGTGCAATCCCTCATGTGTACGGCTGCTGCGGTTCAAGCCCTAGCTCTCAACTTTGTCAAAGCATGAAAGGAACTAGCGTCGACACCGAGGACCAATCACTGGATGAGAACACAAACAAATTTCTTAGCTCTAAATGTTGATGCATCTTATTCAGAGGATGATCATACCGGAGCATGTGGCGTGATCATCAGAGATGTTGGGGGCATGTTCATTGCAGCGTCTACAGAAAAAATCCTACATGTCGCAGATATTGTATCGGCTGAATCTGTTGGGAATCGTTGCATGGTAAACAAAAAAAATTATACGCACACGCAATGATCTATCCATGGAGATGCATAGCAACGAGGAGAGAGTGTGTCTACATACCCTCATAGACCGTAAGAGGAAGCATTTCAAAACGCGGTTGATGTAGTCAAACTTCTTCTCACGTCAACTGATCAAGTACCGAATGCATGACACCTCCACGCTCTGCACACGTTCAGCTCAGTGACGTCCCTCGCCTTCTTGATCCAGCAAGTTGTCAAGGTAGTAGATGAGTTCCCTCAGCACGATGGCGTGGTGACGGCGATGGTGAAGTGATCCTCGCAGGGCTTCGCCTAAGCACTATGAAATATGACCGTGGTGTAAACGGTGGAGGGGGCACCACACACGACTAGGCAATTGTCTGGTGCGTGCTAGGGCGCCCCCTCCACATATATATATGTGGGAGGGGGGAGGGAGCAGCTAGGAGGGCGCCCCAAGTAGGCCGAATCCTACTTGGGGTCCTCCCCAAGTGGTACCCCCCTTTCCTTAATTGCCGGAGAAGAAAGGAAAAGGGAGAAGAGAGAAGGAAGGGGAGGCCGAATCCTCCCCCTTTTCCTTCCCCACTTGGCCGACTGCCATGGGGGCACGCCAACCCCTTGTGGGCTGGTGTGCTCCCCTCTTGTGGCCCAATAGGCCCAATATTCTCCCGGGGGTGATTATCCGATTTTCTCCTAAACACTTCGGGTGTCAAAATACCATCGTCCTATATATCAATCTTTACCTCTCGACCATTTTGAGACTCCTATTTATGTCCATGATCTCATCCGGGACTCCGAAGAACATCCAGTCACCAAATCACATAACTCATATAATACTATATCGTCATTGAATGTTAAGCGTGCGAACCCTACGGGTTCGAGAACTATGTAGACATGACCGAGACACCTCTCCGGTCAATAACACCAATAGCGGAGCCTAGATGCCCATATTGGCTCCTACATATTCTACGAAGATCTTTATCGGTCGAACCGTTATGACAACATACGTAATTCCCTTTGTCCATCGGTATGTTACTTGCCTGATATTCGATAGTTGGTATCTTCATACCTAGTTCAATCTCGTTACCGGCAAGTCTTTTTACTCGTACCGTAATACATCACCTCGTGACCAACTCCTTCGTCGTATGCTTGCAAGCTTATGATGTGTATTACCAAGAGGGCCCAGAGATACCTCTCCGATACTCGGAGTGACAAATCCTAATCTCGATCTATGCCAACTCAACAAACACCTTCAGAGATACCTGTAGAGCATCTTTATAATCACCCAGTTACGTTGTGACGTTTGATATCACACAAGGCATTCCTCTGGTATCCGGGAGTTGCATTATCTCATAGTCGAAGGAATATGTATTTGACATGAAGAAAGCAATAGCAATAAAACTGAACGATCATTATGCTAAGCTAACGGATGGGTCCTGTCCATTACATCATTCCCCTAATGATGTGATCCCGTTATCAAATAACTCATGCCCATGGTTAGTAAACCTTAACCATCTTTGATCAACGAGCTAGTCTAGTAGAGGCCCACTAGGGACACAATATTTGTTTATGTATTCACACATGTATCAAGGTTTCCGATCAATACAATTCTAGCATGAATAATAAACCTTTATCATGAATAAGGAAATATAAAATAGCAACTTTATTATTACATCTAGGGCATATTTCCTTCAGTCTCCCACTTGCACTAGAGTTAATAATCTAGATTACATTGCAATGAATCTAACACCCATGGAGTCTTGGTGCTGATCATGTTTTGTCATCAGGTCTGCTACATTTAGATTTGTATGTATTTTGCAAATCTCTATGTCTCCCACCTTGACTTGTTCACGGATGGAGTTGAAGCGTCTCTTGATGTGTTTGGTTCTCTTGTGAAATCTGGATTCCTTTGCCAAGGAAATCGCTCCAGTATTGTCACAAAAGATTTTCATTGGACTCAATGCACTAGGTATTACACCTAGATCGGATATGAACTCCTTCATCCAGAATCCTTCATTTGCTGCTCCTGAAGCAGTTATGTACTCCGCTTCACACGAAGATCTCGCCACGACGCTCTGCTTGGGACTGTAGCAATTGACAACTCCACCATTCAATATAAATACGTATCTGGTTTGTGACTTAGAGTCATCCAGATCAGTGTCAAAGCTAGCATCAACGTAACCATTTACTATGAGCTCTTTGTCACCTCCATAAACGAGAAACATATCCTTTGTCATTTTCAGGTACTTCAGGATGTTCTTGACCGTTGTCCAGTGATCCACTCCTGGATTACTTTGGTACCTCCCTGCCAAACTTATGGCAAGGCACACATCAGGTCTGGTACACAACATAGCATACATGATAGAACCTATGGCTGAGGCATAGGGATTGACTTTCATTTTCTCTCTATCTTCTGCAGTGGTCGGGCTTTGAGTCAGACTCAACTTCACACCTTGCAACACAGGCAAGAACCCTTTCTTTGCCTGATCCATTTCGAACTTCTTCAAAACTTTGTCAAGGTATGTGCTTTGTGGAAGTCCTATTAAGCATCTTGATCTATCTCTATAGAGCTTGATGCCCAATATATAAGCAGCTTCACCGAGGTTTTTCATTGAAAAAACTCTTATTCAAGTATCCTTTTATGCTATGCAGAAATTCTACATCATTTCCAATCAACAATATGTCATCTACATATAATATTAGAAATGCTACAGAGATCCCACTCACTTTCTTGTAAATACAGGCTTCACCAAAAGTCTGTGTAAAACCATATGCTTTGATCACCTCATCAAAGCGTATATTCCAACTCCGAGATGCTTGCACCAGTCCATCACTACAAAAAAATTACACTTCCATGATGATACGTGTTGGTCATAGTAGGTCACGTTTTCTGTCATGCATGTACATCCATGACGATTTTATGACAGAATCAAGATAGTCATACTTGTGTTGTCGTAGAAGTGTTCCATGACATTACCAAAATTATCATCATGGAAGTGGACACTTCCGTGATGATAAATCGGGCGTCATAGAATTGCTTTCGTCAAGGGTAACTGACACGTGGCATCCACCGTAATGGGTCGCCATTAAGCTATGGGTTCCAGTTTGGATCCGATAATCCGTTAATAGCCCGGACCAATGGAGATTTTCCACGTGTAAAATTCTCAATGGCCAGAGGAACCACGTGTCGCCTCACCATTGGGAGAGATGTCATCCACTCATTGGACCGAAGGAGCCTATGATACGTCGACACGTGGCACGACCCAACAGAGGCCCATTCCGGTGAAAAGGCCGACCCTTTTGACTTGGTCAAAAGGTAGCGGCCCGGCCCATTTGACTTGGTCAAAAGGTAGCGGGCCGGCCCATGGAAAGCCTGTTAACGGCTTGTCCGCATATAGCCCATTTACAACCCGCTAGGTCACGACCCGTTATGGCTTATCCGAATTAGGCCCAGTAGCATCGTCTGGGCTGTCCAGTATGATTCCAGCCCGTTGTAACTTCTGGCCCATGTATGGCCCATGACATCTTTCTACCCATATGAGGCCCTTTATAACTCTTGGAACATTAATGGCCTGTGGTGAAACTGGCCCATAATGAACAGTGTATCGCTTTATATCCATTAACGGCCCATTAGACCGTCGGCCGTTTCTAGCCCGTGTTAACTTTCGGCGTTCTAAGGGCCCATTCATACTTGGGCTCATTTCCAGAATTCCGTTACTGGCCTGTTCCGCTTGTGGGCCAAATTTAGCCCGTGGTTATAGTCGGCCTGTTTGTGGCCCGTTAACACGTTGGGCCGTTTTCCTAGTGTCATCATTTACGGCCTATTAACGGCCCATTATGGTCGGGCCATAAAACATACGATTTCCACTCTAGCCTGTTTACGACCCATTTTGCGTCCTTCACTGGTCCACGAATAGTACAACCCATGTTTGGCGAAATGACTATACGGCCTGTAGAAGGCCCATAGATGAGACAACCGGTAGAAGGCCAATGGATCCTACGGCCCGTAGAAGGCCCATGGATCCTACGGCCCATAGAAGGCCCATGGATCCTACAGCCCGTGGAAGGCCCATGATCGTACAACCCGTGGAGGGCCATGGCCACAGGTAGCAGGACCATGGTCACAACAGTTTGTGTGTTGCCATGGTTATTGTGGCCTAGTTTATTGTGGCCACTTGGAAAACACGGAGAAAGAAGTATAGTGACTACAAGCAAACAACTAAACAAGACAATAAGGAAATAAATAAGCAAGCAACTAACGCTAGGCTATTACGGCTATCACACATATTACATCCACTGGGCATCAAAGTTCACCACCAGTGCAAATATAGGGAACAAAGCAGCATATTACATACACCAGCCATCTAAATTGGCAACCCGTGCAAATAAACGCGGCAGCAAAACAAGTCCATAACTGAAATAACTTTAGAATAGCTCAAGAAACGTTATCCTGGGTATCCACCATGCTGGCAACAAGCTTGGCAATCTTATTAGCTTTGTCCTGTTTGGCGCTAAAATCCTCCAACACTTGTTGTTGCACCAGAAAGTATGCATCTGAATGCTCCAGGGACTTCCACAGTCCTCCCGCTTCTTGTCGCAGCACAGTTGATCGATGTCTTTCAGCTTGTAGTTGAGACTCAAGAAACCGAACTGATTCAGACAGTGAGTTTGAATAGCTTGTGCAAGCAGTAGTGGCCAGTAACTCGAACACTAAACCAAGATAGGACTTTGGGGTTGTGTCACTGTCTTCAAGATAGTTTTCCTTAGCTGTTTTATCAGCTTTGTTGGAGACCAACAAGGATGTCTCACTATCCTGAACCTTATCTGCATTACTTCCTTTACCATTGCTTAATACGGCACTCTTCCCCAATATTCTGTCAGCATTCTAAAACAAGAAACAAGCAGACACATAACAGGTTTAGCATGTACTAGTATATGAAACTCATTTTGGTGAACCAATTCATTAGTAAGGTGGACAGGATTAAACTACCAAGTCTTCTATTGCCAAGTAGTACATAATAAAAGCATCAAACACACATATATCTATGGTCACTGCATTGTCTTGCCAAATCAATATAGAGACAAGGTTCAAATCATATCAGTTCAAGACAAAAGTGCACTGAAAGAACAGCACAACAAGATTTCAGATGGGTACCACGGGTCTACATGTACAACAACACTATTGGCTCTATTGTGATGCTAGCAATGTGCATGATATGAGAAGTCAAGTGTATACACAATTGAAATTGATATCAACAGAGCTATTTATAAGAAAAAACATGTTAAAGAAACATGCGTAAACATACCTACTGTGCCATTGGAGTTTTGATTGGATCCTTCAATTTAAAAGTAAGTTTGTATGAGTAAATACAGTGATACAAGAGCAAAGAAGCTTGCACGATAGCAATGGAATCTTAAATGAGAATAGTTGTTCTTCAGGTTTAAGCACTTGTTCTAAATGAACAGATTACAGTAAGACGCAAGCATATACACTACTGCATGATGCTGCTAATGCGACACTACAATTAGAGACCCTTTCACGAAACAGTGTGCGATGCATTAATCGCAAACGGGAATGTAAAAAAAACCGTCAAACAAGGTGCAAAACGTTTGCGATGGCAGAGCCATCAAACACAGTTCAGATTTTAGTTGAGTGTGCGATGCAGGGCACACAGTTAAACCATTCGAACTGTTTGCGATGAGGTAGAACAACAGAAACGGGTAGCCATATCAATGTGTGTGCGATATATGGCATACAGTTCGCTCTGATGAACTGTTTGCTATTAGGGAGTGTAACAAAAATGGTTAGCCAGATCAAAGTGTGTGTGATATACGACATACGGTTCACTCGGACGAACTGTTTTTGATTAGGGAACACAACAAAAACGGTTCAACTTAACAAGATGTGTGTGATACATGGCAAATAGCCGACTCGGATGAATGGAGCGCGCCTCGGCCGCCTCAATGGCGAGCAAAACGCGCGGACGGATGTGATCAGAGCGCGCCGCGGCCGCCTCAATGGCGAGCAACCACGTGGTCAACCTTCTGCCATCAATAAATTTTGACCTTGTTTCTCGTCACATTGCAGATTACAACACAACAAGTAAATGCAATTCTGTTCACACCTATCAAACTAATATGTGTTCACACTTAGCATCGGGCTATAAAAACTACCCACTCAAAAATTACTTCACAGTTCCTCTCCTCATCACCCCCAAAACTGGTCTTTCCAGTCAAGTTGTTCTGCCATGACCGGTAGGAGGAGTTTAGGGTGGACATATAACCAGGAAGAAAAGACCAAGGTCGCGGAAGCACTAGAGAGGTCCCACCGCGAAGCCACAGCCGCAGCAGAGATGTCCCGACGCGCTGCGGAGCCCTCGAACGAGCTTCATAGGCACGCGAGGGCTCTCACAAGCGCATTCTTAGCGTCGGCCATCGCGACGAGCCGGCATCCCTAAAGTCCTTCGCCGGCGACGACAACATTCTCACTGGCGTCACTACGCAGCAGGAGCTGGTCGACGGCTTGATGAAGCTGCTCAAGATCAGCGATGCCTCGGTGACAAGGCGACCGTCCTCGTTGAGCAACTCATGGGCGGCAATGCGAAGCTCCTCAAGGCGCTCTCCAAGAAGGAGGAGGAGGCCACCGGCTGGAAGATGCTGCATGAGCAGAGCAGTGCCTTGGGGATGACGCTGACAACGGTCGTCGATAAACTGATGGGTGACTTGAGGAAGCTCCGGATCAAGCGCGAGCAGGAGGTGGAAGACCGTGGCTGCTTTCAAGCAAAGTCGTGAGGAATTGAAGAAGGAGCTGGAGGGTGTCGTCGCCCGGCGATCCATCGACGAGTAGAGATAGTAGCGACCCAGATCGTTGTCTGCAATTTCCTTCTTCTCTTGACCCGTGTCTTCCGGGCTTTGCCCCATGTGGCATTTTAAATTATCCGGAATATGTAAGAGAATTATTATTTGTGCCATTGTAAATTTGTCGTCGTATTATCCGTTGCCATTTTATTTATGCTCGTATGATCCATTGCCCTATGTGGCAATTCAAATTAGGGCGGAATATGAGTTGAAAACACGAACAAAGGAAATGCTACCATGGGATCACAAGCAAACACCCTATGTCCAGGTGCTTTAATTAACCCATTAATGGAGAAGTTGTGAGAGAGGCGGGCGGCGACTGGTGCATGGAGGTCAAAGAGCTCGCTTCCCGGTGAACATGGGCGGCCTTGCTGCTTGCACGTGTCCCGTTGAGCCTGCGAGGTGGACAGGATGCATGCGTCTCGTCGAGCCTGCGCGGCGGACTGGTCGCACGCGTCCCGTCGAGCCAGCACGGTGGACTTCTCGCGCTCGTCCCGTCTAATCAAACAGTTGCACGTACACCACCGAGTATGGTTAAATTCCGACCATGTTAATATAATACAACCGTTTGCGATATTAATGTGTCAGCTTTTTGTTTCAGAAAGGACTTCGTTGGCTACTAATGTGTGTGCCTCTTCTTAAACTGGACGATTTTTTTACCGCGACATATATGTGCATGTCATGAAACCATGCCAAGTTTCATGTTTTTGGGTGAGTTTTTGATTTATTGGGATTTAAAAACCGAGATTCTCAATGTTTCAGGACGACGACAAGTTTGTAATTCAGTCCCATTCTTTAAACGAGACCTAAACATGCACCCAATGACACATGTACGATTTCCCACCCATTTTGCTTCACTGGAGCATGTGCTTGTAGTTCAAATTTGAATTATGGACTACATTAAATGTGTAGAAAACTTAGTAATTAGTAATATATACAATAGCCAAACGAACCCTGAACAGTTTCAAGTTTCATCCGGACACACCTTTTATTCTATGTTGCATGTAGAAAACAATGTTCAAGGCGAGAAGAGACAACGATTATCGTCTCGCCCACAAGAGGGGGATGTTTCCCTACCGGAACCATGAGGGTTGCGACAGGCCCCGGTTTGTAAGAGGATTGTAATATAGCTTCGCCCAAATTGGACAATTATATGTACCATGTAGTGACACTAGGCCAAGTTTCATGATTTCCTGGTGAGTTTTGGATTCACAGAGATTTAAAAACCGATATTCGCAATGTTTGTGGCCAAGCCAGGACGGCGAGACGGTTGAATTCGTTCCCATTCGTTCCATGGGACCTAAACATGCACCCCAAGGAAACATGTACGTTTTTTCTAGCCATTTTGGTGCACTAGAGCATGTATTTCTAGTTGAGATTTGAATTGTGGACATTAAATGCCTAGAAAACTCAATTAGTGAATAAAAAAGGCCAAACGAACCCTAAATAATTTATAAGTTCAGCGCGAATCTCCCATTGTTCAGTGTTGCGTGTAGAAGAAAATACGAGGCTATAAGAGGGAGCGATTATCGTTTGGCCCACAAATGGACACGTTTCCCTATCGAAACCACGAGGGTTCTTGCGACAGGCTCCAGTTTGTAATAAAGATTGGCCCAAATTGGCAATGTTTTTACCACGACATATATGTACCATGACGTGACACCATGCCACCTTTGATGACTTTCTTGTGAGTTTGGGATTTATGGGGATTTAAAAACCGAGATTCGTTGAGGACGAGCCAGGACACCGGTACGGTTGTAATTCGTTCCCATTCCTGGCATGGGACCTAAACATGCACCCAAGGACACATGTATAATTTTTCTAGCCATTTTGGTGAACTGGAGCATGTATTTGTAGTTCAGATTTGAATTATGGACATTAAATGCCTAGGAAACTCAATTAGTGTATAAAAAGGCCAAACAAACCCTGAATAAGTTTAAATTTCAGCACGGATATCATGTCGTTCCATGTTGCCTGTGGAAGAAAATACAAGGCGAAAAGAGGCAGTGATTACGTTTCGCCCACAAAGGGGAACACGTTTCCCTATCGGAGCCACGAGACTTCTTTGAGAGAAGCTCCGGTTTGTAAGAGGCTTGTAATAAAACTTGCGCCAAAATGGACTTAAAAATTTCTCGACATATATGTGCCATGTCGTGACACCATGCCAGGTTTCATGATTTTCAGGTTAGTTTTGGATTTACTGGGATTTAAAAACCGAGATTCTTCTCACGAAATATTTTCAAATAGCACACGGTTCACTCACGAAAGTCGTGTGCCTACCAAACCATGGCCGATGCCCCCTCCCCCCTTGCTGCACGCGCGATCTAAATCGTGCGTTCTGATTGGTCAGAACCCCAACCCCACGGATCGTACGTGTGCACCGTTGGATGCTCCCGGGTTGAACGGCGACCCTGAGCCTTTTTGACAGCACATGCAATACATGGGTAAGCACTTTGCGCATGCGTCGTGCTAGCTCACGCTTCCTTCTCTACTAGGTTTTCTAAACAGGCTACCGTTTCTCGCCACTCCTCTCATCGGTTTCCTGCCTCTTCTCCCATCGTTTTCCCGGTACCAGTGTCAGTGCTCATTAAAGGCTAGCGGCGACACACCGGCCATGTAAATATCCCACACAGTTTCTAAAAGCACAAATGTGTGTGATAGTAGGGAGTAGGTCTCATAGGGTGACCTAGCGTGAAATGCCTTAATGGTAAGGAGGCAATTCTTATCAGCAAGGGCCGGCTTCCCATCCGCTAGCATAGTCGAATAGTACGCAGAAGTTAAGCGTGCTCGGAATGGAGTAGTCCAAGGATGGGTGACCCGATGGGAAGTTGCATATCTCAAGCTTCATTTAAATGCCATGACACAGTCATTATAGAGATATATTATATCTCTATAGTGACCTATCATGGAAATTGTATAAACCTTGGGATCTTGCATGCAGGGTATAGGGGGCAAGGTGTTCTTATCGAGCATGTCTCCCTTGCACAGCTTATAGACGCGACACATATCTGTGGGATCCCCAGGTATATATACTATCCTTTACCGACAATTAGGGGGGCCACACAATCTATTCCCTTTGACCCAACAATGAGAAGGGTTTGACCATGATGGTTTCCTATTGATACTAGTAAGGTACACGTGCATTGCACGCATGAGCTTTGGTAACCAAATTCTGGATAAATACCACACTATAGCATGTAAGCTTTGAGTCATATATTTTAAGATCCATGGAATTGTGCATTGTAAAGCATAAAGTAAATACAAAGTGACAATTCATATAGAAAAAAAGTTTGGGCAATTAAGATATGGAAGATTCTAGAGAACAAAGGAGAAGTGCTTGTGTTTTGAGGTTTGTGCATTATGCTTAAGTTCAACCATGGAGTCCTCTAGATTGTACATGTGGTAGAATCTGGTGGAATGTAGATGATATCCAATGACCAGTAGTGCTCGGATTTGCCATCTCTGTACCGTCGGATTGGCTTCATCCAACGACCAACTTTCAAAGTTATTCGCACACTATATAGGGGTATAGATATTGATGTGACCCATGTTAGACCAAATAAAGTTCGAGCGCATGCATGGGACGACCGCCCCCCCCCCCCCCCCCCCCGCCGCCGCCTCGAAGTTGGGAAACTGACATCATACGTATTGAACCAGGCTTGGAGTCGGGTACAGTGTTCGGTTTGTAATGTAGTTGGTGGCCCATCAAAGTTGTGCATTTGGGATTTAAACACACCACTGTACACATACATATTTTCGGGCCGCATCCAGTGTATGTGGGGTCTTCTGACCGACTACGTCTCCCTTGTGCGGTTTTTTGTGACGACACACATATCTGTGGGCTCCCCGAGTGTATATATATCATCCCTTTGACAGATAATGAGGGTTATGTGTTGGCATGAATGGATTCCTCCTAGTTCGTGTTAGGGCCGGTCACATGTCGCTCGACCAAAGCTCGAGCTCATGCATTGTCGGGATCCCCTCCCACATGCTCGGATTGCTGGGTTTGACCTACATCATACCCTGCATATCTCATCCTTAACTACCTTGCCTTCATGGTTGTTGTCTGTATCGAGAGGTAGGTACCACATCTAAATTGTACATTATTCTATATTGAAAACACACATCATCCCTTCCCAACGTACATCATTTTGGGCCGCATGCAAGAGGTGCTGGTTTTGTGGTCCCTCTCGTGCGATTTTATGATGGTTCAATCTATTGGCCCAAGCGGTGTATCGACAACGACAACTATCGTTTGACCGAATGATAGATTCATTGGTCTGTTTGGCGACATGCATGTATGACCAAATTCGATCATTACGTGCATCCTCCCCGCTGACATGAAGTGGGAGGTGGTGGGCCAAGAATCCTAGCTAGGTACGACATTATGTCATTATATATATTTCCAAGGGTGCTTTCGGGTTTGCGAGGCAGGTGCCACCAAAGTTATGCATTGTGTATTTAAAGTTTTAAACATCCCTAATACTCCTGCATATATTTGGCCACTTCGAGGTGGTTCTTGACTTCTGGCCCCCCTCATCGATCTTCGACGATGCACCCAACCGTGGGCCCGCGTGGTCAAAGTTGTGCATTGGAATTTTAAACATCACAGGCCACGCCTTTCACTCATATATATTTGGGCCACATGCTGGTGTGGCTGTCTTCTGACCCTCTCTAACGTTATTTTTTGCTGCAAAGACTCTGATGAGGCTCAACGGACACGGGTATAATATCTTAACCGTGTGCGATACAAGTGCGCTGTGAATCACCACACCTGCGCAAGTGCGAGCAAAGGTGGAGGTACCGGCTCAATCGTGTGCGATGCAAGTGCACTGTAAAATCACCACGATCGCGCAAGCGCAAGCAAAGGGTGGAGGTACTGTCTTAACCGTGTGCGATGCAAGTGCATTGTAAAACCACCACCCGTGCAAGCTAAAGGCGGGTAAGTTTATTTGGAAATTAGGAGGAACCGTGTGCGATAGACCAGCTAGCTAGAAATATAAAAACAAACTACCCGCCTTGAGCGTTGCAAAAATCGGTGGTTCCGCGCCACTTTTCCTTATTATCATACATGCATATTGTTATTGGACCGTGCGCGATCTTGGGCACTCCTGCCCCGCATCAATTCCTTTACCCAAATTTTAGTAGCTGACGTATTTCAACCGTCGCCCACACTCCTCCAGCACCGACCTTATAGTAAAATTACAGTAGCCGAGGCATTTGAACCGTCGCCCTCCCTCGTCCACCACCATATCCACCCACCATTACTAAAATTTTCAGTAGCCAAGGCGTATCCTCAAACACCCCCCTCCACAGTCCCCCACCCGCCCCCTCCCCCCTCGAACCCTAGCTCGTGGATGCCGCCGGCACCGCCGCCAACCCCTGCCGGTCTGCCCGTTCCTCCTAGCATAGATAATAAAGTTCAGGTTACCCAGCGATTCCCATACCATCACCCACTCCCCTGAGTTTTTAGATGAGGCCTGCGGTGACCCTCCCCGCCAGATCCACATCCCCTGCTCCAGAATGTCATAGGCTAAGCTCGACCACGTATCCCGGGGAGCCCGACGAGCGTTCAGCCAAGAAGAGGTTTATCATGGCCTCTCCGGCGGACGTTGGCGAGGTGGCTGCCATTCGCCCTGACCTTTCGATCCCGGAGCAACACGTCGCCACAGAAGCCGACGAAGACGTTGACTACGTTGCCATGCCAAAGGCTTCATGTCAGCGGGCTAGCATATTACTGTATCTCGGAAAGCTGGCTACGACGTCAAGCTCGTCCACAGCGACGGCTTCATGGAGGCCATGTCACAGGTTAAGTGGTCCATCCCCAACCCCTCTGGTTCAACCGCCGTCGATCTCTTTGACGGCCCTACCGCTAATCTCCTCCGCCAAGTGGTCAAGAATTTGCGAGCTTTATACGCCATCGAGCCGATTTGTCATTTCTGAAGGACACGTTCTACGACGGCGGCTTGGGATCCTCAATTGCCAAGTTAGATCTCATCGACCACGACCACGACCACGAGGAGGGCACCCACGAAGGTTCTTCTGATGTGAAACAGCCCATCTGTGACATCAGAGAGCGCACCATGGGTCAGTGCTCTTCCAACTGGAAGGATCCCCTCCATGAAATGTGAGGCAACATTCTATCAGCAAATCGTACCTTTTCTAGCTTGCCAACCCGTACCCTTTGTTGTAGTAGCATTTGCCGTGCGGTGCTTTAACCGTGCCGTGTTTAATTATTTCAGTTATGCAAAAATGTATTGTTCAATAGGGCTATGTGATGTCTAAGTATGAATTGTCCACTTCAGGTTCACGAATGGCTATATTTGGTTGTTTATAGTGAGTAGATGCCTTGTTTATCTGTATTTGGTTGTTAGGTTGGTTGGAGTGAGCATTTTTTCAGTTATCGAGCAGATTCCTTGTTTATATGTATTTGGTTCTTAGTTTGGTTGCAGTGAGCATTTGTCCAGTTATCAAGCAGATGCCTTGTTTATCTGTATTTGGTTGTTAGGTTGCTTTTTTTAGCATTTGTCCAGTTATCAAGAAAATGCCTTGTTTATTTGTATCTGCTTGTTAGGTTGGTTGCAGTGAGAATTTGTCCAGTTTTCAAGCATATGCCCTGTTTATCTGTATTTGCTTGTTAGGTTGGTTGCAGTGAGACCCTGTCCAGTTTTCAATGGCTATATTTGGTTGTTATACTGGTCATTTATGCCTTGTTTATTTCCGTCATTCACAACGTGTTGTTTATTATGTGCAAGTCAGAACTGTGCCGCTCGACTACATCAATACCAGTTAGAACGGCTATATTTGGTTCCAGTTATTCCTGGTGTAGTTAACACATGCCCTTTATTTCACTTTTACACATTTATCCAGTGTGATGTTTAAGCATTACCTACGTTCTATTCATTTTCAACAATACCAGTTTGAATTGCAATATTTGATGGCTATTAAGCCTGCTGTCAGTAATATTGCCTTCCATTTTATATCTGCTTTAACAGCATGCTGAAACCAACACATTCAAGCTATCATTTGGAGATGATGTTGTTTACCTTTGCTATATTTGTTTGATGTTAAGGTTGCTGTACTTATCATGCCTTTCCACTACTTATGCAGGACAACAATGGGAGTGGCCGCCATTTTCCGCCGAGGTTAGCTTCATCCCTCGGCTTGTACTCCCCCCGTCGTTCCATAATGTAGTGCATATAGATCTAGTCCTGGACACTTGTTAGCTTCTAATATTGACTTATTGCTTGTAGGTACATATGCCCTTAGCAAGGATCCACGCATCGACCTTTTTGACGTATGGGGCAATGAGATACTCATGAACAAGCATCAAGTGAGGTAACCGATAAGGATTATTAGCAAAAAGATACGAATGATGGCAAGCAAATTATTTGTTTATGCTCTATCCAACACAACAGTGAGCTGTAGGATGGTAACTACAAGCTCCGCAACCTTCTCTTTTTACTACCCATAATGAGTTGTTAGACAACAATGTCTGAATCTTTTTCGTTCGCAGTGGTTCCCGAAGCAGTTCACTCAAGATTACATCGCAAAGTACATGATTGGTGGACACGCAATGAAGGTTAAAGCATTTCATCAGACTACAATGAGCATCCAGAAGTCGTAGTGAAGATAGTGAAGGATGGACGGGCAGCCATCACAAGGGGTTGGCCTAGAGTTGTGCGCGCATTACGCATGGAGGAGGGCACAATATGGGCATTCCGCTTCACCTTCTCCAGCAACCAGAATGTCTTTCTCCTCTCTCTTTACAGTCTTTAGTACAACTGTGGTTCATCATTGTTTACTTGGTGCTTCTGTAGTTCTTCAGTATATGTGCATGTGCATCGAATTATGCATTGGTGGTTGAACCTATATTTGTAATAAACATGGTTGGATATGAAATAAGTGATTGCCTACTTTCAAATTCAAAACATGTGATTTTTAAATTAGGGATTACACTATACACGGTTTGCGAAAGCAAAACGTCTGCGATAGACGTGGAGATCAGAAACGTTTCTAGGATCCACTACGTGTGCGATCAATCTCCACTACACACACGACATCCTCTTGAAAACTGTTTGCGTTAGGCCACCTTGCGCAAACATTTACCACATAAAACTATGTGTGATGGAGAACCTTTGCCACACAGTTTCTTCTATGCACCGTGTGTGATGCATTCAATAACGCAAACGATAAAATTGTTAATATCGTGTGCAATGGCAACGCTATCACAAACGATTTAATGGGGAAAATTGTGTGTGATGTACCTGTGAACGAAACGTTTTCCTTGGAGCGACTGTGTGGGATGTACATACGAACGGAAACGTTTAGCAGGGGCTGACTTTGTGGGATGTACTTGTGACTGTAAACAATTTCGCCTGTATAATTGTATTTTTAGCTCTATTTATGTATTTCCATATTTGAGCGCACGCCGGTCGCACGCGACCTCATTTTGCCAAGCGTGTGTGCTAGGAGGGAATATCCCCGACGATTTCTAGGTGGTGTGGGAAGGACCCCACTATCGCCATCACTCACTTGGCGGCGGTTCCGAACACCATCGCGGAAAGGGGTTAAAAACCGTTTGTATAGCACCGACGCGTACCAGTGATAGTACTTAAAAATAGAAAATGAGCTCATAGACCTTACCACATTCTTGGTTCGGGAACAGTACAGAACAAGGCGTTCCAAGTCATCGTCCAGCAAATGTGTCTTAGGAGAACGTAAGGGAATTTGATGAGTTTCTTTGCCAGTGACGTACATTTTTTAGGTAATTCGGATACTGCCACCAAGCATTCTTGAAGATAACAGAGGTATTAGCACAGGTTACCTCATCCTGAGTTTCCAAATCGGTCCTTCTCTATAGAGAAAAATGGGAAAATTTGTTGTATTAACCATCATGGAGGTAGAATGAATGGGACAAAGCAAAGTAATTGCCATGAATAACATTACTTACACATAAGTCCTGGACAAACACCTGCAACTGGCATTTTCCTTCATCTTCAGTATAATATTTCCATGATGGGAAGATACACACATAGGATTTAACAACATCAAATGCGATAGATGCTAAACTACGAATGGCTAGTTGTGCTTCCTCCACAGGAATAGGTGTACTAACTGGTGGAGTTGCGGTTCACCGTGGTAGTACTGGCGCTTTGGGCACTGGAGCTGCCTTACTAACTGCTCTTGTTTGGGAGCTATGTGGTGGAGATGGTGATGTGTTAACATGAACTGGGTTACTATCTGCTGGGGTTGGGGTTAGATTGGGTGAAGCTGGTTCTCTGTCCATCGCAGTAGGGGTACAATCTGCGAGAGTCTGGGTTATGTTTGGTAGGGCTGGTTCTCGTGCATGTACAACTGGGGCGCTATCTCCACCAAGAGGTAGCACTGTTTTATTTGAAGATCGTGTTTTTACTTCGCTAGATACTGCCATCACCCGCTCCAATTCAAATGGCTGATAAACATGAAACATAGTTGAATGTACAAACATTGTATGAGAGACAAATGCAATAGATAGTGTGGAAAAAAGAGGGCATGAAATAGTAGACATGTATATTGTTTAACTAAAACGGATAACATGACATAATTTCACATATATCATGTCTATCTAAACTGGATAGCATAGCATAACATAATTCAAAGATATGATGACTAACTAAACATGATCGGATGACATAATTCACATTCATGTTATCTAAGTAATCAAGATCGCATGATTTAATTCACATAAGTGATTTATATGCTAAGCAGAGGGCATTCGCATATATGATGTATGAACTAAGACCATGGTGTTGAATATTATGTATATGATGTCTAAACTATGCAATGCAAGACACCATATGCATGATATGAACAGTATAACCATGCCAAGTTAGAGCATACACTTCGGTGGGGGAATAGGACTGGTCATCTGTCTCTGAATCCATCTCTGAGGAGCTATCGGGACCCAGCAAGAGATCTGCTTCGACAGGTAGCAGTCTGCTCCGAAGGCCTTATTTTCACTCTAGATTTTTTCATCACCCACTCAAATGGCTGATTCACAGGAAGAGTAATTTAATGTACAAACATTGTCGACAAATGGAAATGTAATGAAGAAAAAGGATGGGCAAGATATCATTAAAATATATGATGCCTGGTTAAACAGGATGGCATTTCACATTTCACATATATTATGGCTGGCTAAAAGACATGAGACTGCATAATTCCCATATATGATATAGAAACTAAACAGGTGGCATTACAGAACATGTCTAAACTAAGCAGATGACATATATGATGTTGAAAGTAGGCACTGCAAGGCCACATATGCATGATATGACTAACATCATCATGCCAAGTTAGAGCAAACACCTTGGGAGGTAAATAGGAGTGGTCAGCTGCGTCTGAATCCACCTTATAACAAATATCTTCCTCTGGATTAAAATCTGGAGAGGGGGGGGGAGGGTTG
The DNA here is from genome assembly GCA_032464435.1 of Aegilops umbellulata. Taxonomy (NCBI): domain Eukaryota; kingdom Viridiplantae; phylum Streptophyta; class Magnoliopsida; order Poales; family Poaceae; genus Aegilops; species Aegilops umbellulata. The sequence goes on along the minus strand of CP136058.1, from coordinate 247,195,521 downwards.
GCCATTGAACCCACCATGGAGCGATGTGTGCATGACATTGTATTGCTGCGCAAAACTCTTCTCTTTTTCTCTACATGTTCAGCATGACTGTGTACAATATCTGACATGCATACGAAAAAAATATGGTGAAATTATGTAAGGAGAGCATGCAGAAATTTAGAGTGATGGTAACAGCTGGTGGATGGATCCAAAAATAATGACAACGGGCTGATGATTGATGTAATTTAATAAAAAGACAGATGATGATTGCTTTACTATTTGTTTCCCACCCAAGATGAACAACATAGGCATACCCTAGGTGAACCAGATATTAGATAGATATACTATTCATTGATGCCTTGATATGTGCCCCACAACTAATCTAGAACTCAAGTTTGAACATTAATTTGGACCTGACTTGGAGTCTAAGAGGTGAACATGATGATAAAGTAGCAGTCAATGCATAACATAAGCAGAAACAAAAGAGTGCGACCTCTCTTGTGGACCCTTGTACTCCTCAGGTTCATCTGCTGAGTCGATGAGGGTGATGCCGTTGCGGTGGGTGCCGGCTACAGGGAAGGAGATCTGAGGTGGTGAAAGATGGTCAGGAGTCGTGATGTCTGGTTTGCTGGATGCTTATGTCGATGGAGCAGCTCAGGTCAGGTGGACGGCGTCGTGGCAGGAGCAGGACAAACCACACAATTTTTTCTTCGACACCTACCTGTAACTGAAGTAATTCTGTAAGGGATCCTTTGGCTTGCATGATTCTAAAAACGCAGGGATAGGATAAGAATGCACATGGGAAACAAAGCATTTGTAGACACATGATTTCTGTAACCTTGGGTCTTTGGTTCACAGGAATTGGAAGAGGAGAGGAATGAAAAGAAACATGGCCAAATTAAAGTGAAACCATATGAAAGTGTGTACATTTAGAATGTTATTCTGCCACTAATGCACTTGGTCTTGTTTTCATGCATAGGATTTTGAAAAGTAGGTCCAGGTGGATGTTTTGCTCCATTCCTTTCAACAAAATGCATGAATAATTGAATAGTAGAGTGCCAAAGGAAAATTTCGTATATCTATGTTTTTTCCTTTGAACTACAATAGCCCTAATGGATCGACATGAATGTAGAGTAATAAGTGATGCAACAAGTGTACAACCTCTTTGCCATAGCCGTGTCGAGCTCAGCATCATTGGGTTGGTCGCTGAAGAAGTTGAGGAAGAGGTGGCTGTCGGAGGTGTGGAGGAAGACCTGAAGAATCTGTAGACGGCGTCCAGGGCACTGCTCTGTTGTGATGGATGGTTCCGTCGTTGGAGCAGCTCCGGCGAGCCGTAAAATGTCAAGGCTAAAGCAGTACAAGACAGGCATCGTTAATCTCAAGTGGGATTCTAATAGCATCTCCAAAAGATGATGTAAACTACATTACAAAAAGTGATAGATGTAAAATTTACATCACCAAAAAATACCCGACTACAACAGATGAGGTAAAAACTGTTGACTCTGAACTTAACTATCGAAACTGAAATTTACTGTGGAATCTGAATGTTACTATCGAAACTGAACACAATGGTAGCAGCGAGGCACTTCACATGTAGTTTAGGGAGGGCCTGCAGTTCATCTTCAACCTGCACCCCCCTGAGCCGCCAGCCACCACCGGCCAAACCGCCGGCACCCGCCGCCCGCGGCCGGCGGCGCTCCTGTGCCGCCTCGCCGCCCCAAAACAACTCCCCACCGCTAGTCCGCCGCCGCCCAGCTAACCCACTAGCCCCCCCCCCCCCCCCGCGCCGAGCTTTTTCTCCGGCGATCCCCACGCCACCGGTCCACCACCGCGCCCCCACCGCCGGCGACCACCGCCCCCACCCTGAACCATAAGACAGATAGTGGGGTACCTCTCCGGCGAGCACCCCTCCTTGCTGCGGGTGGTTCTTCCTTAACTCCGGCGAGCCCCCCCACCCCCTGAAAATCGACTGACCCAAAAGTTGATTCAGTCGACTGAAGTGTAGCCAAATCGAAGCAGAGCAACATCACGAGCGAGGGGAAGAGCAGCAGCAGCAATGCGAGCGAGCTAGCGAGAGCCAAAGTAGTAGCAGCGCGAGCTGGAGCAGTAGCAGCAGATCGGGCTAGTATGGCCGCCGCCGCCAAATGGGCCTTGCACTGGGGGAGAGCCGCCGTGGAGATGTCGCCCGCGGCGCCGGCTTCGAGGTAGCCGCGCCATGGGAGTGTGGGATGGAGCACCTTCGGTGCCAGGAGGCCGAGTTAATGAGAAGGTGCGATGTGATGAGTGTACAACCTATTTGGTGGCGCCGAGTAGGCCTCGGCTTCGTCCGAGGAGTCCGTGAGGATGCTGCGGTTCTAGTGGAGCAGGTTAAGGTGATGCTGTGGGGATGGAGCAGCCGCGATAGACGAGGCGATCGTCGGAGCAGCTCCTTGGAGGTGGAGGACGGGGCGGCTGAACCGGCGGGACAACAAGATGGACGATGGATCCTAATCCGGGGAGGTGGATGAGGGACGTCGAGCTGTTGCGGTGGATGATGTCGTCGGGGAAGAGGCTCCGGATGAGCAGAGGTCAGGTGGCGGACGGAGGAGGGTGGTGTTTCGCGGCTGGAGCGGAGAGGTTATGGCGGCCTGGGATTTCAAATGGCGAAAAGGAGGCGATGGGAGGGGGGAACCATGACTTTGGGACGCGCTTGTCCAAAATGTAGGGTGTGTTACAAAAGTACCCCCACCGATTTGAATTAGTGGCCCTCTCGGCTCAGGGTTAGAAGGGGTTCGCGTGTCGGGATTTGGCAGCTAGAGGGAGTTTTCACGCGCGTTGTAATTTTGGGATAGCAAGGCACGAGTTTTGGGAGCACGATATCTGAATTTTTGGGATATAACAAGGCGCAGGTTGAATTTTAGGGACAAGCCTAACGTGTAATATTGTACTTGTATGTACCAAATCAATTTGCACTTCCCTCAACGAAAAAAAATGAAAAAAATAAAACTATTCACACCACACAAAGAGAGAATCTTGTCCCGTTTTACTATACAAATGCTATTAAAAGCTATGAATCCATGTTATGTCCAATTAATTTTTTTCGCTGGCTATATAATGCATGTAACCTACTCATACCAACATTTTAGTGCATTCCAAATGTCTATACTACCGGTGAAATTCGAACTAAATTTGAATTCGTTTCTCTATTTGAATAAGAATCTACAATCATGATTGTTGCCAACTTCAACCATCATTCGTGTATTACCTTAACAACACACCACATGATTACTATAGAGATATATATGAACTATGTGTACTATATGAACTCGAATTCAATTTTTTAATACACTTGATGTTGATTCCAAATAATAGTACATTTGATGTACTAACTAGATATTCATAATCTAAACCATGTTCCATACGTACAACGTGTTCATCACACAAAGTACAGTGCCCCGCCCCCTACATTATGACAAGTATTTAGCCCTGAGCTGCAAAAGCCACACATTATCCCAAATTATAATCAATGTTCTACATTATGATATCTTCTTCAAGTATTCGTATCCACTTTTTTATAGTGAATTATGATCTCTGTTCGTCTTTTACACCTTCACGATCCTCTTTTCTTTCTAGCTAGCTGATGTCTACTACACAACCTTCTTCTTGTAGACGTTGTTGGGCCTCCAAGTGCACAGGTTTGTAGGACAGTAGCAAATTTCCCTCAAGTGGATGACCTAAGGTTTATAAATCCGTGGGAGGTGTAGGATGAAGATGGTCTCTCTCAAGCAACCCTACAACCAAATAACAAAGAGTCTCTTGTGTCCCCAACACACCCAATACAATGGTAAATTGTATAGGTGCACTAGTTCGGTGAAGAGATGGTGATACAAGTGCAATATGGATGGTAGATATAGGTTTTTGTAAACTGAAAATATAAAAATAGCAAGGTAACAAGTGGTAAAAGTGAGCGTAAACGGTATTGCAATGCTAGTAAACAAGGCCTATGGTTCATACTTTCACTAGTGCAAGTTCTCTCAACAATAATAACATAATTGGATCATATAACTATCCCTCAACATGCAACAAAGAGTCACTCCAAAGTCACTAATAGCGGAGAACAAACGAAGAGATTATGGTAGGGTATGAAACCACCTCAAAGTTATTCTTTCCAATCAATCCGTTGGGCTATTCCTATAAGTGTCACAAACAGCCCTAGAGTTCGTACTAGAATAACACCTCAAGACACAAATCAACCAAAACCCTAATGTCACCTAGATACTCCAATGTCACCTCAAGTATCCGTGGGTATGATTATACGATATGCATCACACAGTCTCAGATTCATCTATTCAATCAACACATAGAACCTCAAAGAGCGCCCCAAAGTTTCTACCGGAGAATCACGAGAAAGCGTGTGCCAACCCCTATGCATAGGTTCATGGGCGGAACCTGCAAGTTGATCACCAAAACATACATCAAGTGAATCACGTGATATCCCATTGTCACCACATATACGCACGACAAGACATACATCAAGTGTTCTCAAATCTTTAAAGACTCAATCCGATAAGATAACTTCAAAGGGAAAACTCAATCCATTACAAGAGAGTAGAGGGGAGAAGAAACATAAGATCCAACTATAATAGCAAAGCTCGTGATACATCAAGATCGTGCCAAATCAAGAACACGAGAGAGAGAGAGAGAGAGAGAGAGAGAGAGAGAGAGAGATCAAACACATAGCTACTGGTACATACCCTCAGCCCCGAGGGTGAACTACTCCCTCCTCGTCATGGAGATTGCCGGGACGATGAAGATGGCCACCGGTGAGGGTTCCCCCCTCCGGCAGGGTGCCGGAACAGGGTCCCGTTTGGTTTTTGGTGGCTACAGAGGCTTGCGTCGGCGGAACTCCCGATCTAATCTCCGTTCTGGAAGTTTTAGGATACGTAGGTATATATGGGTGAAAGGAGTTCGTCGGTGGACCGAAAGGGGGCCACGAGGCAGGGGGCGCGCCCCAGGGGGGTGGGCGCGCCCCTACCCTCGTGAGAACCTCCTTCATCTTATGACGTAGGGTCCAAGTCTATCCGGTAGGTTTCCTTCCAAAAATAACTTCTCGAGTTGATTTCATTCCGTTTCGACTCTATTTGATATTCCTTTTCTTCGAAACACTGAAATAGGCATAAAACAGCAAATCTGGGCTGGGCCTCGGGTTAATAGGTTAGTCCTAAAAGTAATATAAAAGTGGATAATAAAGCCCTATATTGCCCAAAACAGTAGATAATATAGCATGGAGCAATAAAAAATTATAGATACGTTGGAGATGTATCAAGCATCCCCAAGCTTAATTCCTACTCGTCCTCGAGTAGGTAAATGATAAAGAAGATAATTTTTGATGTGGAATGCTATTTGGCACAATTTCAATGTAATTCTTCTTAATTGTGATATGAATATTCAGATCCGAAAGATTCAAGACAAAAGTTCATATTGACATAAAAATAATAATACTTCAAGCATACTAACAAAGCAATTATGTCTTCTCAAAATAACATGGCCAAAGAAAGTTATCCCTACAAAATCATATAGTCTAGCTATGCTCTATCTTCACCACACAAAGTATTTAAATCATGCACAACCCCGATGACAAGCCAAGCAATTGTTTCATACTTTTGACATTTTCAAAACTTTTTCGATCTTCACGCAATACATGAGCGTGAGCCATGGACATAGCACTATAGGTGGAATAGAATGGTGGTTGTGGAGAAGACAAAAAGGAGAAGGTAGTCTCACATCAACTAGGCGTAACAATGGGCTATGGAGATGCCCATCAATAGATAACAATGTGAGTGAGTAGGGATTGCCATGCAACAGATGCACTAGAGCTATAAGTATATGAAAGCTCAACAAAAGAAACTAAGTGGGTGTGCATCCAACTCGCTTGCTCACGAAGACCTAGGGCAATTTTGAGGAAGCCCATCATTGGAATATACAAGCCAAGTTCTGTAATGTAAAATTCCCACTAGTATATGAAAGTGACAAAATGAGAGACTCTCTATCATGAAGATCATGGTGCTACTTTGAAGCACAAGTGTGGTAAAAGGATAGTAACATTGTCCCTTCTCTCTTTTTCTCTCATTTTTTATTTGGGCCTTTTCTCTTTTTTTATGGCCTCTTTTTTTCTTTTCTTTTTTCGTCCGGAGTCTCATCCCGACTTGTGGGGGAATCATAGTCTCCATCATCCTTTCCTCACTTGGAAAATGCTCTAATAATGATGATCATCACACTTTTATTTACTTACAACTCAAGAGTTACAACTCAATATTTAGAACAACAATATGACTCTATGTGAATGCCTCTGGCGGTGTACCGGGATGTGCAATGACTCATGAGTGACATGTATGAAAGAATTATGAACGGTGGCTTTGCCACAAATACGATGTCAACTACATGATCATGCAAAGCAATATGACAATGATGAAGCGTGTCATAATAAACAAAACGGTGGTAAGTTGCATGGCAATATATCTTGGAATGGCTATGGAAATGCCATGATAGGTAGGTATGGTGGCTGTTTTGAGGAAGGTATATGGTGGGTGTATGATACCGGCGAATAGTACGCGGTATTAGAGAGGCTAGCAATGGTGGAAGGATGGGAAAAAGTGCGCATAATCCATGGACTCAACATTAGTCATAAAGAACTCATATACTTACTGCAAAAATCTAGAAGTTATCAAAGCAAAGTACTACACGCATGCTCCTAGGGGGATAGATTGGTAGGAAAAGACCATCGCTCGTCTCCGACCGCCACTCATAAGGAAGGCAATCAATAAATAAATCATGCTCCGACTTCATCACATAACGGTTCACCATACGTGCATGCTACGGGAATCACAAACTTTAACACAAGTATTTCTCAAATTTATAATCACACAACTAGCATGACTCTAAGATCACCATCTTCATATCTCAAAACAATTATCAAGCATCAAACTTTTCTTAGTATACAACACACTCATAAGATTTTTTTACAAATCATTTATGCTTAGCATATCAGGATTATTTAAGCAAATTACCATGCTATTTAAGACTCTCAAAATAATATAAGTGAACCATGAGAGTTCATCTATTTCTTCAAAATAAATCTATCACCATGCTCTAAAAGATATAAGTGGAGCACTAGAGCAAACAACAAACTACTCCAAAAGATATAAGTGAAGATCGATGAGTAGCTGTATAATTATGTAGCTATGTGAAGACTCTCTAACATTTAAGAATTTCAGATCTTGGTATTTTATTCAAACAGCAAGCAAAGCTAAAGAAAATAAAAGGACGCTCCAAGCAAAACGCATATCATGTGGGGAATAAAAATATAGCTCCAAGTAAAGTTACCGATGAACGAAGACGAAAGAGGGGATGCCATCCGGGGCATCCCCAAGCTTAGGCTCTTGGTTTTACTTGAATATTACCTTGGGGTGACTTGGGCATCCCCAAGCTTAGGTTCTTGCCACTCCTTTTTCCATAGTCCATCGAATCTTTACCCAAAACTTGAAAACTTCACAACACAAAACTTAACAAAAAACTCGTGAGCTCCGTTAGCGAAAGAAAACAAAACACCACTTCATGGTACTGTAATGAACTCATTATTTATTTATATTGGTGTTAAACCTACTTTATTCCAACTTCTCTATGGTTTATAAACTATTTTACTAGCCATAGAGTCATCAAAATAAGCAAACAACACACGAAAAACAGAATCTGTCAAAAACAGAACAGTTTGTAGTAATCTGTAACTAACGCAAACTTCTGTAACTCCAAAAATTCTAAAATAAATTTGTGGACCTGAGGAATTTGTATAGTAATCATCTGCAAAAAGAATCAACTAAATATCACTCTCCATTAAAAGGTTCTAGCTAATCTCGTGAGCGCTAAAGTTTCTGTTTTTTACAGCATGATCATAAAGACTTCACCCAAGTCTTACCAAAGGTTCTACTTGGCACAAACACTAATTAAAACACAAAACCACATGTAAACAGAAGATAGATGAATTAATTATTACTAAACAGAACCAAAAATCAAGAAACTAAAATAAAATTGGGTTGCCTCCCAACAAGCGCTATCGTTTAACGCCCCTAGCTAGGCATGATGATTTCAATGATGCTCACATAAAAGATAAGAATTGAAACATAAAGAGAGCATCATGAAGAATATGACTAGCACATTTAAGTCTAACCCACTTCCTATGCATAGGGATTTTGTGAGCAAACAACTTATGGGAACAATAATCAACTAGCATAGGAAGGCAAAACAAGCATAACTTCAAAACTTTAAGCACATAGAGAGGAAACTTGATATTATTGAAATTCCTACAAGCATATGTTCCTCCCTCATAACAATTTTCAGTAGCATCATGAATGAATTCAACAATATAACCAGCACCTAAAGCATTATTTTTCATGATCTACTAGCATAGAGATTTTATTACTCTCCACATAAGCAAAATTCTTCTCATTCGGAATAGTGGGAGTATCATAAGAGACTTGAATACTATAAATTGTTTCCACATTACAAGAGTAATGTTCAGGAAAAGGGTAATCATAATCATGACAAGTTTTATAAATATAATCATCACTACTTTTTATAGCATAAGTTCTATCACAATAATCATCATAGGTAGCAACTTTGTTCTCATCATAATCGATTGAAACCTCTTCCAAAATAGTGGATATATCACTAAATAAAGTCATGACCTCTCCAAATCCACTTTCATAAATATTATAAGATTCAACATACTCCAAAATAGTGGGATCATTACTTCCTAAAGTTGACACTCCTCCAAACCCACTTTCATAAATATAATCATCATAAGTAGAAGGCATGCTATCATCATAACAACTTTGCATATCAAAACTTGAGAGGCTAAAAATATCATCTTCATTAAACATAGCATCCCCAAGCTTGGGACAAACATTAATTGCAGCAAATATATTCTCAAATATGTCATCCTCATCAAACATAGCTTCCCCAAGCTTGGGCCTTTTCATATCATAAGCATAATCACTCTCATCATTAATAATATGGATAGCACCAATAATATAGCAATTATTATATTCTTCCAAGCAAGTGCCAATTTTTTTTCAAGATCATAAGAAGTATCATTATCTTCCCAATCATAATCATCACAACAAGCAATAGTCATAACGAGATCATCATCAAGTGTATCATCTTCATTTTCATGAGGCACAACAATAATAGGAGCAACTTTATTTGGGAGAGATACCTTTTTACCTCTCTTCCTTTTTCTTTTCTTCTTCTTCACCACATCATGTGTGGGTTCAATCCTCTTTTTGAGCTCCTTATTAATGAGATTGGTTGAATATAAGGCTCCTCCTCGTTACCTGATTCATCATAAGAAATAATAGGAGGATATTGGGAAGTCTCTTCCCTTTTGTTAGCATTCTCTTCATCCTCTATTTGTTTTCTTTTCTTTATGTAATTGGCAATATAGGGATTTTCAATGCAATTCACCGCACAATACATATAAATCTTCTCTAGATCAAAATCAAGAATTCTATCAAGATTAAATTTTGGAATACCCTCAGTTATATGTTTCATTTCTTCATAACCCAAAAGAAGACTAAGCTCTTTATAATGCTCAAGGGTAATCAAATTATCACAATATTTAGACATGACTTGATCATGAAACAAATAGCATTGGAGCTTTAAATGACCATGTTCATTGCAAAGTAAACAAGGGGCGCGAAAAATATTGAATCTTTCAGCACATTCATCTAGCTCTTCTTGCAACAATTTGGTTTCTAAGTACTTATGCCTCTTGCAATATCTATCTTCCCTATTTGGTGTGTACTTACAAACCCAGTGCATTCCACAAAAATTGACATGTTTATAGGAGAGATTTTCATCATAACGTGCAATTATCATTAGCATCATGGATATTCAATGAATTCGTACTAACAACATTGCAATCATGCTCATCATTCAAATATTTAGTGCCAAACATTTTAATGCATTCTTCTTCTAACACTTTGGCACAATTTTCCTTTCCATCATACTCACGAAAGATATTAAAAAGATGAAGCGTACGAGACAAACTCAATTCCATTTTTTTGTAGTTTTCTTTTATAAACTAAACTAGTGTTAAACAAGAAACGAAAAGATTCGATTGCAAGATCTAAAGATATACCTTCACTTACGTAGCCTCCTCGGCAACGGCGCCAGAAAAGATCTTGATGTCTACTACACAACCTTCTTCTTGTAGACGTTGTTGGGCCTCCAACTGCAGAGGTTTGTAGGACAGTAGCAAATTTCCCTCAAATGGATGACCTAAGGTTTATCAATCCGTGGGAGGCGTAGGATGAAGATGGTCTCTCTCAAGCAACCCTGCAACCAAATAACAAAGAGTCTCTTGTGTCCCCAACACACCCAATACAATGGTAAATTGTATAGGTGCACTAGTTCGGTGAAGAGATGGTGATACAAGTGCAATATGGATGGTAGATATAGGTTTTTGTAAACTGAAAATATAAAAATAGCAAGGTAACAAGTGGTAAAAGTGAGCGTAAACGGTATCGCAATGCTAGTAAACAAGGCCTAGGGCTCATAATTTCACTAGTGCAAGTTCTCTCAACAATAATAAGATAATTGGATCATATAACTATCCCTCAACATGCAACAAAGAGTCACTCCAAAGTCACTAATAGTGGAGAACAAACGAAGAGATTATGGTAGGGTACGAAACCACCTCAAAGTTATTCTTTCCAATCAATCCGTTGGGCTATTCCTATAAGTGTCACAAACAGCCCTAGAGTTCATACTAGAATAACACCTTAAGACACAAATCAACCAAAACCCTAATGTCACCTAGATACTCCAAATTCACCTCAAGTATCCGTGGGTGTGATTATACGATATGCATCACACAATCTCAGATTCATCTATTCAACCAACACATAGAACCTCAAAGAGTGCCCCAAAGTTTCTACCGGAGAATCACGATGAAAACGTGTGCCAACCCCTATGCATAGGTTCATGGGTGGAACCCGCAAGTTGATCACCAAAACATACATCAAGTGAATCACGTGATATCCCATTGTCACCACAGATACGCACGGAAAGACATACATCAAGTGTTCTCAAATCTTTAAAGACTCAATCCGATAAGATAACTTCAAAGGGAAAACTCAATCCATTACAAGAGAGTAGAGGGGGAGAAGAAACATAAGATCCAACTATAATAGCAAAGCTCGCGATACATCAAGATCGTGCCAAATCAAGAACATGAGAGAGAGAGAGAGAGATAAAACACATAGCTACTGGTACATACCCTCAGCCCTGAGGGTGAACTACTCCCTCCTCGTCATGGAGATCGTCGGGATGATGAAGATGGCCACCGGTGAGGGTTCCCCCCTCTGGCAGGGTGCCGGAACAGGGTCCTGATTGGTTTTTGGTGGCTACAGAGGCTTGTGGTGGCGGAACTCCCGATCTAATCTCCGTTCTGGAAGTTTTAGGATACATAGGTATATATGGGTGAAAGGAGTACGTCGGTTGACCGAAGGGGGGGGGCACGAGGCAGGGGGCGCGCCCCAGGGGGGTGGGCGTGCCCCCTACCCTCGTGAGCACCTCCTTCATCTTCTGACATATGGTCCAAGTCTATCCGGTAGGTTTCCTTCCAAAAATAACTTCTCCAGTTGATTTCATTCCGTTTCAACTCCGTTTGATATTCCTTTTCTTCGAAACATTGAAATAGGCATAAAACAACAAATCTGGGCTGGGCCTCCGGTTAATAGGTTAGTCCCAAAAGTAATATAAAAGTGGATAATAAAGCCCAATATTGCCCAAAACAGTAGATAATATAGCACGGAGCAATCAAAAATTATAGATACGTTGGAGATGTATCACTAGCTAGCCCTAACTTTCTATCGTGCATGCACACGCCCGCCGCCCTCTCACTCTCCCTCAACTTCCCCTCCATCAGGCACATTCATTATTTCTCTTTAGGCCGTTCACCCACGGTGTGTGTAGCCCCCCCGGCTCCTTTCCGGCACACACCGGTCGATATACCTCTCTAGCCAAGTGTTCCTACCACAAACACACACTTCCCATCTTCTCTTCTCATCGTCCATGCCTCCCTATGTCCAATACGGTTCCATGCAGGTGCACACTCCCGCCCCTCTTTTCATTGATCTCATACTCACACACTCCTCCCCCCTCGACATAGTAGACCTCTCGCACCACCTCCTAGCCGCACCCCTCTCCCCTTGTCCGTCTCTCCGGACCTTATTTGCTTCTAACACATGCATGCATGTATACGTACCGATCTCCCTACATATAGCTAGGTCAACTATAATTCTTTTTCCCCAGGCACCGATAGACTTACCTCACTAGTTATGTCTCTCCCTTTCTCGGACACACAATGGTTGATCTTCCTATGTAGTTACGTATGCTTACCACAACCATATCGCCCCCCCTCATCATCCTTGCATACCTCCCGACCCGTCTCTCACACGCACGTTTATAGACATGCAGACATCCCCGGCCCTCTCTTATAGATATTGCACTCGTACCCTCCGTATGTCTAGCAGGCCTCTCCCACCATTTGTGAGAAGCAAATCCACCACCAACCCTTCGACACTCTACCTTTGTCTTTCTCCCAACCTTATTCCTCTGCAACACATATGCATGGATGTCGATCGATCTCTCTCAATACATAGCTAGGTCTCTCTCCTTCTCCACACATATACTAGTCGATCTACCTCTCTATAGTTAGGTCTCTGCCCCCTCCCCCCACACACCGATAGTTAAACGTTGTAGGTAGGTATCCATGCCACAGAGAAAAACTGCACCTCTGCCCTCTCAAATTCCAGTAGGCCAGCCGCCCTGTATCATTGACGTGGGCAAACACAAATTCGATGGCACTCTTTATCGATCGCGCAACCACACACTTCATCCCTGTTTTCGATTCTATCGATATCTCATGCCTACGATCCCTCCACTCTCTTCTCGTGGACTGCTCCCTCTATATATGATATATCCATGACTCTGCTTCACATACATTGCATATGTTACATTTTTTTGTTTGAGATATCATCAACACATTGCCTCTGTTTCACACACACCATCTCTCTCACGCCCACCCATGTACATACCTGCACCTAAAGAAGAGGTGCACGCAGGACGCATGTACTCACGTCTCGTTCCCGGCCACACCCGTGCAGGTTCACGGTGGAGTTCATTTCTGTACGAAAAGGCAGCCCATGTGATAATTTGACGCGTGTAGTGGTTGTTTACTCGAAGGAGGGTCCTGTACCACGCGTAGACAGAACAAAGTTCGACTTGACGCGTTAGTATTAAATAAAGTTATATTCCTCAATGGCACGCACAGAATATATTACGATCGTCGTCGGGAAAAAAGAAAAATCCGCTCCACTATATACAATGGAACCTGCCTGCCGGGGTTTGTCTCTCATCACACCATCTCACACAAGGTGGCGGTGGCTTCTCTCGCTCACCGTTCATCAGTGATCCGGCCGCATCTCGTCCGCCGGTGGAAAGGGAGGATGTGCATTGTTTCTCCATTCGACGGTGTTGAGGCAGCACGCCCCGATCTGCGGTACCCGCCGTTCTCTCTGACCAAGCTCTAGCACGGTAGGGCCTTCACCACTTGCTCGCTGCCGCAGTATGGGTAGATCCCGGTCGCCGGCGCCCTCCTAGTTACATCCCGACGACCCTCAGGTACAACTTCCTACGGCCTTGCTCCACTGCCCATCCTCCCACGTTGGTGCATGTGGAAAATCCTGCATGTGGATCTTCTTTAGTTGTTTGCTTAAAACGTATCTCGGCCGATGTATTTTCCATCTTGCAATCTCGTCCTCAAACCATTTTTCATAAAACACCATGCTGCTATCTTTCCCTTATTACATGGAATATGCTTATTTTTTTGTCGGCGTATGTGTCTTCAACTCGTGTTACTGGGCAGTAATTGTTTCCTTGCTACCAAGTTTTGCAAACAGGGCTATACATTTCACCTCGTTGCTATTGCGACCTTTTGGTGAACTGCACAAATGAATTTTATCTTAAGAGTGTTTTGTGCAGTTCCGCCAAAATGTCACATGGGCAACGTTTTCACATTTCTGTGGGACTGCAGAAAGGGAGATTGATTTTGGTATCCTCCTCATCCAACTCTGTGCCTAATATTCTCCAACAAGTAGTTAGTCCTAAAGAGAGATCGCAGAGGTGATGGGCTTCTATTTGTGTGTGTTATGTTTCGTCATCTAGTTCCACTATTATTATAATCACACTGACTGGATATCTATGCAAACAGGGATGGCCAGCTCGATTTTAGTGGAGCTGCACAAAATGATCGGATTCTGATGTCCTCCATACACCTGTTTTTTGGCTACAGAGATGGGTGAAACTAGCTGCCAACCAATGAACATTGTGCCTAGGAAATGGAGCCACGCCTACGAACAACATCGATCAATTATACATTTTTGTTTATTTGTACACCTTCTCACAACTTTGTCTGCAGTAGTGATATGAATATTAGCGCTGCTCTGCGAACCATTGAGATGCATTAGCAGCCATGGTAGTTTCATTTGTATTTGATGGAATGTTGTAACGAGATAATCTTGAGAGGCAAGAGGACACATGAATCCTAAGTTGAAATCTTTTTTTTCCTACGGGAACCAAAGTTGAAACCTTCATAGCATCACGGTACAATTTCATTAAAATTATGCGTACATATAAACAAATCCTGAAGGATTGATAGCAATGCCTAAAACAATTCAACTTCTTTTCGGAGAACTGTGGGGAAAGATTCACCCCGGTCATTGCGCCGCAGTAGTAATGACTTGTGAGCAGTCAAATCACAGAGCCCCACCTTCGCCATAGTAAGTTTCTCAGACGAAGCAACCATCATTTCTCCGTTCATTGGATCCGCCAGTACTCCCATATTCCCAGAGTAATAAGTTGCTCGGGTGAAGCAACCATCACTTCACCTTTCCCACAGTAAGTACTACCTCCTTTTTTTATTCTAGAAACAACCACACGCGAATATTGGACGGTAGTAGCACAACAACTGAATAAAAAATCGAAACCAACCAATGAACTACTACTAATGGTGAGTGTTTGCTAGTATCATGCACTCCGTCTGTCCATGTATATAGGGCTTAATGCATTTTCCAGGACTAACTTTGGCCCTATTTGGATCCATGGATTAGATTTAGTTTAAGCTAGTTGGGGCTCAAATAGTTCTAAAGTATCCAAATATGAGGGTTAAATTGGAGAAAGTTGCACCAAACCCACCAAAAAAACTATCCCACCCAAGAGTCGCTAACATGTGATGAGTTAACCGACCTAAAATGCCAGCCCGCCGCACTTCGAGAGAGATGAGGAGCGAGAAGCAATACGGGCTGGTGGATTACTAGAGCTAGATGTCGCACGGAGGCCAAGAAATATGGTGATAGCGCGGGTTGGCCATGTATGATGTAACTACACTAGGCTGTCATGTTTCATACTCTTCCGATCTATTGTGGAGATGATCGGTTGATTTTATATCACTGAATAATATAAAATATTATGAGTGCAGACGCTCCACCATGAGGTTCCTTGCTCCTTCTCGGTCGTCAGGAATCTATGTTCTTCCACTCTTTTTTACATGAGCTTTGTTCATCCTTTTGCCAACACACGGGACATCTAGCATCAAGGTGCACGTGTCATGCAAGAAAATGGAGATAAGCGGTGCGTAAGTGAGTCGTGCACTACGATGACACCTAGTACTCCCTCTGTCCCAAATTTTTTGTCTTAGATTTGTCTAGATACGGATGTATCT
Organism: Aegilops umbellulata; assembly: GCA_032464435.1. NCBI lineage: Eukaryota > Viridiplantae > Streptophyta > Magnoliopsida > Poales > Poaceae > Aegilops > Aegilops umbellulata. The sequence goes on along the minus strand of CP136058.1, from coordinate 247,179,722 downwards.
AATACTAAAACGTGACTTGATACATCCGCATTTAGACAAGTCCAAGACAAGAATTTTGGGACGGAGGGAGTACTACGCAATATTTTTCCTCCTCGATGGTACGTGAATAGTGCACGTCTCAATGACAGAGCACGGGATGGTAGCCATGGAGATGATCGGCCCTTTTTGGACAGAGTACTAAATATGTATTAACTTTGATGTGTCCCGTCAACTCGCAGAACGACGAGAAGCACACTGAATGGCGGAGCACGGGATGGTAGCCATGGACATGCAACCCTTTTGGAGACTAATGCACTACTTTTGATGTGTCCGGTCTACTCGCAAACGAGGAGAAGCTTTTCTTACTACTAGTACGACCTCTCCCTCGCTCACGCGTGCACGATGGCTCGCAGGACAAGGAGAAGCTTTTGCTTTACGATAGTGCGCTTAATACAGGCGGTGGACGTGCTGCAGTTCATTCGGTGTCAGATTGCCAGAAGTATCTATACTGTAGTACCATCATCATTGTTCGACTTTCGAAGGAGGTGAAGAGCCAAGCGCATGATCACCTACTCATAGTATAACCGGCCATGTTTGCACGAATTTTTTAACGTAGTACAATTTGAGTGGATTGCTCCAGTGGTCATCACACGTGAGCCAATCGATTCGCGCCCTTCCGCGCTCCATTTTGTCTTGCATTCCTTCCTCCGCCCAGCACACTGACAAGTGGGCCCCATGCTCATGTATGCCAACGTGGTAGTCCATTATTTTGCCAGAGTCAGCTATTACACCCTTTCGATGCCACGTCAATGTACCCACTAGAAACAAGTTAGACTTGTTCGGTTCAACCGCCTCCCTAGGTGTTTGGAGAGGAATTGGCCAGCGCGAGGCAGTTCTATAGGTGGGTAGGCGGCTAAAAACAAGGGAAAACATGCGAACCAACTAGACTAGGGAGGGAAGCTTCTACATTCACAAGGGACGTGGCATTGGCTATTGGGCGGCAATAGGCGGTCATCAGGGTACGCCATAAAGGATAGGAAGAGGCATCCTATATCAGCAAGGACCAACTTCCCTACCGATAGCTCATCGAACAGAACTCCCAAGTTAACTGTGTTGAGGCTGGTGTAGTCATGGTGATCGGATGGGAAGTGGACTTGATGTTAACTAGAGGGATGGGTTACAACAAAGGTTTATTTTAAACCTTTGTAGTGACCCATCTGTCTAGTTAATATTGAGGTCTTTGTTTTATAATTTTTGATATTTTTTGTTTTTTGAACACATGTTAGTCGAAGGTTTTTTGAACATAACGCATCCCAAGACATAATATGTTACCATAACATAACGCACCCCAATGCAAAATGAGTCTACAACATAATAAATGAAGGCTTGCATGACACTACATTTATGTTACTACCCACTATGATGATAGTAACGTAAACTAGTAACATGCATATGTTACTAGTCTAAATTACTGCCCACTATGACTAGCCTTAGAGCATGGTTAATAATATAGCCAACTGATGGCTGTAAGGAACCACCATGTCATCTACAACCATCATCTATATGCACTCATACAATAGTGTGGGCTATAAGGTTGGCTATTACATTAGTACTTTTTTCCATCTTCTCTCTATCTCTTTCTTCACATTTATTGCATTTACCTAGGAATGCGTATATAGCTAGGCTCTTGCATGAGAGCCCACTCCCCTTACTTTTTCACATCTCTCTCCTCCACATAGGCAAAAATGCCATGTAAGCAAGCTATAAGCCCACTATTGTACTTGCTCGTAGTAGGTGACCTTGCGCTTGGCTCTTCGCCTCTTCCGGAAGTCGAACAATAATGATGGTACTACAGTAGTATGTCTGGCAATCTGACGCCAAATGAACTGCTGCACGTCCACCGCTTGTAAGCAAAAGTTTCTCCTCGTGCTGCGAGCCACCGCGCACGCGTTGGCGAGGGAGAAGGTGTAGTAAGCAAGCTTCTCGTCGTTCTGTGAGTTGACGGGACACATCAAAGTTATTTAGTACGTACTCTCTCCAAAAAGGGCTGACTATGTCATGGCTACCATCCCGTGCTCTGTTGTTGAGCATGTGCACTATTCACGTGTCGTCGAGGAGAAAAAATATTGCGTAGTACTCCCTCGTTCGGGTTTATTGGGCCTCTCAGCAAACTAACCACGTCCCATTTTTGTAAGGCCCCTAAACTTTTGCAGTAAATTTCCCTCGATTCTCTCTTATGCATGCGCGCAGGATTAGTTAGGTAGCCGCATCATTAGCTACATGCACTATGCAATAACTGCTCGGCTAGTGCTAAACGTGGGTGTTATTGGCCAAGTGAAAAAGGGAAGCGGGGCCGCAGCTACATGCCATAAATTGAGCTACTCTGGTTGGCCATTAGCATTCTCGGGACAATGCATTCTTAGCGTTAAATCACCCACCATCTATATTTACTCTGGACGGAGGAAGTAGGTGCCATCGAAGTGCATGACTCACTTACGCATTGCTTATCTGATTATCTCCATTTTCTTGCATGACACATGCACCTTGATGCTAGATGTCTCGCGTGTTGGCAAAAGGATGAACAAAGGTCACGTCAAACAAAAGAGTGGAAGAACATAGATTCCCGATGATCGAGAAGGAGCAAGGAACCTCGTGGTGGAGTGTCTGCAAGGAACCTTGCGCGTTTTCCCCTGTTTTTTGCCGCCTGCCCACCGATAGAACCGCCTCACGCTGGCTAATTCCTCTCCAAATACCTAGGGAGGCGGTTGAAACGAACAAGTCTATCTTCGTAGGAACTTAAAACGCAGGAACAGGAAAATGAGATAAATACACCGGCGGTGTCTGAAGTTGAGGCCGAAGCACACTACGGTCATTGGACTTCAGAATACGCTCAATACGGTCACTGAATACGAATTGTGATGATTGTACGGTCATTGGTTCATCGTATAGGTCGGTATCCTATCTGTATGACACTTGTTTACTGGTCAAACAGTCTATCTAGCACCTAGTACAACATGTCCTCTCTCTGCCTTGTGGTTCCACATGTCAGTTAGCAGAATAAACAAATAAAAGAACATGAGCTATTCGCTAACCACTAGAGACGAAATATCAGGATGCTAAGTTGAAGATATTTTATATTTTATATTGACAACCACGCAAGCAACCACGCATGTACACACGCCAACACACTAACTCATGCACATACGTGCACAACATAGAGCACACAAGGCACGTACACAACACATGCATGCACACACACTTGGTCGTAGAATGCACGTGAATAACACATGCATGTGCACACACTCGGCTGCATGGAGGCGTGCGCCATCTGCGGCGATGTCCAGTTCATCGTGCTACGGCGAAGCTCGCACATGATGTCTACTAAGCAACTTTATTCTTGTAGACATGTGTTGGGCCTCCAAGCGCAGAGTTTTGTAGGACAGTAGCAATTTCCCCTCAACTGGATGACCTAAGGTTTATCAATCCGTGGGAGGTGTAGGATGAAGATGGTCTTTCTCAAACAACCCTGCAACGAAATACAAGAAATCTCTTGTGTCCCCAAGACACACAATACAATGGCAAATTGTATAGGAGCACTAGTTCGGTGAAGAGATGGTGATAAAAAATAAATAATAAATAAAATAAAAACAACAAGGTAGCAAATAATAAACGGGCACAAAAATGGTATTGCAATGCTTGAAAATGAGGCCTAGGGTCCATACATTCGCTAGTGCAATCTCTCAACATTGCTAATATAATTGGATCATATAACCACCCCTCAAAGTGCTACGAAGAAATCACTCCAAAGTTCCTATCTAACGGAGAACATAAGACGGAATTGTTTGTAGGGTAGGAAACCACCTCAAAGCTATTGTTTCCGATCAATCTATCCTAGAGTTCATACTAAAATAACACCAAACTATTCTTTCCGATCGATCTAACCAAAAGTTCGCACTAAAATAACACCAAGGCAAATTCAGATTCGTAATATTCAATCGAACACAAAGAATTTCAAAGAGTGCCCCAAGATTTCTACCGGAGAAACAAAGACAAGAACGTGCATCAACCCCTATGCATAGATTACACCAATGTCACCTCGGGAATCCGCGAGTGTTGAGTGCCAAAACATATATCAAGTGAATCAATATGATAACCCATTGTCACCACGAGTATTCATTTGCAAGACATATATATATATATATATATATATATATATATATATATATATATATATATCAAGTGCTCTCAAATTCATAAAAGCATTCAATCTGATAAAACGAAATCTCAAAGGAAAAAACTCAATTCATCACAACAAGATAGTGAGGGCAAAACACCATATGATCCGACTATATTAACAAAGCGCGTGATACATCAAGATCATGACATCTCAAGAACACGAGAGAGAGAGAGAGAGAGAGATTAAACACATAGCTACTAGTACAAACCCTCAGCCCCGAGGGTGGACTACTCCCTCCTCATCGCGATGGCCGCTGGGATGATGAAGATGGCCACCGGAGATGATTCCCCCCTCCGGCAGGGTGCCGGAACGGGTCTAGATTGGTTTTCGGTGGCTACAGAGCCTTGTAGCGGCGGAACTTCTGATCTAGGTTAAACCCTGATGGTTTCTCTATTTATAGGATTTTTTGGCGTTGGTTTCACGCTAAGATGGGCCTCGAGGTGAGCACAACCCACCGGGGCACGGACAAGGGCCCAAGCGCCCCGGTGTATTGTCCCCTACTTCTTCACCTTCTGGTCCCTCCCACGAAGCTTCGAGGGTCTCTTTTGTTCCAAAAAAATCATCAAAAAGTTTCAGGCTATTTGGAGAACTTTCATTTTTGCACAAAAAACAACACCCCGGTAGTTCTGCTGAAAACAGCGTCAGTCCGGGTTAGTCCCATGCAAATCATACCAAAACCATATAAAATTGGTGTAAACATGGCATGAATACTTCATTAATTATAGATATGTTGGAGACGTGTCAGCATCCCCAAGCTTAATTCCTACTCATCCTCGAGTAGGTAAATGATAAAAGAAATTATTTATGAAGTGTGAATGCTTGCAAAGTGCATAAGTTTGATCAATGATAATGTCAATCACTTTTCCTAGCATCATAACAACAATTCTTTCTTATAAAACTTCTCATGTTAGAGTACCAACCAATTCACATGTTAAGGTTCAAACGATGAATTCTCTTGAAACCCAACAACCTATGTTCTCAATCACCAAGCAATTACAATTCAACTTATTCAACAGAGTTTAAGTAAGAGCTCCACATAGTCAACCATAATATAGTCTTCTATGATTGCTAACACTCACCACGTACACATGAGCAAAACGTTTCAACCAGACACATAGAAAGATAGGGGCTTATTGTTTTGCCTCCCGACGTATTCACCTCAAGGGTGATGTCAACAATAGTAACTCATGCTACCCATATTCAACCGGGCATATGTTCCTAGATCTTTCCTCACCACATGATGCTTGTCAAAAGAGAAAATTAAAAAGGAATAGAGAGAAAAACTTTGACTCTTTGCATAAAAGTAAATACTGAAAAGTAAAGATAGGCCCTTCGCAGAGGGAAGCAGATGTTGCCATGCGCTTATTTGTTTGTATGCTCAACCCCTTAGTGCAAAAGAATGTCACGTTATATTGCCCCTTATGATAGCAACCTTTATTAGGCAGTCTGCCGCTTTTATTCTTTGCCATCACAAGTTCGTACAACGCTCAATTTTCTCTTACACCAAATGATCTAGCACTTTTAGAAGCAATTTTTATTGCCTTTTTGCACTGATGACAACTTACTTGAAGGATCTTGCTCAATCCTTAGGTAGGTATGGTGGACTCTTGAAGATAAGATTTGGGTTTAAGGGTTTTTGGATGCACAAGTAGTATCTCCACTTGGTGCAGAATTTTTGGCTAGCAAAGATGGGGGGCAAGCACCACATGTTGAAGGATCTATGACAATATAACTTCTATGTGAATATGAGAAAACATAAACCATTACGTTGTCTTCCTTGTCCAACGTCATCAATTTTGGCATACAATATTTTGATGGGGGCTCACAATCAGAAAAGATTTCCAAGATAGTGTATTTGCATGTGAAGGTTCTCTTCCATATACTAATTATTTGTGAATTGCTTGTATGACCAATATTGTGATTGTCAAGTCTCAAAAGATTTCACTTTCTAAAACCAATGTGAAGCTACCACTAGGCATTATATGATTTCAACTTCATGATATTCAATTCATTCAACAATTTACTCATAGGATATAAGTGAAGCAAAAGAGCAATTCCACAGAAAAGAGCTTTGTTGACGGGATGTGAGTGCCGCTCACTTAAACTCCTTGGCAACTATTTGAGTACTCTATTTTATTTAAAAACTTTCAGATCTAAGTATTTTATTAAAATAGCAAGCAAAAACAAAACAAAATGCAATTCCAAGAATATCACACATCATGTGAAGAAGCAAAAACTTAAGCTCAACCAATACTAACCGATAATTGTTGAAGAAGAAAGGTGGGATGCCTACCGGGGCATCCCCAAGCTTAGATGCTTGAGACTTTTTTGAAATATCATCTTGGGGTGCCTTGGTCATCCCCAATCTTGAGATTTTGTGTCTCCTTATTTCCTCTCATATCACGGTTTTCCTAAATCTCAAAAGCTTCATCCACACAAAACTCAACGGGAACTCGTGAGATAAGTTAGTATAAACCAATACAAAAACCTTATCATTCTCTAATGTAGCAAATCACTAAAATTATTATTCAAAATTGCATACTAAATGCCTCTGCATATTTAATACTCCTATCCACAAATAGAATCATTAAACAAGCAAACATATGCAAACAATGCAAACATAACAGCAATCTGTGAAAACAGTTCAGTCTGTAAAGAATGCAAGAGTATCAATATTCTTAAACTCCAAAAATTATGAAAAAACTACCACACTGTAGAGAACATATCAGATCTCATTTTACAAAAAGTTTCAACATTTTATCACATTCTGACTTTTCTAGCAAATTTTTGCAACAACAGTAAACTTTTTGATTTCAAACAGCAACATGTAGACCTGTAAAATAAGCATAGTAAAGGCTACCAATGCCACTTCTATTGAAATAAAAGATGCAAAACATTATTCTAAATAACATAAATCAAATCCTAACAAAATAAATTGACTCTCCAAGCAAAACACATATCGTTTGACGAATGAAAACATAGCTCCAAGTGAGGTTACCGATAATGTTGGAGACGAAAGAGGGGATGACTTCTGGGGCATCCCCAAGCTTAGTTGCTTGGATCTTCCTTGAATATTATATTTAGGTGCCTTGTACATCCCCAAGCTTAGGGTCTCATCACTCCTTATTCTCCTCATATCGACATCTCACCCAAAACTTGAAAACTTCAATCACACAAAACTTAACGGAACTTCGTGAGAGAGGTTAGCATGATAAAGAGCAAACCGTTTCACTTTGGTACTATCAAAGACAGGATTCATAATTTTTTCCACACAATTCCTACTGTTGCATATCATTTCCACAATTTATATTGAGCAATATAAGCCATAGAAACTAGAAAACAAGCAAACTATGCATTGAAAACAGAATCTGTCAAAAAACAGAACAGTCTCTAAAGATCTGGATAACTAGCATACTTATGCTACTCCAAAAATTATGAAACAATTAGGACCACGTGATCAATTTGTATATTAAACTTCTGCAATAAGAATCAACTCAAAATCACTCTTCTGTTAAAAATGAGAATTGTTTTCCTGAGCGCAAAAGTTTCTGTTTTTCAGCAAGTTCAAATCAACTATCACCCAACATGATCCCAAAGGCTTTACTTGGCACTTTATTGAAACAAAAGCTATAAAACATGATTACTATAGTAACATAATCATGTGAACACTCAGAAACAGTAGGTAAAAGTGTTGGGTTGTCTCCCAATAAGCGCTTTTCTTTAATGCCTTTTAGCTAGGCATGATGATTTTAATGATGCTCACATAGAAGATAAGAATTGAAACACAAAGAGAGCATCATGAAGCATGTGACTAGCACATTTAAGTCTAACCCACTTCATATGCATAGGGATTTTGTGAGCAAGCAACTTATGGGAACAAGAATCAACTAGCATAGGAAGGCAAAACAAGCATAACTTCAAAACTTTCAACACATCGAGAGGAAACTTGATATTATAGCAATATGTAAAAGCATTTGTTCCTCTCTCATAATAATTTTCAGTAGCATCAAGAATGAATTCAACAATATAACCATCACATAAGGCACTCTTTTCATGATGCATAATCATAGAAATTTTGTTACTCTCCACATACGCAAATTTATTCTCATCAATAGTAGTGGGAGCAAACTCAACAGAATAACTATCATGAGATTGAAAATTAAAATCATGACGACAAGTTTCATGGTTATCATTATTCTTTATAGCATACATGTCATCACCATAATCATCATAGATAGCAACTTTGTCATCATAATCAATTGGAACCTCCTCCACAATAGTGGATTCATCATTAAATAAAGTCACGACCTCTCCAAATCCACTTTCATCAATATAATCATCATAAACAGGAGGCATGCAATACTCATAATAAAATTTCTCATCAAAACTTGAGGGGCCAAAAATATCATATTCATCAAATATAGCATCCCCAAGATTATGGCTTTGCATATCATTAACATCATGGATATTCAAAGAATTTATACTAACAACATTGCAATCATGCTCATCATTCAAAGATTTTGTGCCAAACATTTCACTGACTTCTTCTTCTAACAATTGAACACAATTTTCCGATCCATCATTTTCAAGAAAGATATTATAAATATGATCAATAATATGATGCAAACTCAATTCCATTTTTTATGTAGTTTTATTTTATAAACCAAACTAGTGATAAAACAAGAAACTAAAAGATTCAATTGCAAGATCTAAAGATATACCTTCAAGCACTCACTTCCCCGGCAGCGGCGCCAGAAAAGAGCTTGATGTCTAATACGCAACTTTATTCTTGTAGACACGTGTTGGGCCTCCAAGCGCAGAGTTTTGTAGGACAGTAGCAATTTTCCCTCAAGTGGATGACCTAAGGTTTATCAATCCGTGGGAGGTGTAGGATGAAGATGGTCTCTCTCAAACAACCCTGCAACAAAATACAAGAAATCTCTTGTGTCCCCAACACACCCAATACAATGGCCAATTGTATAGGTGCACTAGTTCGGCGAAGAGATGGTGAGAAAAGTGCAATATTTATGGTAGAAATATATTTTTAATCTTAATAAATAAAAACAACAAGGTGGCAAATAATAAACGGGCACAAAAACGGTATTGCAATGCTTGACAATGAGGCCTAGGGTCCGTACTTTTGCTAGTGCAATCTCTCAACAGTGTTAATATAATTGGATCATATAACCACCCCTCAAAGTGCGATGAAGAAATCACTCCAAAGTTCCTATCTAGCGAAGAACATAAGACAAAATTGTTTGTAGGGTACGAAACCACCTCAAAGCTATTCTTTCCGATCAATCTATCCTAGAGTTCGTACTAAAATAACACCAAGCTATTCTTTTCGATCGATCTAACCAAGAGTTCGTACTAAAATAACACCAAAGCAAATTCAGATTCGTAATATTCAATCCAACACAAAGAACTTCATCGTGTATCAACCCCTATGCATAGATTACCCCAATGTCACCTCGGGAATCCGCGAGTTGAGTGCCAAAACATATATCAAGTGAATCAATATGATACCCCATTGTCACCATGAGTAATCATTTGTAAGACATATATCAAGTGCTCTCAAATCCATAAAAGCATTCAATCCGATAAAATGAAATCTCAAAGGGAAGAACTCAATTCATCACAACAAGATAGAGAGGGGAAAACACCATATGATCCGACTATATTAACAAAACCCGCGATACATCAAGATCGTGATATCTCAAGAACTTGAGAGAGAGAGATTAAACACATAGCTACTGGTACAAACCCTCAGTCCCGAGGGTGGACTACTCCCTCCTCATCGTGGTGGCCTGCGGGATGATGAAGATGGCCATTGGAGATGATTGGTTTCAGTGGCTGCAGAGCCTTGCGGTGGCGGAACTTCTGATCTAGGTTAACCCCTGATGGTTTCTCTATTTATAGGATTTTTGGCGTTGGTTTCACGCTAAGATGGGCCTCGAGGTGAGCAGAACCCACCGGGGCCTGGACAAGGGCCCAGGCGCGCCCCAGTGTCTTGTGCCCTACTCCTTCACCTTCTGGTCCTTCCACGAAGCTTCAGGGGTCTCTTTTGTTCAAAAAAAATTGTCAAAAAGTTTCAGCTCATTTGGAGAACTTCCATTTCTGCACAAAAAACAACTCCACGGTAGTTCTGCTGAAAACAACATCAGTCCGGGTTAGTTCCATGCAAATCATACCAAAACCATATAAAATTGTTGTAAACATGGCATGAATACTTCATAAATTGTAGATACGTTGGAGATGTATCAGCACACAACAGCGCCTATGCATCTCTTGCAGCAACTCTTTGTCGTCGTTGCCCAACGACTAGCCGGAGACGAAGGCGACCGCAACTTCGGCCTTAGAGCTAGCATCGATGGAAAAGCATGCACGCTGTAGGCACACGAGCACGTACAGAGTGTCCACTATGTGGTGCATTCCGAGTCGCCTCTACTCCTTCTGCGCATGTTGTCTATGAAGGCGGCTGCATGCCTAATGATGATGTGGGTGAGATCTTCTAGGACTCAGATGATGACGATACGGACTAGACGGCCGATGGCAGGAGGCACAAGACCATGTCATGGCTACCATCTCGTGCTCTGTTGTTTAGTACGTGCACTATTCAAGTGCCATCGAGGAGAAAAAATATGGCGTAGTAGGTGCCATCAAAGTGCACGACTCACTTACGCACTCCTTATCTGATTATGTCTATTTTCTTGCATGAGACGTGCACCTTGATGCTAGATGTCTCGCGTTGTCGGTGTACTAAAGTTTGGGCCCTTTAGCACCACATACTTGTGCACGGGCAGTCGTAGCCCCACGCGCTGCGAGGCATGAAGAACGCGATCGAGGATAAAAACGAGATACAAGGCGAAGAGAAGTGGCAAATCCAGAGAACAGAGGATGAGCTGGACCCCCGGCAAGATCCTTGCCGGGACAACTTGGGATCTTGCCGGGACAGCTTGCGCCACCCCTGCAAGATCCGCGCCGGGACGGCTTGCAGGGCACTAACAAGAGCACCACCCTTGTGCTTGAGAGCTTTGACACCATCGACGACTTTAAGGCCAAGACCCAGGGGCGCGTGCGTAGAGGCGTGCAGATCTTTGTGGAGGCCAGAAGACGAGGTACCTAGCAAGATCCTTGCCGGAGACGTCTGCGAGGCTCCTGCAAGATCCTTGCCGGGGACCTCGACAAGACCGCGGCAAGACTCCGCCACCCCGTCACCACTCCAGCGCTGTAGCCAGCCTAGCTAGCGCCTACATGGTGGCATGCAGATCTTCATGAAGATCCTACCACCTCTCCAGCGCGGCAGCTGGCCAGCCAACTTGGCACTACATGCCTCGCCGGCATGGACGCGTGTTGAGACGGAGCGGGGCGGCGACGGACGGGACGGGTTCTACTCCGTACCAGATAAAGCTGAGGGGCACATTTTGTCCTAAGATACTGGTGATAAACATAGGCACTGTAGCTACTTTACACCTCCTGTGTGCCACTGTGGCAGCCCCTTGGACATATAAAAGGAGGACCACAGCGTACTGGAGGGGGATTCGGACTTTTGAACCTCTCGGCCCAGCTTGCATGCATAGCGGTGAGCTGAAGCTCAAGAACACAAGATATACACTCAAGCAGGACTAGAGTTTTATGCTTCTCAGCGGCCCGAACCTGGGTAAAAATCTATCGTGTTGACCGTTAGTTCCTCTCTTTGCACCACACCTCTTCCCTGCCAAACCATAGAAGGGATCCGCGTGGTCCCGTAGGTGTCGTGCTCACCGACATCTTTGGTGCGCCAGGTAGGGGTCTGAGAGTTCTGCAAACCCGATCTAGCGGTTAGCGCGTCATTTCCTCGATCACCATGGCTCCCAAGAAGAAGGGGATCATGGCGATCGGTTCCTCTAGAGCCGAACCGCCCGTACCAGTGCGGACGGGCGATGGGGTGGTCGCGGATGGTGATGGAGGTGCGGATCACGATCATCCACGACACGCTGGCAACCGAAGCCAGGCGAGCGGCGTCGTCCGTTCCCAAGATGTCGAGCCGCGCGCCACGGGGTCCAAGGGCGGGGTAGTGCTGCCTACTGGCGGTGCGGCGACCTCCAAGACACCCCCGCCGGCGCCCGTGCCGCGGTCTTCCCAGGCCGTGCGCGACGAGCAGTGCCGCAACGTTGGTGACCCTAGGCACCGCCGCGGAAAGAGCCCACTACATCATTCTCGCGATGCGCAGTGTCGACATGCATGCTAAGATGATGGTCAAGATGGCGCATGGCCGCAGAACCGTGATGGCACTCCTTCTAACATGGTTAGAAGTCCGAGCACCTCCTATTCCTCGCGTTTGTCACTGCCACCTACGACAGTAGAAGCATTAGCACAAGTGCAGCTACTCCTCGACTTCCCTCCTGTTGCGGAGAAGCAAGAAGAGTGGAGGGCTGCTATCCAGAGTCTTACGCCAATAAGGATCAATGCCAGGAGGCAGGACCCTCACGGCGTCGGTCCACCGAGCTGGCGCGTCCCAACGGCGGGAGGGCTGGAGGCGCCGCGACCATGGTGCACTCCCCTCCACCACGACGGCAATGGTCGCCAGCTCGGCGAGACGATGCCCGTGGTGATGGATCCATGGCATCGTCCGATCCACGAGCTCATCGTGAACAGCGTCAAGTTCTTCGGGAGCGGGTGGAAGAGGATGCTCGAACTACCATCGAGCGGTGACGGGAAGCACGCCATCAATCTGATAGGCGAGCAGGGCCCACTGTGTACATGCCTACGCCGGGGGGTTCTGGTGACTTGCCTTACGAGGCAGGTTGTCCAGCTTTTACCCGTGAGCTGCGGCAGTTCCAGTGGCCCACTACCCACATGTTCAAACCAGAGGTACCAGAAAAGTACGACGGCAAGACTCATCCGTCTGAGTTCTTGAGCGTTTAAACCATTGCGATGCAAGCAGCCGGGCTCGGGACGGTAAGGTGCTCGCCAACTACTTCCTATTGGTGCTCAAGCCCAACGTCAGGTCATGGTTGATGCACGTGCTGGTGGATTCCATCTCCTCTTGGTTGGACCTGTTTCACGAGTTTGTTGGCGCCTTTACCGGAGGCCATCAAGCTCCTGGCCAGGCAAGTGATTTGCATCTCGTCCCCCAAAAAGAGGGTGAATCCTTGCGCAAGTACATTTAGAGATTCAGCCGTGTGCAGTACAACATCCCAGATGTTCATCCTGCCGCTGGCATCAGCGCGTTCCATCAGAACGGGCACAGCACACCATTCAGTTCCTCCAAACACGGAAAGTCCCCGAGGAACAGGAAGAAGCGGAGAAAGTAACCCGTCGGTCTGGCATGTACCAGTTTGTGGACGACATCCTATACAGGATGAAATTGAAGTGCATTCCCCAGGAGGACGGACTGGAGGTGTTGGCAGAAATACACGGAGGCATATGTGGTTCTCACATAGGATCGAGAGCCCTTGCTGGCAAGGCATTCCAGCAAGGTTTCTTTTGGCCCACTACTCTCCAAGATGCAACTGCACTAGTAACAAAGTGTGAAGCGTGTCAGTTCCACTCGAAGAAATTCCATCAACCAGATCAAGCTCTTCAGACAACCCCTCTTTCCTGGCCATTTTCAGTCTGGGGGCTCGACATATTGGGCCCCTTTCCCTGTGCTATCGGGGGTTTGAGTACTTGTACGTTGCGATCGACAAGTTCACGAAGTGGCCATAAGTGGAAGAAGTGAGAAAGGTGACAGCACAATCAGCCGTCAAGTCCTTCAAAGGACTAGTTTGCCGTTTTGGTGTGCCGAACAGAGTCATCACCGACAACGGCACACAGTTCACAAGCCGCACCTTCATGCAATACGTCCAAGACCTCGGCAGCAGGATCTATTTTGCTTCTGTTGCACACCAGCGAAGCAACGGCCAGGCGGAAAGGGAAAATGTTGAAGTGTTGTGGGGCCACAGGGCAAGAACCTTTGACAGGCTGCACAAGTGCGGAAGGGGCTGGATTGACGAGCTGCCGAAGATTCTTTGGTCAATCAGGACATCGCCAAATCAAGCCACCGGCCAGATGCCCTTCTCCCTCTTTTACGGGGCAGAAGCAGTTCTCCCCAAGGAACTCACATACGGGTCACCTCGAGTGCTCGCTTATGATGAGCTTTAGCAAGAGCAGTTGTGACAATATGATGCTACGCTCCTTGAAGAAGATCGTCTTCAGGCTGCTGTGTGAGCTGCATACTACCAGCAAGCCTTGCACCGCTACCACAGCCGCAAGGTTCATTCCCGAAGCTTTAAGGAAGGCGACCTTGTTCTTTGGCACATTCAGTTGGCCAAGAATTCCAACAAGTTGACACCAAAGTGGGAAGGCCCTTACCGGGTAATACGAGTCCGCCTGGAGACCGAAGATGGTATCCCAGTGAGCAACTCCTGGGACATTGAACATCTTCGTAAGTTTTACCCGTAAGGCACGGCTGCCGGACCCCTCGGCAGACCACCTTTTGTACAAGCCTTGCCGGCAAGACATATAACCCTTTGTACAAAGCCAGGCGCATACCCTGTGCAACAGATAAATAAACAAAGCGTTGGCACCCTAGGAATTAGCATGCATGTTAGGTTGAGTCTCTCTCTAGTAGGGTTGATAGTGCTTAGCGGCAACTAACCCCTAGCATAGAGGTTGAGTATGTGTCTTTTTGTCCCTTCCAGTCCTTTTTGGTTCGCAGGCCGCACGAGTGCTTCAGCAGAACTTTTTGGAGGAAAGGAGACGAACTAACACTCCGGCCCCGACAAGCCAAGGCTGCTGGGGGCAGCAGATTCAGATAAGTCTTTTCCCCCAGCTACGTACTTCCTTATCAAACTTGAACATGCGAAACTTTGCTCTATCTCATGCCACCGTGCTCCCTCTTTCCTGTGCCCAAAATCCCTTTTGGGTCGGGATTTGGTTGTAGTTGCGGTGGAATGGGGATGGGTGAAGGGCCTAATCCTACTTTGCCCCTACCTCTGCCAAGGGCGTGAGCGTAGTCGTGGTATGAAGCAGGAAGACGGCAAGGCTTGTTGCCGGGTGGCGTTGTTTATTAAAAAAAATAACAAGGACTCATTCCTTGGTGTGAGC
This sequence comes from Aegilops umbellulata, assembly GCA_032464435.1. Lineage (NCBI taxonomy): Eukaryota > Viridiplantae > Streptophyta > Magnoliopsida > Poales > Poaceae > Aegilops > Aegilops umbellulata. Next base: position 247,164,436 of record CP136058.1, on the reverse strand, counting down.
CTCGCTCACGCACAAAAGAACCCGACAAACACCCCTTTTTCTTCATTAATACATTGATTAAAAAGTACACTTCATACCTAACGTAAGCATGAGAAAGGGGTTACAAGGTTTTAAATTCAGCAAGTGCCCACAGGCTTAAGATGTAAAAAGAAGATAAGATGCCCGTAATCCCTTTGTTATCCCTCTCCTTAGAAAGCGGATCAAGATAGCTGGAGGGAAAAAAGAGTGCCTAGGCGAGGTGCGCGTGGCAGAAGACACCAAGAGAACATCCCGGCAACCATCCATAAGAGGGCTGGTGATGACGGTACCGGGGGAGGAGCCGAAACATGAGGCAGCGGGCCGGCAATACACGACGAAGGCGTTGATGCCATCGTACTCCGACTTGACGGCCTGCCACCCGCCTTCTTCATCTACTCCGGCCTTCCAGCACCAACCACTAGAGGCGGCAGCCCCGAGAAGTTCAAGGAGCTGGCTTGAGAAGCCACCGCCAGGAACTACCCCCCCAACAAACCGCTCTGCCGGGGAGAAGACCAGTTGCAGATGATGGTGCTACCGGTGGCATGCAGATCTTCGTGAAGATCCTGGCACCTCTCGAGTGCGGCAGCTGGCCAGCCAACTTGGCAATGCATGCCTCGCCGGCATGGACGCGTCTTGAGACGGAGCGGGGCAGCAACGGACGGGACGGGTTCTACTCCCATCCCCGATAAAGCTGAGGGGCACGTAAGCAGCGCATTTAATGTGTTTTGTCCTAAGACGCTGGTGATAAACATAGGCACTGTAGCTACTTTACACCTCTTGTGTGCCACTATGGCAGCCCCTTGGACATATAAAAGGAGGCCCACGGCGTACTGGAGGGGGATTCGGATTTTTGAACCTCTCGGCCCAGCTTGCATGCATAATGGCGAGCCGAAGCTCAAGAACACAAGATATACACTCAAGCAGGACTAGGGTTTTACGCTTCTCAGCTGCCCGAACCTGGGTAAAAATCCGTCATGTTGACCGTTAGATCCGCTCTTTGCACCATGCCTCTTCCCTGCCAAACCGTAGAAGGGATCCGCGTGGTCCCGTAGGTGTCGTGCTCACCGACATGCGTGTTGGAAAAAGGATGAAGAAAGCTCACGCAAAAAAAGTGTGGTAGAACATTGATTCCCGACGACCAAGAAAAAATGCATGTTTATTCCTTTCATCAGTTGACAGGTGGGACCCATGAGACCGGTAGGATGTAGTAATGACAATGCAATAGTTTGTTCCACGTATACAAATTTGACCAGTCAACTAGACAAAATACGGAGCTCTAAGGCGAGCCAGTGACTGTCTAATTACTGTAACTCGTATTCAATGATTGTATTGCGTGTATTCTGAAGTCCAATGACCATATCGTGCTTCGACCTCAACTTCACTGACCATCAGTATATTTATCTCTAGGAAAATTATGAGGGGGTGTCTCCAACAGTGTTCCTTGGCTCGCACCTAGCATCACGGTGGTCGAACTTGGAGTCATTCATCTGGTACACGTGGCATATCAGATCTGGACACAAGGTGTCGTACACCATCAAGGTCCACAGTCAAGGGGGTCAGGGCGGACGCGACCTCTCACTGCGTTCACCATTTGAAGCGGCACGCCGGGCCAGGGCGCCACCCGCTGCACTCCCAGCTGTACCCGGCTCCTCGCCACATACAAAAACCTACATTTAAACCCGCGTGGAATGCGAGAAACCCACTCCGGCCACACACGTCCATTCAGGAGCAGGATGCCGGCCAAGCTCCTCCTTCCACCATTTTGTCCACACTTTCGGCGGCATCCGACGAGCAGGAAGAGCAGTTCCCCGGCATAAAAGCCGTCTGGGTGGCCCGCCGAGCCCGGCAGTTACGAGCGAGGCAGCTCACTGCTCCACCTACCTCGCCTAGCCCATCGGAGGCAGTTGCCGCACTAAGCCAGTGCATGGTTCCGGAGCTGGCCTTTCCAATACAACTCGAGGAAGAGTGCCGACTTGCTCCACACCAGCTTGTCGGGGAGAATGGCGGCACACGCATCGTCGCTGCCCTCGACGCTGCCGCGTCGTACAACGCCTCTAGTTTCTCCGACTACGCCATCCGCCGTCGACGCGCGCATAGCCGCGACATGCAGGCAAACAAAGAAGTCGTCGCATCGTACAACACCTCTAGTGTCAGCGATTGCGCCATCTGCCATCGACGCGCGCGTAGCCACGACATGCAGGCAGAGAAAGAAGCCGCCGCGGATGTTGACGAGGTGATGCGGCTATGCAGATGTCGGCGAGGTGACGGACAACACGTCTCCGCCCGCCGCCATCATCGAGGAGAAGTAGAACACGGGAGGCCGCCGCTGATTGTATCCCATGAAGGCCACCATCGAGGCGACGCCGACGAATACAGCTGGTGTCTTGCATGATTCTTCTTCTGCATGATGCTGGAGGACGACAAAGAGATCGGGCGGCGAACATTTAGATTACGTATATTAATTCTACCAGGTTGGTTGTAATGGGAGTATCATAAGTAGTATCATGCATGCCAACTAGTAGGCAAATTTGATGAGGTGGGGTAGAATTAAATGACGAAAGAGAGTGTTGAGTATCATAATATGATACCTTATATAATTAAGTTACTCCCAATATGGTCAGTCTTAGGCCTTGTTAGGTTCAACCTCCTCCCAAGGGGTTTGGAGAGGAGTGGAGGGGAATTTGGCTTATACATGATTTAATCCCCCACAATCCCTGTTAATCTATGTATATTGTGGGTGATACGTCTCCAACGTATCTATAAATTATGAAGTATTCATGCTATTATATTATCCATCTTGGATGTTTTATGGGCTTTACTATGAACTTTTATATTATTTTTGGGACTAACCTATTGAACCAGAGCCCAGTGCCAGTTCTTGTTTTTTCCCTTGTTTCAGTGTTTCGAAGAAAAGGAATATCAAACGGAGTCAAAGCGGAATGAAACCTTCTGGAGAAGTTATTTTTGGAAGGAAAGCTACCCGATAGACTTGGAGTGCACGTCATGAAAGAAACAAGGGAGCCACGAGGCAGGGGGTGCGCCCACCCCCCAGGCCACTCCCTCCACCCTCGTGGGCCCCTCGTGGCTCCCCTGACGTACTTCTTACTCCTATATATACCCATATACCATAAAACGATCGGGGAACAAAATAGATCGGGAGTTCCGCCGCCGCAAGCCTCTGTAGCCACCAATAACCAATCGGGACCCTGTTCCGGCACCCTGTCGGAGGGGGGAACCCTCACCGGTGGCCATCTTCATCATCCCGACGCTCTCCATGACGAGGAGGGAGTAGTTCACCCTCGGGGTTGAGGGTATGTACCAGTAGCTATGTGTTTGATCTCTTTCTCTCTCTCTCTCTCTCTCTCTCTCTCTCTCTCTCTCGTGTTCTTGATTTGGCACGATCTTGATGTATCACGAGCTTTGCTATTTTAGTTGGATCTTATGTTGCTTCTCCCCCTCTACTCTCTTGTAATGGATTGAGTTTTCCCTTTGAAGTAATATTATTGGATTGAGTCTTTAATGACTTGAGAAAACTTGATGTATGTCTTGTCGTGCGTATTTGTGGTGACAATGGGATATCACGTGATTCACTTGATGTATGTTTTGGTGATCAACTTGCGGGTTCCGCCCATGAACCTATGCATAGGGGTTGGCACACGTTTTCGTCTTGATTCTCCGGTAGAAACTTTGGGGCACTCTTTGAGGTTCTATGAGTTGGTTGAATAGATGAATATGAGATTGTGTGATGCATATCATATAATCATACCCACGGATACTTGAGGTGACATTGGAGTATCTAGGTGACATTAGGGTTTTGGTTGATTTGTGTCTTAAGGTGTTATTCTAGTACGAACTCTAGGGCTGTTTGTGACACTTATAGGAATAGCCCAATGGATTGATTGGAAAGAATAACTTTGAGGTGGTTTCGTACCCTACCATAATCTCTTCGTTTGTTCTCCGCTATTAGTGACTTTGGAGTGACTCTTTTTTGCATGTTAAGGGATAGTTATACGATCCAATTATGTTATTATTGTTGAGAGAACTTGCACTAGTGAAAGTATGAACCCTAGGCCTTGTTTCCTATCATTGCAATACCGTTTACGCTCATTTTTATCACTTGCTACCTTGCTGTTTTTATATTTTCAGATTGCAAAAACCTATATCTACCATCCATATTGCACTTGTATCAGCATCTCTTCGCCGAACTAGTGCACCTATACAATTTACCATTGTATTGGGTGTGTTGGGGACACAAGAGACTCTTTGTTATTTGGTTGCACGGTTGTTTGAGAGAGACCATCTTCATCCTACGCCTCCCACGGATTGATAAACCTTAGGTCATCCACTTGAGGGAAATTTGCTACTGTCCTACAAACCTCTGCAGTTGGAGGCCCAACAACGTCTACAAGAAGAAGGTTGTGTAGTAGACATCAAGAAGTTTCTGGCGCCGTTGCCGGGGAGGTGAGTGCTTGAAGGTATATCTTCAGATCTTGCAATCGAATCTTTTTGTTTCTTGTTTTAGCACAAGTTTAAGTTTATAAAATAAAACTACAAAAAAATGGAATTGAGTTTGCCTCATACACGTCATCTTTTTAATATCTTTCGTGAGAATGATGGAAAGGAAAATTGTGCTCAAGTACTAGAAGAAGAAATCTATAAAATGTTTGGCACTAAATATTTGTATGATGAGCATGATTGCAATGTTGTTAGTATGACTTCCTTGAATACCCATGATGCTAATGATATGCAAAGCCACAAGCTTGGGGATGCTATGTTTGATGAAGATGATATGTTTAGTACCCCAAGTTTTGATGAGAATATTTATTATGATGAAAGCATGCCTCCTGTTTATGATGATTATATTGATGAAAGTGGGTTTGGAAGAGTGTCAACTTTAGTAAGTAATGATCCCACTATTTTGGAGGATGTTGAATCTTATTGTGATAATTATGAAAGTGGATTTGAAGAGGTGATGACTTTATTTAGTGATGAATCCACTATTTCGGAAGAGGTTCCAATTGATTATGAGAATAAAGCTGCTATCTATGATGATTATTGTGATGACATCTATGCTATAAAGAATAATTATAACCATGAAACTTGTCATCATGATTTTAGTTTTCAATTGAATTATGCCTCACATGATAATTATTTTGTTGAGTTTGCTCCCACTATTATTCATGAGAAGAAATTTGCTTATGTGGAGAGTAGTAAATTTTCTCTGCTTGTAGATAATGAAAAGAATGCTTTAGGTGCTGGTTATATTGTTGAATTCATTCATGATGCTACTGAAAATTATTATGAGGGAGGAATATATGCTTGTAGGAATTGCAATAATATCAAGTTTCCTCTCTATGTGCTTAAAGTTTTGAAGTTATGCTTGTCTTGCCTTCCTATGCTAGTTGATTATTGTTCCCATAAGTTGTTTGCTCACAAATTCCCTATGAATAGGAAGTGGGTTAGACTTAGATGTGCTAGTCATATTCTTCATGATGCTCTCTTTATGTTTCAATTCTTATCTTTTATGTGAGCATCATTGAAATCATCATGCCTAGCTAGGGGCGTTAAACGTTAGCGCTTGTTGGGAGGCAACCCAATTTTATTTTAGTTTCTTGCTTTTTGGTTCTATTTAGTAATAAATAATCCATCTAGCTTCTTTTTTGATGTGGTTTGGTTTTTTAATTGGTGTTTGTGCCAAGTAGAACCTTTGGTAAGACTTGGGTGAAGTCTTTATGATCATGCTGTAAAAAACAGAAACTTTAGCGCTCACGAGATTAGCTTCAACTTTTTACTGGAGAGTGATATTTAGTTTATTATTTTTGCATATGATTACTATACAAATTCCTCAGGCCACCAATTTATTTTAGAATTTTTGGAGTTCCAGAAGTTTGCGTTAGTTACAGATTACTACAGACCGTTCTGTTTTTGACAGATTCTGTTTTTAGTGTGTTGTTTGCTTATTTTGATGAATCTATGGCTAGTAAAAGAGTTTATAAACCATAGAGGAGTTGGAATAAAGTAGGTTTAACACCAATATAAATAAAGAATGAGTTCATTACAGTACCTTGAAGTGGTGTTTTGTTTTCTTTCGCTAACGGAGCTCACGAGATTTTCTGTTAAGTTTTGTGTTGTGAAGTTTTCAAGTTTCGGGTAAAGATTCGATCGACTACGGAATAAGGAGTGGCAAGATCCTAAGCTTGGGGATGCCCAAGGCACCCCAAGGTAATATTCAAGGACAACCAAGGGCCTAAGCTTGGGGATGCCCCGGAAGGCATCCCCTCTTTCGTCTTCGTTCATCGGTAACTTTACTTGGAGCTATATTTTTATTCACCACATGATATGTGTTTTGCTTGGAGCGTCATGTTATTTTATTTTGTTTTGCTTGCTGTTTGAATAAGATACCAAGATCTGAAATTCTTAAATGTTTTAGAGTCTTCGCATAGCTACATAATTATTCGACTACTCATTGATCTTCACTTATATCTTTCTGGAGTAGTTTGTTGTTTGCTCATGTGCTTAACTTATATCCTATGAGTAAATGGTTGAATGATTTGAATGTCATAAATCTGAAATTATATATGTTTCATATGCTTATCCCATGGGGAGTAATGATTTTACATATAAGAAGTAGAGGTGGTAAATTTATTGAAGGTTAGCAAACTTTGTATTGGTCACTTGAACAATTCATGGAAGAATATTGAGGGAAGGGAGATTTCACATATATTACTATCTTGGACATCTTCTATGATTGTGGTCCCCATTAATTATTTTCAAACCTGAGAAAATTAGTTGAAGTTGGACAAGGAAGAAAACATAATGAGATATGCTTGGGTATATTTGTATATAAGTTATATTGTTTTGGATCCTCTAACATGTGGTGCCTGCTATTTAGAATCCTTTGCTAGCCAAAATATCTGTACTAGGCGGGAATACTGCTTGTGCATCCAAACTCCTTGAACCAAGTTTCTTCCATGAGTGTCCACCATATCTACCTATATGCGGTATTTACCTGCCGTTCCAAGTAAATTTGCATGTGCCAAACTCTAAACCTTCAAATAACAATCTGTTTTGTATGCCCGAATCGCTCATGTAGCGACTACGGGTTAGCAGTATCTTCCATGCTAGGTGGTTATTCTCACGATGATTGGACTCCGCTCATCATTCATGAGAAAATGGCCGGTAACTGGGATGCCCAGTCCCATGATCAAAAGATCGAAATCAAATCAAAAATAATTGCAAACAAAACTCCCCCAGGATTGATGTTAGTTGGAGGCACCCGTTGTTTCGGGCAAGCCATGGACTGATGATTGTTGGTGGAGGGGGAGTAAAAATCTTTACCTTTCTGTTTGGGAACCACCTATAATGTATGTAGTATGGAAGATATTGGGAACTCTTGGTCGTTATGTTAACAATGAAAGCATACCTCTCAAAATTATTTTCATCTCTGTTTTTGTTTCGAGCTCTCGCACCTCTGCAAATCCCTGCTTCCCTCTGTGAAGGGCCTATCTTTTACTTTTATGCAAGAGTCAGTAGTATTCCGTCTCATTCCAACCTACTCTTTAGCTGGCAAGCATCATGTGATGGAAAGATCTAGGCATATATGGCCATTCAAATATATTTGAGCACGAATTATTACTGTTGACATTACCCTTGAGGTAAAAGGTTGGGAGGCAAAACATTAAGCCCCTACCTTTCTCTGTGTTCGATGAATACTATTTGTTCTAAAAATATGCTTTGAGTGGTAGCAATCATGGAAGACTAAATGATAGTTGAGTATGTGAAGTTTGCTGAATCAAAGCTCTGACATAGAATCTTCCTAAAAATAAGATGAATTATAATTGTTTGATGACAGAGAACACAGTTTGTTAGTGTTCAAGAAAGTTTATGATCTATACTTTAACATGTGAATAGTTTGTTACTTGATCATGAAAAGTTCTATGAGTTGAGCTACAGTTATGACATATAATGATGTTATAAAAGGTGATTGAAATTATCATTGATCAAACTTGTGCACCTGCTAGCATTCACACTTCATAAATTCTTTCTTCTATCATTTACCTACTCGAGGACGAGCAGGAATTAAGCTTGGGGATGCTGATACGTCTCCAACGTATCTATAATTTATGAAGTATTCATGCTATTATATTATCCATCTTGGATGTTTTATGGGCTTTACTATGCACTTTTATATTGTTTTTGGGACTAACGTATTGACCCAGAGCCCAGTGCCAGTTCCTTTTTTTCCTTGTTTCAGTGTTTCGAAGAAAAGGAATATCAAATGGAGTCGAAACGGAATGAAACCTTCTGGAGAAGTTATTTTTGAAAGGAAAGCTACCCGATAGACTTGGAGTGCATGTCAGGAAAGAAACGAGGGAGCCACGAGGCAGGGGGCGCGCCCACCCCCCCAGGGCGCGCCCTCCGCCCTCGTGGGCCCCTCGTGGCTCCCCCGATGTACTTCTTCCTCCTATATATACCCATATACCCTAAACAACCGGGGAACAGAATAGATCGGTAGTTCCGCCGCCGCAAGCCTCTGTAGCCACCAAAAACCAATCGGGACCCTGTTCCGGCACCCTGCCGGAGGGGGGAACCCTCACCGGTGGCCATCTTCATCATCCCGGAGCTCTCCATGATGAGGAGGGAGTAGTTCACCCTCGGGGCTGATGGTATGTATTAGTAGCTATGTGTTTGATCTCTGTCTCTCATGTTCTTGATTTGGCACAATCTTGATGTATCGCGAGCTTTGCTATTTTAGTTGGATCTTATGTTGCTTCTCCCCCTCTACTCTCTTGTAATGGATTGAGTTTTCCCTTTGAAGTACTCTTATCGGATTGAGTCTTTAATGACTTGAGAACTTGATGTATGTCTTGTCGTGCGTATCTGTGGTGACAATGGGATATCACGTGATTCACTTGACGTATGTTTTGGTGATCAACTTGCGGATTCTGCCCATGAACCTATGCATAGGTTTTGGCTCACGTTTTCGTCTTGATTCTCCGGTAGAAACTTTGGGGCACTCTTTGAGATTCTATGTGTTGGTTGAATAGATGAATATGAGATTGTGTGACGCATATCATATAATCATAACCACAGATACTTGAGGTGACATTGGAGTATCTAGGTGACATTAGGGTTTTGGTTGATTTGTGTCTTAAGGTGTTATTTTAGTACGAACTCTAGGGCTGTTTGTGACACTTATAGGAATAGCCCAACGGATTGATTGGAAAGAATAACTTTGAGGTGGTTTCGTACCCTACCATAATCTCTTCGTTTGTTCTCCGTTATTAGTGACTTTGGAGTGACTCTTTGTTGCATGTTGAGGGATAGTTATATGATCCAATTATGTTATTATTGTTGAGAGAACTTTCACTAGTGAAAGTATAAACCCCAGGCCTTGTTTCCTATCATTGCAATACCGTTTACGTCACTTTTATCACTTGCTACCTTGCTGTTTTTATATTTTCAGATTACAAAAACCTATATCTACCATCCATATTGCACTTGTATCACCATCTCTTCGCCGAACTAGTGCACCTATACAATTTACCATTGTATTGGGTGTGTTGGGGACACAAGAGACTCTTTGTTATTTGGTTGCAGGGTTGTTTGAGAGAGACCATCTTCATCCTACGCCTCCCACGGATTGATAAACCTTAGGTCATCCACTTGAGGGAAATTTGCTACTGTCCTACAAACCTCTGCACTTGGAGGCCCAACAACGTCTACAAGAAGAAGGTTGTGTAGTAGACATCAGTGGGCATGTTATTTGACCCCTCATTTTGCCGTGCTATGACCAGTGTGAGTGTCTGCTTGCAGTACACCATCCTCTAATTTGGTGGATGCCAAGCCAGCCCGAAAAGGAGCTATAACTTCTTTTCAAGTTGAAAAATGTTACCGACGTGGAGCCATAATGTGACGCCCCCGATTCAATCGTACACTAATCATACACGCTAACGTGTACGATCAAGATCAGGGACTCACGGGAAGATATCACAACACAACTCTAAAAATAAAATAAGTCATACAAGCATCATAATACAAGCCAGGGGCCTCGAGGGCTCGAATACAAGTGCTCGATCATAGACGAGTCAGCAGAAGCAACAATATATGAGTACGGTCATAAGTTAAACAAGTTTGCCTTAAGAAGGCTAGCACAAACTGGGATACAGATCGAAAGAGGCGCAGGCCTCCTACCTGGGATCCTCCTAAACTACTCCTGGTCGTCGTCAGCGGACTGCATGTAGTAGTAGGCACCTCCAGTGCAGTAGGACTCCTCGTCGTCGACGGTGGCGTCTGGCTCTTGGGCTCCGGCATCTAGTTGTGACAACCAGGTAGAAGGGAAAGGGGGAAAAGAGGGAGAAAAGCAACCATGAGTACTCATCCAAAGTACTCGCAAGCAAGGAGCTACACTACATATGCATGGGTAAATGTGTAAAGGGCCATATCGGTGGACTGAACTGCAGAATGCCAGAATTAGAGGGGGATAGCTAATCCTGTCGAAGACTATGCTTCTGGCCACCTCCATCTTGAAGCATGTAGAAGAGAGTAGATGATAAGTTCACCAAGTAGCATCGCATAGAATAATCCTACCCGACGATCCCCTCCTTGTCGCCCTGTTAGAGAGTGATCACCGGGTTATATCTGGCACTTGGAAGGGTGTGTTTTATTAAGTATCTGGTTCTAGTTGTCATAAGGTCAAGGTACAACTCCAAGTCGTCCTGTTACCGAAGATCACAGCTATTTGAATAGATAAACTTCCCTACAGGGGTGCATCACATTACCCGACACGCTCAATCCCCTTTGGCCGAACACACTGTCCTGGGTCATGCCCGGCCTCGGAAGATCAACATATCGCAGCCCTACCTAGGCTCAACAGAGAGGTCAGCACGCCGGTCTAAATCCTATGGCGCAGGGGTCTGGGCCCATCGCCCATTGCACACCTGCATGTTATGAGCGCGGCCGAAAGCAGACCTAGCCTAGAAGGCATTCCAGTCCAATCCGGCGCGCGCCGCTCAGCCGCTGACGTCAAAAAGAGCTTCGGCTGATACCACGACGTTGGTTGCCCATATCTTGTCCCACGTGGCGGTTAGTGAGTATAAGGTCAATGACCCAACTCAGATCAAATACCAAGATCTCGTTAAGCATGTTATTATTAAGTAACCACGGATGCCGAACAGGGCCAGGCCCACCTCTCTCCTAGGTGGTCTCAACCTGCCCTGTCGCTCCGCCACAAAGATCCACTCGCGGGTACTCCTACGAGCCGACCCATCTTTAGTCACCACCGGTATCATACATGTATATAAGTATATACCCGTGATCACCTCCCGAGTGATCAAGGCCCGATAGTATAGCAAGGCAGACGGACAAGAATGTAGGGCCACAGATGGAATACTAGCATCCTATACTAAGCATGTAGGATTGCATGTAATGGTAACGACAGTAGTAGCAAGGACAGGCTATGCATCAGGATAGGATTAACGGAAAACAGTAACATGTTACACTACTCTAATGCAAGCAGTAGAGAGTAGAGTAGGCGATATCTGGTGATCAAGGGGGGGGGGCTTGCCTGATTGCTCTGGCAAGAAGGAGGGGTCGTCAACACCGTAGTCGTACTGGGTAGCAGCGGCGTCGGTCTCGGTGTCTAGCGAGAGAAGAGGGGGAAGAAACAATTAATAAAATGCAAACAAATGCATGACATGACAAAGCGTGATGCTAAGTGTGCCCAATCATAGTAGTATGTGATACCGGCGAAGGGGGGAAACATTTGGGAAAGTATTCCCGATGTTTCGCATTTTCGGACAAATGAACCGGAGGGGGAAAGTTGCAAGTTCGATAGGTTAGGGATGTGTGGCGGGCGAACGAGTTGCGTAACCGAATTCGTCTCGTCGTTCTGAGCAACTTTCATGTAGAAAGTATTTTCATCCGAGCTACAGTTTATTTTATATTAATTTTAAAAGGATTTTATCTTTTTCTAGAATTAACAGAATTAATTTAATTAGAAAAGGGTAATTATGACGTCAGCATGACGTCAGCAGTCAACGTTGACCGTTGACCGGTCAACTGACGCGTGGGTCCCATTTGTCATAGTCACAGTTTAACTAAACATAATTAATTAGTTAATTAATTAATTATTAGGTTATCTAATCAGAGTTAATCAGGTTAATTTAACAGATCTAATTAAGTTAATTAATTAATTAATTTTTATTCTTCTTTTTCTAAGAGAGGGACGTGGGGCGGGGGGCCCACTGGGCACTGGCCCGTAGGGCCAAACGGGCATGGGCGAACGGGCAACGGGCACTGCCTGATCGGGCGCACGCCCAAGGGTGCTCGGGCGTGGGCGCACGGCGACTGTGGTCGCGGCCGGAGCAGCGGCGCAGCGGGGCTAGGCGGGGCAGCGCGGTAGAGCACACGCGCGGGACGAGCGGGCGACAAAGAAGCAACATCAGGGGCGCCGAGGCGCGACGGCGGGCATGGGCGACGCGGCCTCGCGGGGAGGAGGCCGCGGCCGTGTGCGCGAGCGCGGGAGGGGGGGGGGGAGGAGAGGGAGGCCGTGGGCTGACCGTGCGGGGCAGGGGTCGGGGCAATGGGCTTGACGGAGGTCGGGGACGACGGCGACGTTGGGGATGAAGTCCGGCGAGGCGGTTCCGGGCGGCGAGGGCGCGGTCGGTGGCGAAGTTGTGGCCAGCCCGCGGCCATTGGAGGCAGCGGCGCGGGGCACGAACGGAGCGCCGAGGCCCAGGGTGACGACGTCGAGGTGCCGGGACACCGGCTCAGTGTCGGGGGGGCGTCGGTCGTCGGCAAGCGTCGGGGCGGTGGCGGGGTTTGCTGCCCCAATCCAAAAGGGGGTCGGGCAAAGAGGAGGGGCGAGAGAGAGATGTGGGGGGAGTGGGGGTAGTGGGCTCTAGGGTTAGTGGGGCGGGGGTTATACAGGGGCACCGGGTGGGCCGGCCTCACCGGTTTCGGCCAGCTGGGCCATGGCCCGGCAGGGGAGGGGGGTTCCTTCTCCTTTTAATTTTCTTGTTTGTTTTTCTTTTCTTTTACCTTTTTTCTTTTATTCTGTTTTATTTTACTTTTAGTTTCTTTAGTTTTGTAAAATACGACAATAGTTCCTAAATTAATGTCTCTAAATAACTCACTGCCTTAAAAGTTTGGCCCCTAAATAAAATGTTTAAATAATTTATAATTTATAAAAGGCATTTAATTAAATGTTTTAGCTACTGTTTTAATTACATTACTGCATTCAATTATTTAATAAAAATGTGGTTTCTCCACCAACATTACCTAGGGATTATGTGCACATGTAGAACATTTTATTTTAATATTTGAAAACTTTTATGGTTTGCTTGATTTTGAATTTGAATTTGAATCGGTTTCGAACTAACGTGAGATTAGCAACAGTAACGAAGGTGACGTGGCATCGTTAACGTGGGATTACTGTAGCTTAATTATCCGCCCGTCACACATAATTAAGCTGGAGGCGTCTCTTTTTTTTCTTTTGAATGGGCAATAAGTTGGAGAGCCGGAGAGTGTCTCTAATGGGCTGCCTCTAGTGTTAAGGCCCTCCAATACGAAACACGGGCTGCCGACTGGGCCGACACAAAAACCTATCCATCTTAAAGCCCATTTGTTTTTGTCTTTTTTGCGAGGAGAAGCCCATATTTCTTGAAGAGGGGGCGATCCCAGAAAAACCCTCCTTCCTCCTCGCTTCCACTTATACTGCAGCTCGCTGGACTCTCCCACTTCCGTCGCCCCCCAATTCCCCCCGCTCCCCATCTTCCACACTCGTACAGAAAACCCCCGCTCACCTTCTTCCTCACTCGTACAGAAAACCCCAGCTCCCCTTCTTCCTCACTACTACAGAAAAACCCCAGCTCCCCTTCTTCCTCACTACTACAGAAAAACCCCAGCTCCCCTTCTTCTTCACTCGCACTACAACTAGGCTCATCATTCGTTACTCTGCTCAAATCCGAGAGCTCAATGCGACGCCCTGGTGGAAAATGGAGTCATCTGGCCCCAGCGCCAAGAAGATGAGGCTCCCCCTAGCGGCGACGCCGGTTGTAGATCCCGCAGCTGGCAGCGGGGGAAGAAGCGGCGAGACGCCCCCACTCCACCCGGATCTGAGGAACCGTAGAATCTTCGCTGGACGGCATCAACGATCTCCCGGACATATCCTTGGGGAGATCATCTTGCTTCTCCCCACCAAGGATTGCTGCCGCACACAAGTCCTCTCAACTCGGTGGCACCCGATATGGCGCACCGCGCCCCTCAATCTCGACTGTCGTCAGATTTCTGTCCTTCCTGAATTTGATCTCCTTAGAGCCATCATCTCCTCTCACCAGCAGTGCCCTGTTCAACACCTCGGCATCCCAACATGCTACATGTTGTCCATACCCTGCATGGTGGACGCTTGGCTGACATCACCTGAACTCGGAAAGCTCCAGCAGTTTGAGTTCTACCATTACCATGAAAATTTCGTACCACGAACACACCAAGAATTTGTGCCCACACCACCGTTGTCCATCTCGCGGTTTTCCTCCTCTCTCCACACCGCCACCTTCGCCCCGTGCCATCTACCACAAGATCTGGTACAACCACAGGATCTGGTACAACTGCTTCGACTCCCAATGCTAAAAAAACTTTCGCTTGTGGTGGTTTATCTGTCGGAGGCCTCACTGCACAGCATCATCCACTCCAATTGCCCTGCCCTGGAGCTCTTGCTGATTGTTTTGGGAATAGAAATCCCTATCAGTTGTCCCCAAAAAAAGTCGCCTCACCTTAAAAGCATTGGAATTTGTTTTGAAGGACATCAGCTAATCATCGAAGATGCCCCTTCACTTCAAAGGATGCTCCTTGATGATTGTTATAAACCTTCGCAAATAACTGTCGTCTTTGCGCCCAAACTGGAGACCTTGGGAGTAATTCGTGATCCGTTTAATGATCACAAGAAGTTGGTGTTTGACTCCTCACTTTTTCAGGTATCGTATATTATCATCTACACATTTGTAATCATAAACTGCATTTTTCATTTGTGCGCATAAGTTTATATCATCTGGGAGTACACTTTGGGTACTAATATTATATTATATGCTCAATGAAGAGTTCGTCCATGGATAGCCTATCAATGTTGCTGGATTCTGTCAAGATCTTATATATCAGAATGTTTAGTTTTGATCTGAACATAATTATTGGCTTGCTGCAATGCTTTCGATCTCTGGAGAATTTATATTTAAAGGTGATGATTTCATGCACATTGAAAGCCCGTATATATTGTACTAGAATTAACCGTTCAGTTGTCGCTCTTTCGACATACTCTTTTTTCGGACCTTAACTGTTTTCAATCTTCATGTCTACTCAGGCACAACCACATGGAGCAAAACATATAACCAATCGGTGGCATAATAAGCACCAGGATTTTCTCAGTTCCCATGACATTCGTTTGAGGACAATAATGATGGATGGATATGCATCCAACCAGGCAAATAGAAGCTTTGTCACATTCTTCCTGTTGAATGCGAGATTACTATTGTCCATGAGGCTTAAGTTTTTTGTAAAGAGATTTCTCACAGACGGACATGTTGAACAGCAAAAAAGAAGTTTCATGTGGACAAATGGGCTTCTGAACGTGCTCGGCTTCTATTTACAACAACTTGTAGTCATCCTCCAATAAATTTTTTTGCACAGGATGTTGATTTTATGGATCAGACCGATCCACTTGTTTGTGACTGCGAAAAAGAGTGGTTGGGTTAGATGTTATTGCCATGTTCAATCTGGGTTCTGTCTAAATTTGATGAACAATTAATCCTTGGGCTTTTTGTACTGTTTGTAGGCTTCAGTTACATGTTGTTGCCCTCGTACTCCCCTCCGCCTGCCACTACACTGCCGCACATTCCACCGCTCCGGTTCGTTCTCGTCCGAGGCCTCACCGTCGTTCTCCGCCTTGGTTCGCTCGCTGTGCCCGCCGCCGTCTGGCGTTGTCAACATGGTCAACAACCAAGAGGAATCAGGAGATGACTGTACATGGAGAGGCTGACAGTAGGGACCCACCAGGGTCATTGCATTACGCAAGCAGGTGCCTCGTTATTACTCCTACAAGCCAAAAAATACTTCCTCCGAATTGTTTGACAACTAGGTCCCACGCCATTGTCAATGTGGTCAATAAATGAGAAAATTACACAACGAGCGGATAACACCAGGGACGCAGCAGCTCGCCCAGTTGTTTTTTCGTTTTAGAGACGGAGCTCAACTGCGCGCTGTGCGGGGGCTATGGCCCGTCTAGCCCACACTTAAGCTTTTATTTAAGCACATGACGAGCCCAGTTGATATCTTTTTTCTTTCTGAAAATGGCTAGCCCAATTTTTTTGGAGAATACCCAACCCTGGCCTACTTGCTTTTCTCAGCCCAGCTGGGCTGCAAATCTTTCAAGACGAGGAGGGATGTAAGTGGTAAGAAATGGGCTTCCCCCTTGAAAGAAATGGGCTGTAAATTTTTAAACGAAAGCCAACCGACAATTACATTAAAATATGGTTTTTTCTGGATTTCTCTACTCTTATAACAAGAAGAGTTGGCGATGATGGTGTGCGTGCCATCCTGCAATATAGGCCGTCCGATCTATATCTAACGGATAGGAAGGAAACTATGACAATTTACCCGCACTCCTCTGCACATTTGCAGATACGGCCTTCCCTCGTTCATCCTTTTCTCCCACAAGATAAACTACTCATACAAATGCATTTTCATGTTCCGTGCAACGCACAGGCATCTTGCTAGTAAATATTTTAAATTTCATTCATTTTTCCGCGGAGTTTTTTTTATTTTATTTTGATATAATTTTTTTAAAATTATTTTTAACGTGACTCGGAATTTCGTGATTAAAAGAGTTCGGACCCCACCAAAATATGAAACATTTCATTGATTTTTTAGCAGTGCCCGAAATATATGGTCTGTAATGCTAATAAAAAGAATATGGGCTTCAAAATATCCTTAAGAATTAGCAAATGTGTTGTAAATTATTGAAAATAATGGCTAATGGGTTGTATGCAGATTTGGAGGCTGGCTTCTGGGCCTACTAGGTTCATGACGTTGTCCTAATTTTTTTAGGCGTACGCAAGGCTTTGTCAACTTAGTCAACACAGAGCAGTGACTATTGGATGTGCATCCAACGGCCGCCGTGCTTGTTCAATCTCTGATCTTCCTGCTCCAGTCGCCCAAACTAGTGCCGGCGGGACTGCCTGCTCCCTCCTCCTGTGGCCGGTTGTGCTGCCGCCAGGCCATCCCTCTACCCACCCGCACATCCTATTATTTTTCAGCGACGTCAGCCTCACCCCGCAGCCGACCAGTTGGCGCTCGTACTCCCCTCATCGTGGGCATCCACTGCCGCGTCTTCCCTGGCTCCGTGTCGTTCCCTTCCTATGCCTTGCCGTCGTCCACCACCCTGGGGCTCTCAGCGCGGCGTGGTGAATGTGGTCAACAAACGACATCCATCGGAAGTGGACTGTACATGGAGAGGTTGATAGCTGGGTCCACGGCCGTACACAAGGAAATGTGTCCTTATTACGCGCAAAATAATGAGTCCTCCACCTGACAGCTGGGACCCATCGGAAGGGCCTCTGTATTTCGTGAAAAAAATGTTCCCCCACTGTCAACTCGGACCCACCAGCTATATCTTCGCACGCAAGGAAGTTCCTCCTTATTACAGAAAAAAAGAATACTCCCCCTGCTTGCTGGGACCCATCGTAGTGGGAGGCTGACTTGTGGGCCTACTAAGTTGACGGGGATGGAGGGCTTTGTCAACTTAGTCAATATGAATGATTCTTGCTCCACTGACCGTACGATGTCCATCCAACGGCCGTAGTGCTTCTTCAACCTCTGGTGTTCTTGCTCCAGCCGCCCAAACCAGCGCCGGTTGTGCCGCCTGCTCCTGCTTCCCGTGGCCGGTTGTGCTGCCGCAGAGGCCTCATCGCCCCGACTACTCCCACCGCTGGCCAGGCCATCCCTCTACTTACCCACACCCCCTGTTATTCTGCGGTGACGGCAGCTTCACACCCCAGCCGAACCAGTGAACTCTCGTACTCCTCTCCGCGTGGGCATCCACTGCCGCATCTTCCATTGTTCGGCATCGTCCCCTTCCTAGGCCTCGCTGTCGTCCACCGCCTGGGTGCTCTCGGTGCTGCTTGGTCAATGTGGTCAAGGAACGACTTCCTTCGGAAGAGTATTGTACGTGGAGAGGATGACAGCTGGGTCCATGGCCGCAGCAAGGAAGTGCAACCTTATTATGCGCAAAATTATAGTTTCCTCGACCTGACAGCAAGGACCCATCGGACGGGCCACCGTATTTTGCGAAAAAAATGTTTCCCCCTGACTGCTGGGATCCACATGCTACATCTTCACACACAAGGAAGTGCGTGACAGTCGGGACCCACCTGGTCGAAGCGTACGTAGCATTGTCATTCTGGTCGCGAACATGTACGTACAAACGATCGGTCCGTCTGCAGGCTGTAGCGATGAACCGGCCGAGTAAGGAAGGGCACGTGTCATAGTAGAGGCACACACGTAGCATGTCATGCAATCCCATTAATATCGTGTACACGTACATAGAGCTAGGGTGCAGGAAAGTAAATACGGCCACGTACGTACATACAGGCGGGGTCTCGAACGCCTACTTGCGATACGTACGGCCAGGACTCGTGTACATGGCTGGGTCGGAACGGAGAAACTGCATCGTCGTGTTCATCGGGACCAACCGGCTTGGACGGAACAATCGATCGAAATGAGGCTTGGCATACCGCAGAACGGAGGAAACGGCCTTCTGTTCGACCGGCCACGGTCGAAATGGGGTCCTGTTCTTTAGGAGGGGTCTGGCGTACCGCAAAACAGAGGAAATGGACTTCTCTTGGGCCTCCTACGGTCGAAACGGGGTCCTGTTGATCGGGAGGGGTGTGGTGTACTGCAAAAATAGAGGAAACGGACTTGTATTGAAGCGCTACGATCGAAAAGGGGGTCTTGTTCATCGAGAGGGGTGTGGCGTACCGCAAAACGGGACTCCACGGGCTACTGTTCATCTCCACCGTCGACCTCCTCCAGCCTCCATGGGCTACTGTTCATCCACCGTCGACCTCCCCCAGCCTCCACCTGCGACTGTTCATCCACGGGCTCCTGTTCATCCAGCCTCCACCGCTCCTCCACCGGCTACTGTTCAACCAGCCCTCTCCACGGGGTCCTGTTCAACCACCCCTCCACGGGCTACTGTTCATCCATCCCTCCACCAGCTATTGTTCAACCAGCCCTCCACGGGGTCCTATTCATCCAGCCCTCCACGGTCCTGTTCATCTACCCCCAACCGGCTCGATCGATCGGGGTCCTGTTCATCCAGCGGCAACGACCTCTACTACCACGGGGTCCTGTTCATCCAACCCCCACCAGGAACTATTCATCCAACCCCCCAACTATGCTCACTGTTCATCAAGAGGCAGCAGGTTCAATCGGCTTCAGTTAGCAGCAGTAGTGAAGGAATCGCTAGATCGGGTTCAGTTAACAGCCAGATCAATCGATCACTCGGGTTCAATAACGCGTAGCCTGCAGTGCAATCGCTTGGGTTCAGTAGGCGAACGCCTTGCTCGGGTTCAATTAGAGCCCAACGCCTCGCACCCACGCGCGTATGTGTACGAGAGAAACGCGCATCGCTCGGCCCCCGACCACCCATTGTAACCGGAAACTCCCCGATATTTTCCTCGCCCTCGCTTCTACCATGGTTTTTTTCCGTCATGGACCAAAATTTCATTCGGCCCAAAATGTCACGGATGTGTCTTTTTTTTGTAGTGCATAGATGTATCGTTGGAGCTTGCACACTTTGTTAGCACCTTTAGGATCGACAAAACCTTCTGGTTCCATATACAACTCTTCTTTAAGAAATCCATTAAGGAATGCAGTTTTGACGTCCATTTGACAAATTTCATAATCATAAAATTCAGAAATTGCTAACATGATTTGGACTGACTTAAGCATCGCTATGGGTGAGAAGGTCTCATCGTAGTCAATCCCTTGAAGTCGTCGAAAACCTTTCGCGACAAGTCGAGCTTTATAGACGGTAACATTACCATCAGCGTCAGTCTTCTTCTTGAAGATCCATTTATTTTCTATGGTTTGCCGATCATCGGGCAAGTCCACCAAAGTCCATACTTTGTTCTCATACATGGATCCTATCTCAGAATTCATGGCCTCAAGCCATCTGTTGGAATCTGGGCTCATCATAGCTTCTTCATAGTTCGTAGGTTCGCCATGATCTAGTAACATGACTTCCAAAACAGGATTACCGTACCACTCTGGTGCGGAACGTGCTCCACTCGACCTACGAGGTCCAGTGGTAACTTGATCTGAAGTTTTATGATTGTCATCATTAGTTTCCTCTCTAGTTGGTGTAGGCATCACGGGAACAGATTTCTCTGATGTGCTACTTTCCATTTCGATAGAAGGTACGGTTACCTCATCAAGTTATACTTTCCTCCCACTCACTTCTTTCGAGAGAAACTCCTTCTCTAAAAAGGTTCCATTCTTGGCAACAAAGATCTTGCCTTCGGATCTGCGGTAGGAGGTGTACCCAATTGTTTCCTTAGGGTATCCTATGAAGATGCATTTCTCCAATTTAGGTTCGAGCTTATCAGGCTGAAGCCTTTTGACATAAGTGTCGCAACCCCAAACTTTAAGAAACGACAGCTTATGTTTCTTGCCAAACCACAGTTCATACGGTGTCGTCTCAACAGATTTAGATGGTGCCATATTTAACGTGAATGCAGTTGTCTCTAATGCATAACCCCAAAACGATAGTGGTAAATCGGTAGGAGACATCATAGATCGCACCATATATAATAAAGTATGGTTACGACGTTTGGACACACCATTTCGCAGTGGTCTTCGAGGTGGCGTGAGTTGTGAAACTATTCCACATTGTTTTAAATGAATGCCAAACTCGTAACTCAAACATTTTCCTCCATGATCAGATCATAGAAACTTTATTTTTTTGTTACAATGATTCTCTACTTCACTCTGAAATTCTTTGAACTTTTCAAATGTTTCATACTTGTGTTTCATTAAGTAGATATACCCATATCTGCTCAAATCATCTGTGAAGGTCAGAAAATAATGATACCCGCCGCGTGCCTCAACACTCATCGGACCGCATACATCGGTATGTATTATTTCCAATAAGTCATTGGCTCGCCCCATTGTTAGTTTTAGTCATCTTGCCCATGAGGCATTGTTTGCAAGTATCAAATGATTCATAATCAAGTGATTCCAAAAGTCCATCTGCATGGAATTTCTTCATGCGCTTTACACAAATATGACCTAAACGGCAGTGCCACAAATATGTTGCACTATCATTATCAACTTTGCATCTTTTGGCATCAATATTCTGAATATGTGTATCACTACAATCGTGATTCAATAAAAATAGACCACTCTTCAAGGGTGCATGACCATAAAAGATATTACTCATATAAATAGAGCAACCATTATTCTCCAATGTAAATGAATAACCATCTTGCACTAAACAAGATCCAAATATAATGTTCATGCTCAACGCTGGCACCAAATAACAATTATTCAGGTCTAAAACTAATCCCGAAGGTAGATGTAGAGGTAGCGTGCCAAAGGCGATCACATCGACCTTGGAACCATTCCCGACGCGCATCATCACCTCTTCTTTAGCCAATCTTCGTTTAGTCCGTAGCTCCTGTTTCGAGTTACAAATATGAGCAACCAAACCAGTATCAAATACCCAGGCGCTACTACGAGCATTAGTAAGGTACACATCAATAACATGTATATCAAATATACCTTTGTTCACTTTGCCATCCCTCTTATCCGCCAAATACTTGGGGCAGTTCCGCTTCTAGTGACCAGTCCCTTTGCAGTAGAAGCACTCAGTTTCAGGCTTAGGTCCACCTTTGGGCTTCTTCCCGGGAGTGGCAACTTGCTTGCCATTCTTCTTAAAGTTTCCCTTCTTCCCCTTGCCCTTTTTCTTGAAACTAGTGGTCTTGTTAACCATCAACACTTGATGCTTCTTCTTGATTTCGACCTCCGCAACTTTGAGCATTGCGAAGAGCTCGGGAATTTTCTAGTCCATCCCCTGCATATTATAGTTCATCACGAAGCCTTTGTAGCTTGGTGTAGTGATTGAAGAACTCTGTCAATAACACTATCACCTGGAAGATTAACTCTCAGCTGAGTCAAGTGATTATGATATCCAGACATTATGAGTATGTGTTCACTGACAGAACTATTCTCCTCCATCTTGCAGCTATAGAACTTGTTGGAGACTTCATATCTCTTAACTCGAGCATTTGCTTGAAATATTAACTTCAATTCCTGGAACATCTCATATGCTCCATGACGTTCAAAACGTCTTTGAAGACCCGATTCTAAGCCATAAAGCATGGCAGACTAAACCATCGAGTACTCATTAGATTGAGCTTGCCAGACATTCAAAACATCAGCATTTGCTCCTGTAGCAGGCCTTTCACCTAGCGGTGCATCAAGGACATAATTCTTCTGTGCAGCATTGAGGATAATCCTCAAGTTACGAACCCTATCTGTGTAGTTGCTACCATCATCTTTCAACTTAGCTTTCTCCCGGAACGCATTAAAATTCAGGGGAACGGTAGCACGGGCCATTGATCTACAACATAGATATGCAAATACCATCAGGACTAAGTTCATGATAAATTAAGTTCAATTAATCAAATTACTTAAGAACTCCCACTTAAATAGACATCCCTCAAGTCATCTAAGTGATACGTGATCCAAATCAACTAATCCATGTCCGATCATCACGTGAGATGGAGCAGTCATCAATGGTGAACATCTCTATGTTGATCATATCTACTATATGATTCACGTTCGACATTTCGGCCTCAAGTGTTCCGAGGACATGTCTGTACATGCTAGGCTCGTCAAGTTTAATCCAAGTATTACGCATGTGCAAAACTGTCTTGCACCTGTTGTATGTGAACGTAAACTCTATCACACCCAATCATCACGTGGTGTCTCAACACGAAAAACTGTAGCAACGGTGCATGCTCAGGGAGAACACTTTTACCTTGAAATTTAGTGAAGGGATCATCTTATAATGTGATACATCTCTGACGTATCTATAATTTATGAAGTATTCATGCCATGTTTATAACAATTTTATGTGGTTTTGGTATGATTTGATTAGAACTAACCTGGATTGACGCTATTTTCAGCAGAACTACTGTGGTGTCGTTTTTTGTGCAGAAATAAAAGTTCTCAGAATGGGCTGAAAATTTACGGAGAATATTTTTGGAAAATATAAAAATACTGGAGCGAAAAGATACCAGGGGAGTCCCGGGGTAACCACAAGGGTGGGGGGCGCCCCCACCCCCTAGGGCGCGCCCCTACCTTGTCATCGCCTCGCGGGCCCCCTTGACTTGTCCTCGACGCCAACACCTCCTATAAATCCCAAAAACCTCAGAAATAAACTTGGATCGGGAGTTCCGCCGCCGTAAGCCTCTGTACCCACAAAAAAACAATCTAGGCCTTCTCTGGCACCCTGCCGGAGGGGGCCATCACCACCAGAGGCCATGGAGGACGATCCCGGAGGGGGCCAACATAGGGTCCTTCCCATTTGGAGAGGAGTTTTCCTGCAAAGAATCTGAAATGAGAGTTGTAAAAAGAACATATTCTCCAACTTTGAACTCACGCTTTTGGATTCTTTTATCATGCAATCTTTTAACTTTTCCTTTAAATAACTTGGAATTTTCATAAGCTTGGGTTCTCCATTCATCTAATGAGCTAATATCAAATAACCTCTTCTCACCAGCAAGTTTGAAATCATAGTTGAGTTCTTTAATTGCCCAATAAGCTTTATGTTCTAACTCAAGAGGCAAATGACAAGCTTTTCCATAAACCATTTTATAAGGAGACGTACCCATAGGATTTTTATATGTTGTTCTATAAGCCCAAAGTGCATCATCTAATTTCATAGAGCAATTCTTCCGGGTCCTATTGACGTTCTTTTGTAAAATTAATTTTATTTCTCTATCGCTAAGTTCAACTTGATCACTAGATTGAGGATGATAGGGTGATGCAATTCTATGGTTAACATCATACTTGGCAAGCATTTTACGGAAAGCACCATGACTAAAGTGTGAACCACCTTCAGTCATTAAATATCTAGGGACTCCAAACCTTGGGAAAATAACTTCTTTAAGCATTTTAATAGAGTGTTGTGATCAGCACTACTAGTTGGAATATCTTCTACCCACTTAGTAACATAATCAACAGCAACCAAAATATGAGTATACCCATTAGAGGAAGAAAAATGTCCCATGTAATCAAATCCCCAAACATCAAATCGTTCAACAACAAGTGAATAATTCATAGGCATTTCTTGACACTTACTGATATTACCTATTCTCTGACATTCATCACAAGATAAGACGAACTTACGAGCATCCTTGAAGAGAGTAGGCCAATAAACCCATATTGCAATACCTTGTGAGCAGTTCTGTCTCCCGCATGATGTCCTCCATAAGCTTCGGAGTGACATTTCCATAGGATTTGTCCATGTTCATGCTCAAATACACAACGTCTAATAATACCATCTACTCTTTCTTTATAAAGATGTGGGTCATCCCAAAAGTAATGTCTTAAATCATAGAAGAATTTTTTTTCTTTTGTTGGTACGTGAAACTAGGTGGTAAATATTTAGCAACAATGTAATTAGCATAGTCAGCATACCAAGGTGTACTGTTAGAAACATTTATTGCAGCTAACTGCTCATCAGGAAAGCTATCATCAATACGTAGTGGGTCATCAAGAACACTTTCAATCCTGGACAAGTTATCAGCTACGAGGTTCTCCGCTCCTTTTCTAACGTTGATATGCAAATCAAATTCTTGTAGCAAGATAACCCATCGAATAAGCCTAGGTTTGGCATCTTTCTTTTACATAAGATACTTTATTGCAGCATAATCCTTTAAAGATTGCATCATCCATAGCAATTGTGTGATGTCTACTACGCAACTTTATTGTTGTAGACACGTGTTGGGCCTCCAAGCGTAGTGTTTTGTAGGACAGTAGCAATTTTCCCTCAAGTGGATGACCTAAGGTTTATCAATCTGTGGGAGGTGTAGGATGAAGATGGTCTCTCTCAAACGACCCTGCAATCAAATACAAGAAATCTCTTGTGTCCCCAACACACCAAATACAATGGCAATTTGTATAGGTGCACTAGTTCGGCGAAGAGATGGTGATACAAGTGTAATATGGATGGTAGAAATATAATTTTATAATATGAATAAATAAAAACAGCAAGGTAGAAAATAGTAAATGGGCACAAAAACGGTATTGCAATGCTTGAAAATGAGGCCTAGGGTCCGTACTTTCGCTGGTGGAATCTCTCAACAGTGCTAATATAATTGGATCATATAACCACCCCTGAAAGTGCGATGAAGAATCACTCCAAAGTTCCTATCTAGCAGAGAACATAAGAAGAAATTGTTTGTAGGGTACGAAACCACCTCGAAGCTATTCTTCCCGATCAATCTATCCAAGAGTTCGTACTAAAATAACACAAAATAATTTCCGATTCATAATACTCAATCCAACACAAAGAACCTCAAAGAGTACCCCAAGATTTCTACCGGAGAAACAAAGACAAGAACGTGCATCAACCCCTATGCGTAGATTATCTCAATGTCACTTCGGGAATCCGCGAGTTGAATGCCAAAACATATATCAAGTGAATCAATACGATACCCCATTGTCACCACGAGTACTCACATGCAAGACATATATCAAGTGCTCTCAAATCCATAAAAGTATTCAATCTGATAACAAGGAAATCTCAAAGGGAAAACTCAATTCATCACAACAAGATCGAGAGGGGAAAATACCATATGATCCGACTATATTAACAAAGCCCGCGATACATCAAGATCGTGATATCTCAAGAACAAGAGAGAGATAGATAGATAGATAGAGAGAGAGAGATTAAACACATAGCTACTGGTACAAACCCTCAACCCTGAGGGTGAACTACTCCCTCCTCATCGTGGTGGCCACCGCAATGATGAAGATGGCCACCAGAGATGATTCCCCCTCCGGTAGGGTGCTAGAACAGGGTCTAGATTGGTTTTTGGTGGCTACAGAGGCCTGCAGCGGCGGAACTTCTGATCTAGGTTAACCCCGAGGGTTTTTGGAATATTTGGGGTTTTATATAGTAAAGAGGGGGTGCGGGAGGCCACCGAGGTGGGCACAACCCAACTGGGCGCGCCTGGGGCCCCAGGCGCGCCCTAGTGGGTTGTGCCCCCCTTGAGTCACCCCCTAGGTGCTTCTCTGGCCCATTGGTGGTCTTCTGGTCCATAAAAAATCCGCAAAAAGTTTCACGGTGTTTGGACTCCGTTTGATATTGATTTCCCGCGATGTAAAAAATAAGCAAAAAAATAGCAACTAGCACTGGGCATTGGGTCAATAGGTTAGTCCCAAAAATGATATAAAGTTGCTATAAAATGATTATAAAACATCCAAGAATGATAATATAATGGCATGAATACTTCATAAAATATGGATACTTTGGAGACGTATCATTGTGCACAACAACTTGCAGCGGCTACATACTCGGGCTCGGTGGAGGAGAGAGACACAGAACTTTGCTTCTTTGAAGACCAACTTACCAAAGAGCGACCAAGGAATTGTCATCCTCCGGAAGTTGACTTCCTGTCCACAAAATCTCCTGCCCAATCCGAGCTCATATAGCCCATGAAATCAAAGCTTGCTCCTTCGGGGTACCATAGGCTAAAGTTTGGGGTATGAGCCAAATATTGAAAGATTCGCTTGACTGCCGCATAATGGCTTTCCCTAGGTGCGGCTTGAAACCGTGCACAAATTCTCACACTCAACATGATATCCGGTCTAGATGCACAAAGGTAAAGCAAGGATCCAATCATGGAGCGATATACCTTTTGATCCACCGCTTTACCATTGGGATCACTGCCAAGCTTGCATTTGGTGGGCATGGGAAACTTGACGGGCTTGACATCTTCAAGCTTGAATCTCTTGAGCATGTCTTGGGCACACTTGTCTTGGTTGATGAATGTTCCTTCTCTCCTTTGATTGACTTCGAACCCAAGAAAGAACTTCAACTCTCCCATCATAGACATCTCAAACTTCTCGGTCATTAGTGCGGCAAACTCATCATTGAAAGACTTGTTAGGAGAACCAAATATAATATCATCAACATATAGTTGGCATATGAACAAATCCCCTTTGACACTCTTAGTAAAAAGAGTGGGATCAATTTTCCCAATTTCAAACCCACGATCTTGCAACAACTCGATAAGGTGCTCATACCACGCACGTGGGGCTTGTTTAAGGCCATAGAGCACCTTCTTGAGCTTGTATACATGATTGGGGAGCTTGGGACCCTCGAATCCCAGAGGTTGTTTGACATATACCAACTCATTCAAAGGACCATTAAGAAATGCACTTTTCACATCCATTTGTTGCAACTTAAAATCATGATGAGATCCATATGGAAGCAACATGCGAATTGATTCGAGAAGAGCAATGGGGGCAAAGGTTTCACCGTAGTCAATACCCTCGACTAGGGAGTAGCCTTGTGCCACCAATCTTACCTTGTTTCGAACAACCAGCCCGTTTGCATCTTGCTTGTTCTTGAAGATCCATTTGGTTCCAATGACATTGTGTTCCTCCATTGGCCTTGGAACTAATTCCCACACTTAGTTGACATTCAAGGCAATCCTCATCATCAAGCGCCTTGGGGTTCAACACACAAAACAAACGCGTGATGCTCACAAAAGTTTGACAATTGTTTATGAGTAGTTACCCTTTTCTTCAACTTCCAAGCACATTCTCCATGACATGTTGTTGACGCTCGAGCTTGGAAGCCACCTTGGCGGCACGGCGCTCCAAGAGTTCCTCAATAGGCATTTGAGGATCATCATTTTGTTCATCTTGAGAACTGTCTTGATCTTTCCCTTGATCTTGGGAAGCCTCTTGATCTTGAGCTTTCTCAGAATCATGAACTTGATCTTGGGCATCACTTGGTGCAACACCATCATCATGAGGTTGATCTTGCCCTTGATCTTGTTCACTTAGTTGAGGGTCTTCACTTTGTTCTTCGGAAGCGTGTGGGTCTTGGGTTGGTGATGGATCCACTTGAGTAGAGCATTGTCCTTCTCCCTTTGGCCACAAGGGGTTCCTCAATTGGGAGTATTTGACCAATCCCCATTCTTTTTATGGCTTGAGGAGGAATTTCATCACCAACATCACAAAGACCACTTTTCTCCACTTGGAGCCATTATTTTCATCAAACTCCATGTTACACGTCTCCTCAATTAGTCTGGTGGACTTTTTGAGGACACAATAAGCATGAGAGTTTGTAGCATAACCAACAAATATGCCCTCTTGGGCTCTAGGTCCAAATTTAGACAAACGAGCACCTTTCTTGAGAATGAAACACTTACACCCGAGCACACGGAAGTACTTGAGGTTGGGCCTGTTACTGGTAAGAATCTCATACGGGGTCTTGTTCAAGACTTTGCGGAGGTAGAGCCGATTGGAAGCATGACATGTGGTGTTGGTGGCTTCAGCCGAAAAGTTTTACAGAGATCTGAATTCAACCATCATGGTCTTTGCCGCATCCATCAACGTCCGGTTCGTTCTCTGCACGCCGCCATTTTGTTGAGGGGTATAGGGTGCGACATATTTGTGCTTGATCCCCTCATCACTAAGAAACTCATCCAGGGTGTAGTTCTTGAACTCGGTACCGTTGTCACTTCTAATCATCAATTTATTTGCTTCATGTTGACGTTGTGCTTCATTAGCAAAGTTGATGATGGTTTGTTGGGTCTCACTCTTCCCCTTGAAGGAGTATTGTCGGTGTCAAAACCGGCGGATCTCGGGTAGGGGGTCCCGAACTGTGTGTCTAGGCGGATGGTAACAGGAGACAAGGGAAACGATGTTTTACCCAGGTTCGGGCCCTCTTGATGGAGGTAAAACCCTACGTCCTACTTGATTAATATTGATCATATGGGTAGTACAAGAGTAGATCTACCACGAGATCAAGGAGGCTAAACCCTAGAAGCTAGCCTATGGTATGATTGTTATCTGTTGTCCTATGGACTAAAACCCTCCGGTTTATATACACCGGAGAGGGCTAGGGTTACACAGAGTCGGTTACAATGGTAGGAGATCTACATATCCGTATCGCCAAGCTTGCTTTCCACGCCAAGGAAAGTCCCTTCCGGACACGGGACAAAGTCTTCAATCTTGCATATTCATAGTCCAGGAGTCCGGCTGAAGGTATAGTCCGGCCATCCGGACACCCCCTAATCCAGGACTCCCTCAGTAGCCCCTGAACCAGGCTTCAATGACGACGAGTCCGGCGCGCAGATTGTTTTCGGCATTGCAAGGCGGGTTCCTCCTCCAAGTACTTCATAGAAGATTTTGGACACAAAAGACAGTGTCCGGCTCTGCCAAATAAGTTTCCACATATTGCCATAGAGAGAATAGTATTTGCACAAATCTAATCTGCTGACGTATTCCGTAGCGTGACATCACACTACGGCCAAGCCTTTATTCGAATCGTTTTTACTCCCCCACCTCGGTGCGTTTTGCGAGGCGGTTTCCTTGGCACGTCTTATCAAAGTAGAGATCGTGTCCCCTTTATTTACGGGATTCTCATCAATACGGACGTGGGTAACCCAATCGTGCCCGTTGGCACGTCTTCTCGATTAAAGGCGAGTCCCAAATGGTTACGGGGAGGGCCCTTGGTATTCAACCTCTTATAAAGAGACCAAGGCCTTACTCCTTTCTTTCAATCTCAAACGATTTCGCCCTTCGCCTCGAGTTCCAACACCCAAGGCTGCAAATTTCGGGCGCTTCGGATCTTCGACAATGTCCGGTTCCGACCTTCGAGGCCGATGGGTGCCCTCTTCCATTACGGAGGAGGACGTGCTAAAGCTGAGAGAGGCCAGGTTCTTGACCGGCAAAATCTCGCATAGGTTGCCTGCTCAAGGGCAGGTCATTCCAACTCCCAGGCCTGGTGAGAGTGTAGTGTTCATGTCTCACTTCCTTCGGGGGCTAGGCTTCCCAATGGATCCCTTCGTGAGGGGGCTCATGTTTTATTATGGATTGGAATTTCACGACTTAGCTCCGGAGTCCATCCTCCACATTTCCTCTTTCATCGTCGTGTGTGAAGCCTTCCTCCGTGGTAATCCTCACTTCGGACTATGGCTCAATACCTTTAAAGTAGTGCCGAAGATGATCGAGGGGCGGCATGCAGAGTGCGGAGGCGCTGTTATAAGCAAGAATGCTGATGCTCCATGGCTCGAGGGTTCTTTTCAAGAGGAGTCCAGCTTATGGCAACGAGAGTGGTTCTATATCACCGCTCCCAGGGGCACCAAGTGGGTGGCGCCACCTGCCTTTCGCTCGGGTCCCCCACCACAGCTAGTATAATGGGTCAATAAAGGACTAGACTGGGGGTCATCCAAGGACGTGCCCTTGTTGCAGGGCCGCATCAGGGATCTCTTAGAAAGAGACCTCAGCCTGGTCAAAGTGACGCAGGTCATGCTGATCCGCCGAACCCTGCCCGGCAAACGTCGCCCCCTTCGCCTGTGGGAGTTTAATCCGAAGGGACCGCGAGCTCTCCAGCATTTCATGGGCGCAACACCCGCGGAGATGTATAAATTGTTCTTCGGATCACAAGCAACGTGTCCGGACTTGACCGAGGACGCAGGTCTGAGCTGCAATCGCCCGGATACTCAAGTAAGTAGCCTTGTGCCCGGACTCGCTATCCGTATATTGGTCATAAAACTTGCCTCTAAAGAGCTGTTCTTTAAACAGGAGTGGATAGCCAAAGCAAAGCTTATCAGGTGTCTGGCTCCCCTCCCCGAGACCACGCCGGATCCCGTGCTGGTCAGGATGTTGAAGATTGTGCCTTTGGAGGAAAGCAAGGGAGGGGACAAGGAAACTACGACCTCCTCGAAGGAGGCTGTTCGGAGGGAAGGAATTGAAAATTCCTCTCCTCAGGGGAAGAAGATGACCGCCTCTGAAGACCCGGAGACCATGGCCTCAAAACGGGGGAAGAAATCCTCGTTAGAGGGTCCTGCGCCGGGGGATACCTCGGCCGAATTATGCCCTCAAGGGGGTCAGCCCTCCACCGAGCCGTAAGTAGAGAGAGATTTTTCTTTGAGAAGAATCCTTGTTTTATATCTGAGAAGAGTAACCGAAAATTTACCTTGTAGTTCGGACCTTAGCCCTTCTCAGCAGAGCTCGTCTTCGGGGGATCTTCTTCCGGAGATGATGGAGAGCGGAATGCCTCCCCCTGCCGAACCGCCTAGAGAGGCGGGCTACCCTGAGGTATCGTCGCGGAGGGTTTCTCCGAATTCGGCAGGGCCGGAAGGCAGCCGTATGGCCCCCCAAGGCTCTCCGCACCCGTCCTTCGAAAAAGGCCATAGGACGAGTCCGGCACCGTCCGGTGCGCGGTCGGAGGAGCTGAAGGATCTGCTAGGGCGAGCATCTATCTCAGAGAAGCACCGTGCATTGATGGGCACGGTGATTGAAAGGATTTCGTCCGCGGAAAGCGGATTGCACGAGGCCGTCAGAAGTTTACTGACGGGTTTTGAGGTACGTGGAATAACGCACCTTTTTGACAGTTGCGCATATATAAAATGCGCCCTATGTAGATAGTAACCCCTGAGACTCTGTGCATTGTCAAAAGTCACGGCGCGCAGAGGATCATAACCCCAGGTCTAAAATGCCACCTTTGTGTGTAGGTGGCGAAGTGTCCGGCATCCAGCCGGACTGATGAATTTGCCGAGCTAAAGCGGCAACTTGACGTGGCAGATGCCGACATCGTGCTTGTTAACAAGCGGCTTGACGAGGCACAAGGTATGTAATCCCTCCGGTGGCACCTGGTAAAGAGGAGCTTTTTATGCCATTATCTTACAGTGTGTGTGCTTGACGCAGACGGTGCTGCTGCCATGGAGAGTCTTCGGGCGAAACTTGCCCGAGCCACGGAGCAAGCCAGAAAAAGTGATGCGGCTGCCGGGAAGGCCCTTGAAGAGCTGAGAGACGAACAGGCTGCTCACTGCCAAAGCAAGAAAGAGATGGCCGAGATGGCCTTGAAGCTGAAGAGCGCTGCTGACCGTTGCAAGCTTCCTGAAAAAGAAGACCGAGCGGAACAGACGGACTTGGAGAAGGCCGTTGCCGATGCCAAGGATGCTCGCTCTGCGATGAGAGCTGCGAAGGAGGAGCTGCGTAAGGCCGAAGAGATCGCGGCTGGAAAGCCCTTTATGCCGCGGAGGAAGTTTTGTGATCCTAAGCATGCTCCGTTGGACCGGTTGTGGAGAATGGCGGACACCTATCTGGATTTGGCAGCGAGTGCTGCTGATGTGACCGAACACTTTCGAGATCAAGAAGATCGCGAAGTGGAAAAACTCTTCTGGTCGTAGTTCCACAATCCAAAGCATCCACTGTCAGTGGCCGATCGTCTGGCCGAATGGGCCGAGCTGAATAGGTTGTCCGGACTCGCCATGAAGTGTGTCATGAGTCATCTGTGGCCGGAGAGTTCGGAGGCGAAAAGTTATTTCAGCTTGATGCAGCAGTTCCTTGGTGCGGTGCCGCGCATTAATGCAATGAAGAGGTCAACATACATAGAGGGTGCATGGATGGCTCTTGCCCGTGTCAAGACATACTGGGTGGAGATGAAGACCACCATTGTTGCATCACGAGATTCGGACGAAAGCCGAGTACCTGCCGAGCACTATTTTCATGAAGTCCTTCAAGGCGCTCATGTAATAGAGACGCAGTGCTCGAAGGATGCTATGTTTGAATAGCATATTTTATTGTAAAACAATATTTTGATAAATTGTAGAAGTTTTTTATACTTGTGCCTTCAAGTATTTGTAACACCTCCTGTGCGGCCGTTTTAATATATATATATAATCTGAAAGATGGCAGTCGTCGGCTTCAGCCCCCACGCAAATAGTGCGGGGGTGCTCGCAGAAGGCGCATTTTCACACTTGATCCAACGTCTTGGTCCTACAAAGGAGGTGATAGTGCAGCGAGCTAGGCAATCGGACTATAATGCTTTATCACTTTCACTTAGCCATAGGAGCTTGATAGTGAGACTACTTAGATAGCCCCTGGTGGCGCCTGCGCTCACCCGAATTCGGGGCGCGTATGTGCCTGGCCGGGAAACGACCCTTCGTTAATGCGGAGGATTGCTATAGATTCCGGTAAGTCATCGAGTGGTTGACCAGTCTCACGCTATATCATGACAGTAAGTTTTCGGCTTTCTCTACTGAGGTGCTCGCCTGGCCGAACCGGGGCATAATCGCAGTAGTTCTCCTGGTGCCGCCTTAGCCGATAGAGCGGAACGTAAGGCAGCAAAACATAGGAGCCGGGCAACCCAACATTTGACCAAAGACATGATTCGGAGCTAATGCATATAAGGCCAAACTCGCGACGCCGAACACTCCCTAAGGTATTCGGTCTTTATGAGTGCGGGCAGGACAACGCCCTTAGTTATAAGCCCCTAGTGTCCAGGTACACACAAAATCCTGACGTGGCCACATGCCAAGACGCCAGCCTCCTCCTTGATTATACCGAAAAACCGGAGGATGTGTATCAACAAGAGACAATAAAAAAGGTTTACGCAGGGTCTTAATCTAAAAAGAATCCTTGGAACGGATCCCTGCTGCACGTCTGCGCCTGTGTCTCCGTTGTGCCGTATCCTGGACGGGCACAGCACGGTGTTCATCTATAAAAGAGAGGAACTTAGTTGCAAAAAGTCGTGCCGAACAGAAGTTATACTAAATAAACAAAGTATAAATTGAAATGGGTAAAACTGAGCTTGATTGTCTCGTATTTTATATGCGCGGAGCCCCTAGCACAGGGGTATACGGCTATTAAGCTTTTATCAATTATATGTTTATGCCGGACTCGTCTAGCCGTGTATTTGGTCTTGACGACCTGTTTGGATGTTTTGGCTGGTGAAGCCGTTTTATTGTGGGGCTGTTAAGGCAGCCGCACAATCTTTCGCGTGGGGGGGGGGGCGCGTTCCATGTTTCCCTTTAGTTAGATGATGCCACGTGGACCGGGCATCTTAAGCGTAAGAGATGCATAATGTGGTATTGCGTTAAAGCGGGCGAAAGCTTCGCGTCCCAGTAGTGCTTGATAGCTACTTGAGAATGGGACGATGTGAAAAGTTAGCTTTTCGCGACGGAAGTTATCGGGGGAGCCGAACATAACTTCTAGCCGGAGAAAACCCATGCAATGGGTATCCGGACCTGGCATTACCCCTTGAAAGGAGGTTTTGCTGTGGCGAATTTTTGTTGGGTCTATCCCCATGTGGCGGATTGTGTCCTGATATATCAGGTTTAGACCACTACCGCCGTCCATCAGGACATTTGTAAAGTGGAGTCCACCGATTATTGGATCGAGTACCAAGACAGTCCAGCCTGCGTTCCTGATACTTCTAGAGTAATCCAGATGATCGAAGGTGATTGGTTTTGACAACCAGTGGCGAGACTCTATGTTTACAGGCTTGAATCCTGCTGGAAATTCATGGTCCAAAACCTCATCGGTGAAACATAGGGGGTGTGCGGCACCCCTGTATCTGGGTGTGTCGTGATGTTCGGATACTAGTTGTGTTGCATTGCTTACGAGAGCTTGCTTTCTTGGCCCATAGATAGATCTGGTTGGGCCATCTTTTTGATGCGAATCCTTAAGTGGATCGCATGCCGGCTTGTGTGCGGCACCGTTTGCCGCTCTATGCTGGCCATGGGGTCGTCTATCCGACCTGGTGGCATTCTTATTTTTTGATTGCGGGGGTTCTACGGCTTCTTCGTCAAATTCAGGCAGTAGCTTTCGCTTCGGATAGCTTTTGGTGTGGCGACTGCCATCGTATTTGTCTGCGGTGTTGAGTACTTTGCTCCATCTGATTCTGGGTGCATCTTCCACAGTCTTGAGCTTCCGCTTCTGCTTTTTCAGGCTACGTGCAATGGCAACGAGCCTTCGGTGGAGGTTCTTCTGCTCCATTACCTTGTCCGGCGTAAGGTCGTCCGGAATGCCGTTCTAACCGGGGGAGAGTTGTTCGGTTTGTTTATCCAAGTTTCCCTGTTTGTCATCCGATGGTTCGTCCTGCTCTATGGTTGGATCTGTGTGGCTGTTGTCTTTATCGAGGCGGGGCTTGGAGCGGCGTTTACGTCGCCGCTTTGATTGCTTTTCGAGAGAACGATCCCTCGTTGCATCCCTGTGTTCCTCGTCGTTGCTTCCTTTAGGTGTGTCCACCATGTACACATCATGAGATGAGGTGACTGTCCAGTGCCCTATAGGCGTTGGTTCATGTGCGTCTCCTACATCGTCGTCCATACCGTCGATGTCTTCGGAGTCGAAATTGAGCACGTCGTTTAAATTATCGACAGTGGCTACCATGTGGGTGGTGGGTGGGCTTTGAATTTCTTCATTGTCCGTATCCCAACCTTGCTGGCCGTAGTCCGGCCAGGGCTCTCCTGATAAAGAGAGAGATTTTAGTGACTTCAGAATGTCGCCGAAGGGCGAGTGCTGAAAGATGTCCGCGGCGGTGAACTCCATGATCGGCGCCCAATCGGATTCGATCGGCAGGGGCGCGGAGGGCTCGGAGTCCGGAGAGGAGTCCAGCCCCTTGGAATCACGGGCCTTGCGGAGTGCGGGGCTGGTGTTCGGCTCGATCGCCGTTGGGAGCACAGCCCCCGAGGCGGCGTCCAACCACTCATCCTCGGTCGGCGCAGTGGGCTCCGAATTAAGGGTCGGAACCGATGCGTGTGCGGCCTCCAGGGCACTGTTCGGCGGCAGAGCTAGATCATGCCCATCATGACAGTGCGGCGCGCTCGGCTGTGGCTCGAATCCGTCGAAGATCAAGTCCCCGCGGGCGTCGGCCGTGTAGTTTAAACTTCCAAACCTGACCTGATGGCCAGGGGAGTAGCTTTCGATCTGCTCCAGATGGCCAAGTGAATTGACCCGCAGTGTGAAGCCACCGAAGACGAAGATCTGTCCGGGGAGAAAAGTCTCACCCTGGACTACATCGCTATTGATGATCGGAGGAGCCATCGGGCCTAAAAGTGACGACACAGAGGAACTCTCAATGAAAGCACCAATGTCAGTGTCAAAACCGGCGGATCTTGGGTTGGGGGTCCCGAACTGTGCGTCTAGGCGGATGGTAACAGGAGACAAGGGACACGATGTTTTACCCAGGTTCGCGCCCTCTTGATGGAGGTAAAACCCTACGTCCTGCTTGATTAATATTGATGATATGGGTAGTACAAGAGTAGATCTACCACGAGATCAAGGAGGCTAAACCCTAGAAGCTAGCCTATGGTATGATTGTTATGTGTTGTCCTACGGACTAAAACCCTCCGGTTTATATAGACACCGGAGAGGGCTAGGGTTAGACAGAGTCGGTTACAATGGTAGGAGATCTACATATCCGTATCGCCAAGCTTGCCTTCCACACCAAGGAAAGTCCCTTCCGGACACGGGACGAAGTCTTCAATCTTGCATCTTCATAGTCCAGGAGTCCGGCTGAAGGTATAGTCCGGCCATCCGGACACCCCCTAATCCAGGACTCCCTCAAGTATACCCATGTATATCTTGAGTAGACATCCACAATCACCAAGCAATACTTTCTTCCACCAAGACTATCTAAGGATGGAGGACCAAAGAGATCCATGTGAAGGAGCTCCAAGGGCCTCTTCGAGTAGATGATAGTCGAGGGTCGATGAGCCGTCTCATGTAACTTTCCTTCAATACAAGCACTGCAATCACGATCTTTGGCAAAACTCACATTTGTTAGTTCACAGACGTGGTCCCCTTGGAGGAGACTTTGCAAAGATCTCATGTTGACATGGGCTAGTCGGCGATACCAAAGCCAACCCACATCAACCATAGCCATTAGGCAAGTCGCGGTCTTAGAGGGTCGCTCCGAAAAGTTCACCACATAGAGACCGTTCTCGACATGCCCAACAAAGGCTACTTTAAGAGTCTTGTTCCACAAAAGGGCCACGGTATCAAGATCAAAGAATGTTGCAAACCCCATAAGTGCAAGTTGATGAATGGAAAGCAAATTTTATGCAAGGGACTCAACAAGCATGACCTTCTTAATAGATAAATCTTGAGAGATCACCACCTTGCCAAGTCCCAATACCTTAGAAGTTGATGCATCACCGAGTTGGACATGGGTGGGGATAGATGGAATTGGATGCACATCCACCACCAAGTACTTGCTCCCGGCCATATGATTTGTTTCTCCACTATCGAGCAACCATGACACCCCATCGGAATCAAACTCCTACAAGAGATCAAAGCTTGGATTTAGGTGCCCATATTCGAATGGGTCCTTTGATGTTAGTAACAAGGGTATTAGGAAACCAAAAAGATCTTTCAATGTACTCATAAGAAGAACCAACAAAATTGGCATAAGCATGCCCATCACTAGCACGGCATAAAACATAAGAGGGGTTAAAGTCGCCGGCTTTGTTAGTAGGCGCAGTTTTGCCCTTCTTGGCATTACCACCCAATTCTGTGTTCTTCTTCTTCT
Organism: Aegilops umbellulata; assembly: GCA_032464435.1. Classification (NCBI taxonomy): domain Eukaryota; kingdom Viridiplantae; phylum Streptophyta; class Magnoliopsida; order Poales; family Poaceae; genus Aegilops; species Aegilops umbellulata. Next base: position 247,126,797 of record CP136058.1, on the reverse strand, counting down.
CTTGAGCATCCTCACCTGCCTTGACAAAGGTTTTCTTGAGCAGGAGAGTTTGCTTGGTCCTCTTCTTCTTCTTCTTTGACTTGGGTACAAACCCAAGTCCTTCCTTTCCCACAACTTCCTTTTGATTGCTCAAAAGGTCATTGAGGTTCTTCTCGCCTTGTATGCAAGTCACAGGGCCCTTCTCAAGTTACTCTTTCAACTTGGCATTTTCTTCCATAAGATGCACATGCTAACAACAAGGGTTTAGCATGGGCATTATCAATTAGAACGAAAGGAGGACACATGGAAATGTCCTTGGTTAGCTTCATTTGGAGTTGATCATGAGACTACTTGAGAGAAGCATGAACACCCTTCAAGACCTTGTGAGCCTTGTCAAGTGTATCAAACTCTTCCTTGAGTATATCATGGCCAACCCCAAGTGCAACTTTCTCGGATTTAAGCATGCGAGTAAGAACAATAGCATGATCAAGATATTTTTGCAATTTAGCATGATCAACATTGTGTGACTCCTCAAGAGCCAAACGAAGACCTCGTTCTTCCTCTAGAGCAATGGAAAGATCCACAATCTCATCGGCATAGTCACGACTATGCCCCTCCAACTTGGATATAGTATCCTCATGTGACTCAATGATATCATTGGCCTCACCAAGTTGTTCCGAGAGAGCAACAAAGTGCTTCTTGGAATCACCTTTGAGCTTACTCACGAACTTGGTAAACTCATTCTCATCAACCTTCACCACCTCACTATCATCAACACAATTTAACAATGAAGGTGTAGTAATGATGGTGGTTTTGATGTTATGGGTTACCTTGTTGATACCTTTATCCATGAGACACATGGCAATGGTTTTCTTGTTGGGGGCACTGAAGAGAGACACCTTGGAGGGGGATGATGTGGCAATGGCCACGATTGTCGTTTGATACGTCTTCAACGTATCTATAATTTTTGATTGTTCCATGCTATTATATTATCTGTTTGGGATGTTTTATATGCATTAATATGCTATTTTATATTATTTTTGGGACTAACCTGTTAACCTAGAGCCCAGTGCCAGTTCCTGTTTTTTCCTTGTTTTTGAGTTTCGCAGAAAAAGAATACCAAACGGAGTCCAAATGGAATGAAACCTTCGCGATGATTTTCTTGGACCAAAAGACAACCAGGAGACTTGGAGATGAATTTGGAGGAGCCACGAGGAGGCCACAAGGACAGAGGGTGTGCCCAGGGGGGTAGGGCGCACCCCCCACCCTTGTGGGCCCCTTGTGACTCTCCTGACCTAATTCTTTCACCTGTATATTCCAAAATATCCCCAAACCACCAGAGGCATCCACGAAAACACTTTTCCAGTGCCACAACCTTCTGTACCCATGAGATCCCATCTAGGGACCTTTTCTGGCACCCTACCGGAGGGGGATTCGATCACCGAGGTCTTCTACATCAACCCTATTCCCTTCTGATGAAGCATTAGTAGTTTACCACAGACCTACGGGTCCATAGCTAGTAGCTAGATGGCCTCTTCTCTCTCTTCGATTCTCAATACCATGTTCTCCTCGATGTTCTTGTAGATCTATTCGATGTAATACCTTTTTGCGGTGTTTTTGCCGAGATCCGATGAATTGTGGATTTATGATCAGCTTATCTATGAATATTATTTGAATCTTCTCTAAATTCTTTTATGCATATTTGATATCTTTGTCATTCTCTTCGAACTATCGGTTTGGTTTGGCCAACTAGATTGGTTTTTATTGCAATGGGAGAAGTGCTTAGCTTTGGGTTCAATCTTGCGGTGTCCTTTCCCAGTGACAGTAGGGGCAGCAAGGCAAGTATTGTATTGTTGCCACCGAGGATAAAAAGATGGGGTTTTCATCATATTGCTTGAGTTAATTCCTCTACATCATGTCATCTTACTTAATGCGTTACTCCATTCTTTATGAACTTAATACTCTAGATGCATGTTGGATAGCAGTCGATGTGTGGAGTAATAGTAGTAGATGCAGAATCGTTTCAATCTACTTGACACAGGCGTGATGCCTATATTCATGATCATTGCCTTAGATATCGTCATAACTTTGCGCTTTTCTATCAATTGCTCGGTAGTAATATGTTCACCCACCGTATTATTTGCTATGTTGAGAGAAGCGTCAAGTGAAACCAATGCCCCCCGGGTCTATTTTCATCATATTAGTTTCCGATCTACTATTTTTTCAATCTTTTAATTTCCGATCTATAAACCAAAAATGCCAAAAATATTTACTTTATCTTTTATCTATCTCTATCATATCTCACTTTTGCAAGTAACCGTGAAGGGATTGACAACCCCTTTATCACGTTGGGTGCAAGTTGTTTGATTGTTTGTGCAGGTATTCAGTAATTTGTCCGTTATCTCCTACTGGATTGATACCTTGGTTGTCAAACCGAGGGAAATACGTATCTCTACTTTGTTGCATCACCCTTTCCTCTTCAAGGAAAAAACCAACGTCGGCTCAAGAAGTAGCATCGTTGCCATTCCTTCACCACTTGTATCTTCATCAGCATCATCAGAGGCATACTCTTCATGTGCCACCAAGCCCTTTGGAGGTATCTTCTTCGTGAAGTTGTTCTTGCTTGGGAAAGACTTGGCTTTGTCTTTGCGAACGAGTTTGCCATCGTTGTCTTCCCTCTTCTTATAAGGACACTCTGCTACGAAATGGCTCACGTTGCCGCAATTGTAGCAAGTCCTCACTCATTGCTTGTTCTTTGAGCCACTTGAGTTGTTCTTTGAAAATTCGGGCCTTGAGTTTCTCTTGTTGCCCCAAAATTGCCTTGACGCAAGAGCGATGTGCTCATGGTAAGCATATTTGGTGTCTTCAGGGCAACTCTCTTCTTCTTCCTCCTCTTCTTCTTCCGGAATGGCCTTGGCCTTCAAGGCAAGGGTGGGAGAGGCTTTCTTTGTCTGGACATGGGTAAGAGCATTGTCGGCGGTCTTGTTCATGATGTTCATGGCAATAAAACTCATCCAACACCTCACTTGAAGACAAGGTATGGAAATCCGACCTTTGAAAAATCACAGAGGACATGGCCTTGTTGAAAGGCATGATGGCCTTGAGAAACTTGCGATTGATCCAATTCTCATCAGTATCCTTGCTTCCATGGTCTTGGAGAGCAACCGCAAGAGTAGTCACCCTCTGGTAGAGATCACGTGGGTCCTCATCTTCTAGCATCACGAACTCATCAGCCTCATCAAAGACCACTTCAAAGTTGGACCATTGGATGCTTGACATCTCCTTGTACAAAGATATGATGTGTTCCCAACAACCCTTTGCACGAGCGAAGGGGCGCAGGTGAGATAGATATTCGGGAGAAACCACATCTTGGAGGATGAACAAGGCGGAGTGATTGTATTGATTGTCCACTTCTCGTCTTGGGGTGAGGTTGTTTGGATAATGCGGGTAGAAGCCTTGCTCAATGATTCTCCAAAGGTTTGTTGAGCTGTGATTCAAATGAGACTTTATGCAAAAAATCCAAATAGCAAAATAACCCTTAACAAGCTTAGGAGGAGGACCATGGTTGTTAATGCGAGGTGTAGGGACCGGTCCTCCATAGACCGGGGGAGGGGGAACCGAGGCAAAGGTTCCCGTCCCATTCATGTTTTAAGGGGAGGAGGTATGAGTACCTTTAGCCGCTTCCTTGCCAGAATTGTCCTCCAACTCCGATGTGGTGGGATTAACCACAAGGAAAGGATTGGGAGTAGTTTTCAACCCCTCAACTTATTCTTTAAACACGGATTTGACCTCGGTCATCATAGACGTCTTAAGTGAAGCCATGGCTTCATTTAAGTCGTTCCGAGTGATCAAAGTCAACTCCACGGCCTCGGGCACTTCTTCCTCGGTGTCAACCATACTCTTCGGGCGGTGAAACCCTTAATAAAGAGACGAGGCTCTGATACCAATTGAAAAGATCGATATGGTTGACTAGAGGGGGGTGAATAGGCAACCACCAATTTTTAGCTTTTCTTTACAAATTAGGTTAAGCAACAACAAGGTTGTCTAGATGTGCAACTAGGTGAGCAACCTATATGATGCTAACAACAACTACAACAAGTGTAAGCAAAGGATACAACACAGGTAAAGCTAGCACAAAGTAAAGGTATGAGATAACCACAAGTGGATCCAGTGAAGACGAGGATGTGTTACCGAAGTTCCTTCCCTTTGAGGGGAAGTATGTCTCTGTTGGAGCGGTGTGGAGGCACAATGCTCACCAAGAAGCAACTAGGGCCACTGTATTCTCCTCACGCCCTCACACGATACGAGATGTCGTGATTCCACTAGTGGTGCCCTTGAAGGTGGCGACGGAACCTTTACAAGCAAGGTTGGGGCAATCTCCACAACTTGATTGGAGGATCCCAACGACACCACGGAGCTTCACCACAATGGAATGTGGCTCCAAGGTGACCTGAACCTTCTAGGGTGCTCAAACACCCAAGAGTAACAAGATCTGCAAGGGATTAGTGGGGGGATCAAATTTCTCTTAGTGGAAGTGTAGATCGGGGCCTTCTCAACCAATCCCTAGAAAATCAACAAGTTTAATTGGCTAGGGAGAGAGATAGGGCGAAAATGAGCTTTTGAGCAATAGTGGAGTTTGGGTGGAGGAAGAGGTTAGTCTTCTTTGGGAAGAAGACCCCCTTTTACAGAGGGGGACAAATCCAACCGTAATGCACCTCTCAGCTCACAAGCAAACGGTACTACCGCTCCAGTAGCGGTACTACCGCTCCTTACAGGATGCACAGGAGATACGAAGAATAGGGGAGAAAACAGAGGAACGGGTAGTGGTAGCTGCGGTAGTAGGGGCGGTACTACCGCCTATAGGCGGTTCTACCGCTTCTACTACCGTTGTTACAACCGCCAGTTTTCTAGGGGCAAATGGGTAGCACGGTAGAGACCCTGAGGTACTACTGTAAAACCTGACACGAAAAATTGAGGCCCCAACCTCGAGCGGTAGTAGCAGCGGTACTACCGTCTATAAACGGTCTACCGCTGCTGCCCGCGGTAATACCGCTTGCAGCTTTCCGCCCCTTCTCCGGCACACACGAAGGACAACTCCAGTGAAGCAGAAAGAACGTACACATCAATGCTAGTTATATTCCACTTCTTTTTATGGCTAACCTACCATCTAGCTTGCCTGTATGGAACATCTATGGGAGGGAAATATATAGAACATATAAACCTTCAATGCATGAAATTTACTTAGGTTCTTTTTAGAGTGCGTGAATAGTCGATCCCTTGTCTATCTGACCTGCAGTGCTAAACCTTGAAGGGTCTTGCACTCCTTCTTTGATCAATCTTCAAGCATCCTCCTTTTCACGCCAATTCCATCTATCGACAAGCCTGATCCTCAATTTTGATCTAGGGTTTCTAAGAGCAAGATCAAAGGTGTTGGCAGCTGAGCGTTTGGGCTTTGGGAGGGGAATAAAGGTCCATGAGGTATATTAAAAGGGGTTTGGATGATGGTATACTATTCTACAACAACTAAACAAATGACTTACATAAATTAGTAGAATCGGACATAGTCCATAGCATAGTCGGGATTGTACAGTTTTATACAGGATTCTATGATTTGGATCGCGACTCAACATGGATTCTACCTGATTCGGATTCATAGTGGGATTTGGATCAACATGCTTTCATAGGGTCATGAAGTCGTAGGATTCTAGCAGTCGGGTCGGGATTCTAACTACCTTGCTTATGCTTGATAGTCTGAAATGCTCAACCGACACGATTAGTCCGCAAACACACTGTCATCAATCACCAATACCACTTAGGGAGAAATATGCCCTAACACTATGCAAGCACGAAAGTCAATAGTTATGCAATGAAAATACATCCTACTTATGGTGCATTATTCGGTGTTAGTTGTGCTTAATGCTTGTTTATGAGAATTTCCATTTCTTGGTTGGTTGCTTCTCAATCTATTTGCTAGCCTCCATTTATACTAAGTGGGAATACTACTTGTGCATCCAAAATCCTTAAACCCAGTTATGCCATATGAGTCCACCATACCTACCTATATGCGGTATTTCCGTGTCGTTCTAAGTAAATTTGTATGTGCTAACTCTAATTTTCAAAATGAATTTCGTTTTTGTGTGCCCGTACCGCTTATGAAGTGGCAGGGGGTGGCCAATATTTTTCCATGCTAGATGTGTTATTCTCAAGATGAGTGTTTATTCAATTGTCATTGCACGAGAGTGTGGCGGTAATAGGGATGCCCAGTCCCAAAATGAAAAATAAATTTACTTTATATTGTCAAATAATAAATTTCTTGGAAAGTGTTGGTACGGCAGGCACCCGTGGATACAGCTAGCCATGGATTGTGAAAGAATGGTGGAAAAAGGAATAAAATTTATTGTATGTTTGGGAACCGCCTATGATGTTTCTAGCATGGAAAGTATTGGGAACTGCTCGGTCGTTTTCTTTGACAGGAAAAGCATACCTCTCAAAATATTTTATCTCTCAATTTAAGCTTTGAGCTCTGGCACCTCTACAAATCTCTAATTCCCTCTACAAAGGGCCTATCTATTTACTTGATGCTATTTTTATTTTTATTTTTATTTGAGTCTCCATCTTATCTTATAAAGCACCAACTAGGGAGCACTATGATCATACTAGTGCATTGGATGTAGCTAATATTCGAATGTGTTTCGTGAATGGATCAATGATTGAGCATGATGGGCTAGGAATAGCTTTCTTTAGTGTTGATATTTTGAAAGACATGGTTGCTTGTTGATATGCTTGGGTATTGAAGTCTTCATGTCAATTATATACTATTGCTTTGAACCATCTACAAGTCCAAATGTCCATGCTACAAAAGAAAAAATGTGATGAACATGTTAAGCAACATTCCACATCAAAAATTCTGTTTTTATCATTACCTACTCGAGGACGAGCAGGAATTAAGCTTGAGGATGTTGATATGTCTCTAATGTATCTGTAATTTTTTATTGTTCATTTTGTTATATTATCATTCTTGGATGTTTTACCTTCATTTTATAGCAACTTTATATCATTTTTTGGGACTAACTTATTGACATAGTGCCCAGTGCCAGATGCTGTTTTTTGCTTGTTTTTTTATTTCATAGAATATTAGTACCAAATGAAGTTCAAATGCCATGAAACTTCTTGGAGATTTTTTTGGACGAGAAGAAAACTTGGGTGCCAATGAAGCACTAGGGGGAGGCTGATACGTCACCAACGTATCTATAATTTTTTATTGCTCCATGCTATATTATCTACTGTTTTGGACATTATTGGGCTTTATTATCCACTTTTATATTATTTTTGGGACTAACCTATTAACCGGAGGCCCAGCCCAGAATTGTTGTTTTTTGCCTATTTCAGAGTTTCGCAGAACAGGAATATCAAACGGAGTCCAAACAGAATGAAACCTTCGGGAACGTGATTTTTAGGAAGATTATGATCCAGGAGACTTGGACCCTACGTCAAGAAACAAAAGAGGAGGCCACGAGGTAGGGGGGTGCGCCCACCCCCCAGGGCGCGCCCTCCACCCTCGTGGGCCCCCTGTTGCTCCACCGACGTACTCCTTCCTCCTATATATACCTACGTACCCCCAAACGATCAGATACGGAGCCAAAAACCTAATTCCACCGCCGCAACCTTTTGTACCCACGAGATCCCATCTTGGGCCCTGTTCTGGAGCTCCGCCGGATGGGGCATCCATCACGGAGGGCTTCTACATCATCACCATAGCCTCTCCGATGAAGTGTGAGTAGTTTACCTCAGACCTTCGGGTCCATAGTTAGTAGCTAGATGGCTTCTTCTCTCTTTTTGGATCTCAATACACTGTTCTCCCCCTCTCTTGTGGAGATCTATTCGATGTAATCTTCTTTTTGCGGTGTGTTTGTTGAGACCGATGAATTATGGGTTTATGATCAAGATTATATATGAACAATATTTGAATCTTCTCTGAATTTTTTTATGTATGATTGGTTCTCTTCAAATTATCAGTTTGGTTTGGCCTACGGTGGGTGAACAAAAATACCAAAAATATTATCCTATCAAAACTATCAGATCTCACTCTCGTAAGTGACCGTGAAGGGATTGACAACCCCTTATCGCGTTTGTTGCGAGGAGTTATTTGTTTTGTGTAAGTACGAGGGACTCGCGCGTATCCTCCTACTGGATTGATACCTTGGTTCTCACAAACTGAGGGAAATACTTACGCTACTTTGCTGCATCATCCTTTCCTCTTCAAGGAAGACCAACGCAGTACTCAAGAGGTAGCAAGAAGATTTCTGGCGCCGTTGCCGGGGAGTCTACACAAAAGTCAACATACCAAGTACCCATCACAAATCCCTTATCTCCGCATTACATTATTTGCCATTTGCCTCTTGTTTTCCTCTCCCCCACTTCACCCTTGCCGTTTGATTCGCACTCTCTTTTCCGTTCGCCTCTCTTTCGCTTGCTTTTTGTTTGCTCGTGTGTTGGATTGCTTGTTTGTCACGATGGCTCAAGATAATACCAAATTATGTGACTTTACCAATACCAACAATAATGATTTCCTCAGCACTCCGATTGCTCCTCTTACCAATACTGAATCTTGTGAAATCAATGCTGCTTCGTTGAATCTTGTCATGAAAGATCAATTCGCCGGCCTTCCTAGTGAAGATGCCGCTACTCATCTAAATACCTTCGTTGATTTGTGTGATATGCAAAAGAAGAAAGATGTCGATAATGATATTGTTAAATTGAAGCTATTTCCTTTTTCGCTTAGAGATCGTGCTAAAGCTTGGTTTTTGTCTTTGCCTAAAAATAGCATTGATTCTTGGAACAAGTGCAAAGATGCTTTTATCTCTAAGTATTTTCCTCCCGCTAAGATCATCTCTCTTAGAAACGATATTATGAATTTTAAGCAACTTGATCATGAACATGTTGCACAAGCTTGGTAGAGGATGAAATTAATGATACGCAATTGCCCTACTCATGGTTTGAATTTGTGGATGATTATACAAAACTTTTATGCCGGATTGAATTTTGCTTCTAGAAATCTTTTAGATTCGGCCGCGGGAGGCACTTTTATGGAAATCACTTTAGGAGAAGCTACTAAACTCCTAGATAATATTATGGTTAATTATTCTCAATGGCACACTGAAAGATCTACTAATAAAAAAGTGCATGCGATAGAAGAAATTAATGTTTTGAGTAGAAAGATGGATGAACTTATGAAATTATTTGCTACTAAGAGTGTTTCTTCTGATCCTAATGATATGCCCTTGTCTACTTTGATTGAAAATAATAATGAATCTATGGATGTGAATTTTGTTGGAAGGAATAATTTTGGTAACAACGCGTATAGAGGAAACTTTAATCCTAGGCCTTATCCTAGTAATCCCTCTAATAATTATGGAAATTCCTACAACAACTCTTGTGGAAATTTTAATAAGATGCCCTCTAAATTTGAGAATAGTGTTAAGGAATTTATGAATTCGCAAAAGAATTTCAATGCTTTGCTCGAAGAAAAATTGCTTAAAGTTGATGATTTGGCTAGGAACGTTGATAGAATTTCTCTTGATGTTGATTCTTTACAGCTTAGATCTATTCCACCTAAGCATGATATGAGTCTCTCAAAGCCATGAGAATTTTCATTGATGAGTGCAAAGAAAGAACCACTAGGATGTGTGCTAAGAAAGATTGCTTTATAAAAGCGTGTTCTTCAAATTACTATGAAAATGAAGATGAAGATCTAAAAGTTATTGATGTGTCCCCTATTAAATCTTTGTTTTGCAATATGAATCTTGATAATTATGGGACTGAATAAGATCCACCTTTACCTAGAAGGCATTCCAAAAATTCGGAGTTTTTAGATCTTGATGCTAAAATTGATAAAAGTGGGATTGAAGAAATCAAAACCCTAGATGTTGCTAAACCCACTATTTTGGATTTCAAGGAATTTAATTATGAAAATTGCTCTTTGATTGATTGTATTTCCTTGTTGCAATCTGTGCTAAATTCTCCTCGCGCGTATAGTCAAAATAAAGCGTTTACTAAACATATCGTTGATGCCTTGATGCAATCTTATGAAGAAATCCTTTGCCACACTTGTGCTTCAAAGTAGCACCATAATCTTCATGATAGAGAGTGTCTTGTTTTGTCACTTTCATATACTAGTAGGATTTTTTCATTATAGAACTTGGCTTGTATATTCCAACAATGGGCCTCCTCAAGTGCCCTAGGTCTTCGTGAGCAAGCAAGTTGGATGCACACCCACTTAGTTTCTTTTGTTGAGCTTTCATACATTTACAGCTCTAGTGCATCCGTTGCATGGCAATCCCTACTCCTTGCATTAACATCAATCGATGGGCATCTCCATAGCCCATTGATTAGCCTCGTTGATGTGAGACTTTCTCCTTTTTGTCCTCTCCATATAACCCCCATCATCATATTCTATTCCACCCATAGTGTTATGTCCATGGCTCGCGCTCATATATTGCGTGAAAGTTTATAGGTTTGAGATTACTAAAGTATGAAACAATTGCTTGGCTTGTCATCGGGGTTGTGCATGATGAGAGCATTCTTGTGTGACGAAAATGGAGCATGACTAAACTATATGATTTTGTAGGGATGAACTTTCTTTGGCCATGTTATTTTGAGAAAACATAATTGCTTAGTTAGTATGCTTGAAGTATTATTATTTTTATGTCAATATGAACTTTTATCTTTAATCTTTCAAATCTGAATAATCATACCACAATTAAGAAGAATTACATTGAAATTATGCCAAGTAGCACTCCGCATCAAAATTTCTGTTTTTATCATTTACCTACTCGAGGACGAGCAGGAATTAAGCTTGGGGATGCTTGATACGTCTCCAACGTATCTATAGTTTTTTATTGCTCCATGCTATATTATCTATTGTTTTGGACATTATTGGGCTTTATTATCCAATTTTATATTATTTTTGGGACTAACCTATTAACCGGAGGCCCAGCCCAGAATTGCTGTTTTTTGCCTATTTCAGAGTTTCGCAGAAAAGGAATATCAAACGGAGTCCAAACGGAATGAAACCTTCGGGAACGTGATTTTTAGGAAGATTATGATCCAGGAGACTTGGACCCTATGTCAAGAAACAAAAGAGGAGGCCAGGAGGTAGGGGGGCGCGCCCTCCACCCTCGTGGGCATCCTGTTGCTCCACCGACGTACTCCTTCCTCCTATATATACCTACGTACCCCCAAACGATCAGATACGGAGCCAAAAACCTAATTCCACCGCCGCAACCTTCTGTACCCACGAGATCCCATCTTGGGTCCTGTTTCGGAGCTTCGCCGGAGGGGGCATCCATCACGGAGGGCTTCTACATCATCACCACAGCCTCTCCGATGAAGTGTGAGTAGTTTACCTCAGACCTTCGGGTCCATACTTAGTATCTAGATGGCTTCTTCTCTCTTTTTGGATCTCAATACAATGTTCTCCCCCTCTCTTGTGGAGATCTATTCGATGTAATCTTCTTTTTGTGGTGTGTTTCTTGAGAACGATGAATTTTGGGTTTATGATCAAGTTTATCTATGAACAATATTTGAATCTCCTCTGAATTCTTTTATGTATGATTGGTTATCTTTGCAAGTCTCATCGAATTATTAGTTTGGTTTGGCCTACTAGATTGATCTTTCTTGCAATGGGAGAAGTGCTTAGCTTTGGGTTCAATCTTGCGGTGTCCTTTCCCAGTGACATTAGGGGCAACAAGGCACGTATTGTATTGTTGCCATCGAGGATAACAAGATGCGGTTTTTATCGTATTGCATGAATTTATCCATCTAACTCATGTCATCTTGCTTAAGGCGTTACTCTGTTTTCATGAACTTAATACTCTAGATGCATGCTAGATAGCGGTCGATGAGTAGAGTAATAGTAGTAGATGCAGGCATGAGTCGGTCTACTTGTCTCGGTCGTGATGCCTATATACATGATCATACCTAGATATTCTCATAACTATGCTCAGTTCTGTCAATTGCTCAACAGTAATTCGTTCACCCACCGTAAAATACTTATGCTCTTGAGAGAAGCCACTAGTGAAACCTATGGCCCCCGGGTCTATCTTCATCATATCAATCTTCCCACACTTAGTTATTTCCTTTGCTTTTTTACTTTGCTTTTATTTTACTTTGTATCTTTATCACAAAAATACCAAAAATATTATCCTATCATATCTATCAGATCTCACTCTCGTAAGTGACCGTGAAGGGATTGACAACCCCTTATCGCGTTGGTTGCGAGGGGTTATTTGTTTTGTGTAGGTACGAGGGACTCGCGCGTAGCCTCCTACTGGATTGATACCTTAGTTCTCAAAAACTGAGGGAAATACTTACGCTACTTTGCTGCATCATCCTTTCCTCTTCAAGGAAAACCAACGCAGTGCTCAAGAGGTAGCAGAGGCCCATGGGGCCCACCACCCACTTGGGAGCGCCCTGATGGGTGGTGGGGCCCATGAGGTCTCCTCCACCGCCTCTCAACTCTATATAAAATCAGATATTCCCAAAACCCTAGGGGAGCCATCGAAACACAATTCCAGCTGTCGCAAGTTCGAGAACCATCAGATCCAATCTAGACCCTATTCCGGCACTCTGCCGGAGGGGAACACGGTCACAGAGGGGTTCATCATTCTCATTGGTGCTCCTCAGATGATGCGTGAGTAATTCACATAGACCTTTGGGTCCTTAGGCAGTAGCTAGATGGCTTCTTCTCTCTTTTTGATTCTCAATACAATGTTCTCCTCGATGTTCTTGGAGATCTCTATGATGTAATGACTTTTGCGGTGTGTTTCTTTGGAACCGATGAATTGCGAGTTTATGATCAGATCTATCTATGAATATTATTTGAGTCTTCTTTGATCTCTTATATGCATGATTATTATAGCCTCATATTTCTTCTCTGAAATTTTGGTTTGGTTTGGCCAACTAGATTGATTTTTCTAGCAATGGGAAGAGGTGCTTTGTGATGGGTTCGATCTTGTGGTGTCCTCGCCCAATGATAGAAGGGGTTGCGACGCATGCATGTATCGTTGCTATTAAAGATAAAAGGATGGGGTCTCTTCATGAATAGATCATGTCTACATCATGTCATCGTTGTTATTGCATTACTCCGTTTCTCCATGAACTTAATACACTAGATGCATGCTGGACGGCGGTCGGTATGTGGAGTAATAGTGGTAGATGCAGGCAGGAGTCGGTCTACTAATCTTGGACGTGACACCTATACACATGATCATTGGCTTGGATATCGTCATAATTATTTGCTCTTCTATAAATTGCCGAACAGTAATTTGTTTACCCATCGTATGCTATTTTCTCGAGAGAAGCCACTAGTGAAATCTACGGCCCCAGGGTATATCTTTTATCATATTGTTTTCAGATCTATTATTCCAAAAACCCAAAAATACCTTGCTGCACTTTTCCTTTACATATTTTATTTTATATTTTTGCTAGATCCATTTATCCAATCTTATACAAATCAATCTATCTTTTTACCGTGGAGGGATTTACAACCCCTCTTACGCGTCGGGTTGCAAGTATTTGTTTTTTGTGTGCATGTACCATTTACATAGTGTTGCTTGTTATCCTATTGGATTGATAACCTTGGTTTCATAACTAAGGGAAATACCTACCATAGATGTATTGCATCATCCCTTCCTCTTTGGGGAAATACCGATGCAGTTTCAAGCTGCATCACCCGTGCCCGCCTTCTAATGAGAGTAACTCTTCAACTCATACATTATTTAATTTCCCTTCATGCTTACTGAAGGATGATTGTTATGATTTTCTATGATCCCGTTGATTCATTTGAAATATCACTTTTTGATGAACTTGATGCTTGTTATGCTTGTGGCCATGATGCAAATATGGATGATGCTTATTGATACGTCTCCAACGTATCTATAATTTTTTATTGCTCCATGCTATATTATCTACTGTTTTGGACTATATTGGGCTTTATTTTCCACTTTTATATTATTTCTGGGACTAACCTATTAACCGGAGGCCCAGCCCAGAATTGTTGTTTTTTTGCCTATTTCAGTGTTTTGAAGAAACGGAATATCCAAAGGAGTCCAAATGGAATGAAACCTTCGGGAACATGATTTTCTCACCGAACGTGATCCAGGAGACTTGGACCCTACGCCAAGGCATCAGAGAGGCGGTCACGAGGGTGGGGGCGCCCCCCCCCCTTAGGGCGCGCCCCTCGCCTCGTCGGCCCCTCGGAGCTCCACCGACGTACTTCTTCCTCCTATATATACCTACGTACCCCCAAACGAACAGATACGGAGCCAAAAACCTAATTCCACCGCCACAACTTTCTGTATCCACGAGATCCCATCTTGGGGCCTGTTCTGGAGCTCCGTCGGAAAGGGCCGTCATCACGGAGGGCTTCTACATATTCATAGCCCCTCCGATGAAGTGTGAGTAGTTTACCTCAGACCTTCGGGTCCATAGTTAGTAGCTAGATGGCTTCTTCTCTCTTTTTGGATCTCAATACAAAGTTCTCCCCCTCTCTCGTGGAGATCTATTCAATGTAATCTTCTTTTTGCGGTGTGTTTGTTGAGACTGATGAATTGTTGGTTTATGATCAAGTCTATCTATGAATAATATTTGAATCTTCTTTGAATTCTTTTATGTATGATTGGTTATCTTTGCAAGTCTCTTCGAATTATCAGTTTGGTTTGGCCTACTAGATTGGTTTTTCTTACCATGGGAGAAGTGCTTAGCTTTTGGTTCGATCTTGCGGTGTCCTTTCCTAGTGACAGAAGGGGCAGCAAGGCACGTATTGCATCGTTGCCATCGAGGATAACAAGATGGGGTTTATTTCATATTGCTTGAATTTATCTCTCTACATCATGTCATCTTGCTTAAGGCGTTACTCTGTTTTTAACTTAATACTCTAGATGCATGCTGGATAGCGGTCGATGAGTGGAGTAATAGTAGTAGATGCAGGCAGGAGTCGGTCTACTTGTCACGGACGTGATGCCTATATACATGATCATACCTAGATATTCTCATAACTATGCTCAATTCTATCAATTGCTCAAGATACTACCAAATTGTGTGACTTCACCAATACCAACAATAATTATTTCCTTAGCACTCCGATTGCTCCTCTTGCCAATACTGAATCTTGTGAAATCAATACTGCTTTGTTGAATCTTGTTATGAAAGATCAATTCGCCGGCCTTCCTAGTGAAGATGCTGCTACTCATCTGAATAGCTTCGTTGATTTATGTGATATGCAAAAGAAAAAAGATGTCAATAATGATGTCGTTAAATTGAAGCTATTTCCTTTTTCGCTTAGAGATTGTGCTAAAGCTTGGTTTTCGTCTTTGCCTAAAAATAGTATTGATTCTCAATGGCATGCTGAAAGATCTTCTAATAAAAAAAGTGCATGCGATAGAGGAAATCAATGTTTTGAGTGGAAAGATGGATGAACTTATGAAATTATTTGCTACTAAGAGTGTTTCTTTTGATCCTAATGATATGCCTTTGTCTACTTTGATTGAGAATAACAATGAATCTATGGATGTGAATTTTGTTGGTAGGAATAATTTTGGTAACAATGCTTATAGAGGGAATTTTAACCCTAGGCCTTATCCTAGTAATCCTTCTAATAATTATGGAAATTCCTACAATAACTCTTATGGAAATTTTAATAAGATGCCCTCTGAATTTGAGAATAGTGTTAAAGAGTTTATGAATTCACAAAAGAATTTTAATGCATTGCTTGAAGAGAAATTACTTAAAAGTTGATGATTTGGCTAGGAACGTTGATAGAATTTCTCTTGAGGTTGATTCTTTAAAGCTTAGATCTATTCCTCCTAAGCATAATATCAATGAGTCTCTCAAAGCCATGAGAATTTCCAGTGATGAGTGCAAGGAAAGAACCGCTAGGATGCGTGCTTCCAAAGATGCCTTTATTAAAGCGTGTTCTTCCAATTCATATGAAAATCAAGATGAAGATCTAAAAGTTACTGACGTGTCCCCTATCAAATCTTTGTTTTGCAATATGAATCTTGATGAAACTGAATATGATCTTCCTTTACCTAGAAGGCATTCTAAAAATTCGGAGTATTTAGATCTCTATGGTGAAATTGATGAAAGTGGGATTGAAAGAAATAAAACCCTAGATGGTGCTAAACCCACTATATTGGATTTCAAGGAATTTAATTATGAAAGTTGCTCTTTAATTTATTGTATTTCCTTGTTGCAATCCGTGCTAAATTCTCCTCATGCTTATAGTCAAAAGAAAGCCTTTACCAAACATATTGTTGATGCCTTGATGCAATCTTATGAAGAAAAAATTGAGTTGAAAGTTTCTATCCCTAGAAAACTCTATGATGAGTGGGAACCAACTATTAAAATTAAAATTAAAGATCATGATTTTTATGCTTTGTGTGATTTGGGTGCTAGTGTCTCCACTATCCCGAAAACTTTGTGTGATTTGGGTGCTAGTGTCTCCACTATCCCTAAAACTTTGTGTGATTTGCTAGATTTCCGTGACTTTGATGATTGCTCTCTAAACTTGCATCTTGCGGATTCCACTATTAAAAAACCTATGGGAAGAATTAATGATGTTCTTATTGTTGCAAATAGGAATTATGTGCCCGTAGATTTTATCGTTCTTGATATTGATTGCAATCCTTCTTGACCTATTATTCTTGGTAGACCTTTCCTTAGAACGGTTGGTGCGATTATTGATATGAAGGAAGGGAATATTAGATTTCAATTTCCATTAAAAAAAGTGCATGGAACACTTTCCTAGAAAGAAAATAAAATTGCCATATGAAACTATCCTGAGAGCCACTTATGGATTGCCTACCAAAGATGGCAATACCTAGATCTATCCTCGCTTTTATGCCTAGCTAGGGGTGTTAAACGATAGCGCTTGTTGGGAGGCAACCCAATTTTATTTTTAGTTTTTTGTGTTTTTCTTCTGTTAGAGAATAAATAACCCATCTACCTTCTGTTTGGATGTTGTTTTGTGTTTTAATTAGTGTTTGTGCCAAGTTAAACCTATTGTATCTTCTTTGATGATAGTTATTTGATCTTGCTGTAATTTCCAGAAACTTTGCGCTCAGTGCCCGAATTATTAAAAATCACCAGAATGTGATAAAATACTGATTCCAATTGCTGCTGATCAATAAACAAATTGTCTAGGTCTTCCAATTTTGGTAGAGTTTTTGGAGTTCCCTAAGTTTGGGTTAGTTACAGATTGCTACAGACTGTTCTGTTTTTTACAGATTCTGTTTTTCGTGTGTTGTTTGCTTATTTTGATGAATCTATGGTTAGTAAAATAGTTTATAATCCATAGAGAAGTTGGAATACAGTAGGTTTAACACCAATATAAATAAAGAATGAGTTCATTACAGTACCTTGAAGTGGTCTTTTGTTTTCTTTCTCTAACGGAGCTCACGAGATTTCTATTGAGTTTTGTGTTGTGAAGTTTTCAAGTTTTGGGTGAAATCTTTTGATGGATTATGGAACAAGGAGTGGCAAGAGCCTAAGCTTGGGGATACCCATGGCACACCCAATATAATCCAAGGACACCAAAAAGTCAAAGCTTGGGGATGCCCCGGAAGGCATCCCCTCTTTCGTCTACTTTCATCGGTAATTTTACTTGGAGCTATATTTTTATTCACCACATGACATGTGTTTTGCTTGGAGCGTCTTGTATTATTTGTGTCTTTGTTTGTTAGTGTGCCACAATCATCCTTGCTGTACACACCTTTTGAGAGAGCCATACATGAATTGGAATTTGATAGAATATTCTATGTGCTTCACTTATATCTTTTGAGCTATGTAGTTTTACTCTATGTGCTTCACTTATATCTTTTGAGCGTTATAATTTTGCTCTATGTGCTTCACTTAGATCTTTAAGAGCACGGTGGTGGATTTTTTTTAAAGAAACTATTGATCTCTCATGCTTCACTTAGATTATTTTGAGAGTCTTAATAGCATGGTAATTTGCTTAATAATAATATGCTTGGTATTCAAAATCTGTGAAACTTTCTTTTGAGTGCGTTGAATACTAAGAAAAGATTGATGCTTGATAATTGTTTTGAGATGTGAGGATGGTGATATTAGAGTCATGCTAGTTGAGTAGTTGTGAATTTAAAGAATACTTGTGTTAAAGTTTCTGATTCCCGTAGCATGCACGTATGGTGAACCGTTATGTGATGAAGTCGGAGCATAATTTATTTATTGATTGTCTTCCTTATGAGTGGCGGTCGGGGATGAGCGATGGTATTTTACTACCAATCTATCCCCCTAGGAGCATGCGCATGATACTTTGCTTTGATAACTTCTAGATTTTTGCAATAAGTATATCAGTTCTTTATGACTAATGTTGAGTCCATGGATTATACGCACTTTCTCCCATTCTTCCACCATTGCTAGCCTCTCTAATACCGCGCACTTTTCGCCGGTATCATAAACCCACCATATACCTTCCTCAAAATAGCCACCATACCTACCTATCATGGCATTTCCATAGCCATTCCGAGATATATTGCCATGCAACTTTCCACCGTTCCGTTTATTATGACACGCTCCATCATTGTCATATTGCTAGCATGATCATGTAGTTGACATCGTATTTGTGGCAAAGCCACCGTTCATAATTCTTTCATACATGTCACTCTTGATTCATTGCATATCCCGGTACACCGTCGGATGCATTCATATAAAGTCATATTTTGTTCTAAGTATCGAGTTGTAATTGTTGAGTTGTAAGAAAAATAAAAGTGTGATGATCATCATTTTTAGAGCATTGTCCCAAGTGAGGAAATAATGATGGAGACTATGATTCCCCCACAAGTCGGGATGAGACTCCAGACGAAAAAAAAAGAGGCCATAAAAAAAAGAAAAGGCCCAAAAAAAGAGAGAAAAAGAGAGAAGGGACAATGTTACTATCATTTACCACACTTGTGCTTCAAAGTAGCACCATGATCTTCATGATAGAGAGTCTCCCATTTTGTCACTTTCATATACTAGTGGGAATTTTTCATTATAGAACTTGGCTTGTATATTCCAATGATGGGCTTCCTCGAATTGCCCTAGGTCTTCGTGAGCAAGCGAGTTGGATGCGCACCCACTTAGTTTCTTTTGTTGAGCTTTCATATACTTATAGCTCTAGTGCATCCGTTGCATGGCAATCCCTACTCACTCAAATTGATATCTATTGATGGGCATCTCCATGGCCCGTTGATACACCTAGTTGATGTGAGACTATCTTCCCCTCTTTTTGTCTTCTCCACAACCACCATTCTATCCCATATATAGTGCTATATCCATGGCTCACGCTCATGTATTGCGTGAAGATCGAAAAAGTTTTGAAAATGTTAAAGTATGAAACAATTGCTTGGCTTGTCATCGGGGTTGTGCATGATTTAAATACTTTGTGTGGTGAACATAGAGCATAGCCAGACTATATGATTTTGTAGGGATAACTTTCTTTGGCCATGTTATTTTGAGATGACATAATTGCTTTATTAGTATGCTTGAAATATTATTATTTTTATGTCAATATAAACTTTTACCTTGAATCTTTCGAATCTGAATATTCATACCACAATTAAGAAGATTTGCATTGAAATTATGCCAAGTAGCACTCCGCATCAAAAATTCTCTTTTTATCATTTACCTACTCGAGGACGAGTAGGAATTAAGCTTGGGGATGCCTCATACGTCTCCAACGTATCTATAATTTTTGATTGCTCCATGCTATATTATCTATTGTTTTGGACTATATTGGGCTTTATTTTCCACTTTTATATTATTTTTGGGACTAACCTATTAACCGGAGGCCCAGCCCAGAACTGTTGTTTTTTTGCCTATTTCAATGTTTCGAAGAAACGGAATATCAAACTGAGTCCAAACGGAATAAAACCTTCGGGAACGTGATTTTCTCACCGAACGTGATCCAGGAGACTTGGACCCTACGCCAAGGCATCAGAGAGGCGGTCACGAGGGTGGGGGTGCCCCCCCCCTTAGGGCATGCCGCCTGCCTCGTGGGCCCCTCGAAGCTCCACTGACGTACTTCTTCCTCCTATATATACCTACGTACCCCCAAACGAACAGATGCGGAGCCAAAAAACCTAATTCCACTGCCGCAACTTTCTATATCCACGAGATCCCATCTTGGGGCCTGTTCCGGAGCTCCGCCGGAGAGGGCCGTCATCACGGAGGGCTTCTACATCATCATAGCCCCTCCGATGAAGTGTGAGTAGTTTACCTCAGACCTTCGGGGCCATAGTTAGTAGCTAGATGGCTTCTTCTCTCTTTTTGGATCTCAATACAAAGTTATCCCCCTCTCTCGTGGAGATCTATTCGATGTAATCTTCTTTCTGCGGTGTGTTTGTTGAAACCAATGAATTGTGGCTTTATAATCAAGTCTATCTATGAATAATATTTGAATCTTCTCTGGATTCTTTTATGTATGATTGGTTATCTTTGCAAGTTTCTTCGAATTATCAATTTGGTTTGGCCTACTAGATTGGTTTTTCTTGCCATGGGAGAAGTGCTTAGCTTTGGGTTCGATCTTGCGGTGTCCTTTCCCAGTGACAGAAGGGGCAGCAAGGCACGTATTGCATCGTTGCCATCGAGGATAACAAGATGGGGTTTATTTCATATTGCTTGAATTTATCTCTCTACATCATGTCATCTTGCTTAAGGCGTTACTCTGTTTTTAACTTAATACTCTAGATGCATGCTGGATAGCGGTCGATGAGTGGAGTAATAGTAGTAGATGCAGGCATGAGTCGGTCTACTTGTCACGGACGTGATGCCTATATACATGATCATACCTAGATATTCTCATAACTATGCTCAATTCTATCAATTGCTCAACAGTAATTTGTTCACCCACCGTACAATACTTATGCTCTTGAGAGAATCCACTAGTGAAACCTATGGCCCCCGGGTCTATTCTCATCATATCAATCTCCATCACTTTAATCTTGCTTTGTTTTTTTACTTTTCCTTTTACTTTTCACTTTGCATCTCTATATCAAAAATATTATCTATCATCTCTATCAGATCTCACTCCCTTAAGTGACTGTGAAGGGATTGGCAACCCCTAATCGCGTTCGTTGCGTTGAGCTATTGTTTTTGTGTAGGTACGAGGGACTTGAGCGTGGCCTCCTACTGGATTGATACCTTGGTTCTCAAAAACTGAGGGAAATACTTACGCTACTCTGCTGCATCATCTTTTCTTCTTCGGGGAAATCCAACGCAAGCTCAAGAGGTAGCAGAGCCCAATCTACTGTGCTGATGTGAGTGACTACAAGGGCACGGGCGTGGCACACAGGTAGTCTGACCGAACCGTGTCTATTGCGTACCCAATCGCAGACAGTTTCTGCATCCAACTCATGTGCTATTTATAAATTTGGCAAAAAGAATAACGCGGGAAAGGGTCAGAACATGAACACACTTGCATGTGGACCAAATATATGTATGAAAAGGGTGGTTTGATGTTTGAATACCCAATGCGCAACTTTGATGTGGCACCTGTCGCACAAAGCGCACAGTATTGCTAGTCAGCCACCCCCTACGAATCCCCACTTCGTGTCGGCGGTAAGGGAAACCTAGCTATGAATGCATGCCCCCAGATAGTTATGTTTTAAATCTCACCCTACCGTGACACAAAACCTATATGAGTCCATCATATATAAGGTCAAACTTCCCCTTTTGCTTCCGTACAAAGGTGGACCGTGTCCCGGCCCACAAATGTGTGCTTGTGGCGGGAGATGGGTGAGACCACATACGAACCACCTGCGGGTGGCCCTATACTATATTAATGAAAAGGGTGTGGTGTTATATTTAACTATACTATTCACAATTTGATGTGGCATGTGTGCCTCGCAAAATAACCGGACTTCCCCGACCCCATGGAGGTTGCGGGTAGTGCGAAGTACCCCCCCCCCCACACACACACACACACGTGTCGGGGGGCATCTCACCAAGACATACTGTAACACGGACCAAACAAAATCAACTTGATCGTACAACCTCTCTTGCTCGTTGTTGGTCAAAGTGATGGAGGTCCACACACCCCCGTAAAATGGGCTAGCTTGTCGCCAATAAACTTGCGAGGGAGTACTATCTGAAGACAAAACCCACTCAGTGCATGTGGCCCAATTATGTATGGAAGTGGTGTGTGTGGTGTTTGAATATGCAATGCGCAAATTTGATGTGGCACCATGCTTTGGAACCATAAAATCCCCACACTGATCGAGGGTTCACGATGCGTACCATGCATGCGCTCAAACTTAATTAGGCCTAGAATGATCGACCTACTACTATACGGTAGCACGAACCAAAGAAGAAGAATCCACACTGGTAACCTTTCTCGTCGTCGGTCCAAATGATGGACGTCCACGCGGGGCCACAAATATATATAGGCTTGCCGCCCATATATAACCAAGCGAGTGAGAGTGTGCAAAGATAACAATTGCATGCATGTGTCCCAATCAAATTTATGGAGGTGTGTGATGCATGCATATGTGTTGAATTAATACCTAATGCACAACATTGATGTGGTGCATGCGTTCAAAATGTGCCTCTCTCTAGCCTAACAAAACCCTAAAAGTAATTAACCCTCCTTGTTTGTCAAATGTGCCTCTCTCTCTCTCTCTCATTGTGTCAAAGTGATGGAGGACGACCTCTCACGGGCCCACAGATGGAAGCGCCGCATGCGAGTGAGTTCCTATAGGGCAACCACCGCCTGCATGGTATTGCGTGATGTTTGAATACCAATGCACAACTTTGATGTGGCACCTGCCTCGGGAACAGGAGAGTCCCCATATGGAGCGAGGTTATGACACACACACACACACACACACACACACAGAGAGAGAGAGAGAGAGAGAGAGAGAGAGAGATATCAAATTTGAGCTACATGTGCACCAAAATGGATTGCAAAATCATATGTGTGTCCCTCAGTGCATGTTTCCCAATGAAAGAAATTTCAAAACATTGAGAATATTGATTTTTAAAATTTAGTAAATGCAAAACTTAGTTGAAACTCATGAAACTTATCATGGTGTCATATATGGACACTAGTAGACTGTGATATTGTATTTTTTGGTAAAATTTGAGACAAGTTTTGACATAATCTACTTACAAACGAGAGATTGTTAATAACTAGGAACCAATATCTCATACGGAATATTTATTCGGACCGTGTGCGTTAGACCGTGCCATACTTTGGATAAGCAGTAAAGCGGCAGAATGAATCATCAAAAAACAAAAAATATATACGTGCCACGCGCCCAGTGTGGCGTGCAAGCAGGCGTTAGTTGACGAGACGCATGCGAGCAGTCCGCTGCGCAGGCAGGCCGGGAGGCGTGCGTGCAGGCGTGTGAATTGACTTGAGGCATTTTCGCTACGCAGTGTCACCGGGAGGCGTGCGAGTAGCTGTGTGAAATGATGGTATAGGTATGCCAGAAGTCCACCGCGCAGGCTCACCAGGAAGCGAGACAACCTTTGACCGCCGCCCGCCTCGCTCCCACTGGTCCATATTAATGGCGCGCCTGAGCGGCCGCACCCCCCATCCTCGCCACACGCACACAATCCTCTCTCTCCGCCCACATCCTTGACGCCGCTCTCAGTCTGCAAAGCCGTCAGTGTATGAGGATGCCGCCGACGAGCACCATAGGATGGAGTGGCGACACCGTGGGCTGCTGAAGCACCGGAGCATGGCGCGAATATGGAGGTATATGTTTCCGTCGCCATCGACGAGGTGGAGAACGAGGCTGCAAACAAGCGGAGGCGGGTCGAGAAAGAACCACAAGCGACTCCAGCAGGCCTAGACTTCATCGGTAGCCTCCCTGATGATATGTTGACAGTCATCATATCCCTCCCCCCAATCAAATATTAGGAAAGGACAACTGCCCTTTCCCGGCGGTGGCGCCCCCTATGGCTCTTCACCCCTCTCGACCTCCTTGACGCCCATGAGCTCTACCATGGCTATCACAAAAGTTTGGATGCATTCTCCCAGATCCTTGGCAGTCACCATGGCCCAATCAGAGGCCTTATCACGGGAAAGTTCCGTTCCAACGGTAAGGACCGACCCAATATTGACGAGTGGTTTCGATCCACTGCCCTAGATCAGCTCGAGGAGCTCAGTTTTAATGATAGGCATATGCGCTCGCTGCCAACGTCCGCGCTCCGCTTCGCACCCACGCTGCACCTCGCCAAGTTCATGAACTGCCACCCCCCTAATGACGAGCCCGCTCTTTTTCTACCACGACTGAAGCACCTCGATCTCATTGTCGTCTCCACCCTAAAGGATGACATGGAGCGCCTGCTCCGCGGCTATACTGCACTCGAGTTCCTTCGTCTTCACGCAATGAATCAGTCGAGTAGCTTTCACATCACCTCCATGACTCTCCGAACTATTTATGTGTGTTGCTGGTGCTGCAACGAGAGATCACAAAAGGTGGACCACAATATGGTCATTGAGGACACACCTTCACTTGAGAGATTACTTGTAGTTGATCAACAAGGTCCAACAAGAATCAGTGTCATTTCAGCGCCGAAAATGACAGTGGTGGGCTACTCGTCTGTCAAATACTCCAAACTTGTTATTTGAGCCACACACGTTCAGGTACAACAGTCGCATTCTACCTATCCTTCTTGATATCAACATTATTTCTAATTTTGAAGATGTATGTTCGTCTGTCATCCAGAAAAGCTTCACCCAGATTGTGTGCACAGTGAAGGTCTTGGCACTAGAATCTATCGGCCCCAACCTACACGAAGTTGTCAGTTTCCTGAGATGCTTTCCATGCCTGAAGAAGCTGTACCGAGGTGATGTTCCTTTCCTGTTAAATGTTAACCATAAGGGAGTTCAAATTTTGGCACCTTTTTCCAAGTTTACAATGACAGTGTACTATGATTTCTGAAGGAATTTTGGAGGATTTCAGGACATACACCCCCCCCCCCCATATTGGTTGCTTGATTCATATGGTTACAATCCTTAAGCATTTCTCCTTTGGATTCATCTGTACTAGTCTTCTTAGGAAATTTTTCATCCACTCCAACCTCTTGTGAAG
The DNA here is from genome assembly GCA_032464435.1 of Aegilops umbellulata. NCBI lineage: Eukaryota > Viridiplantae > Streptophyta > Magnoliopsida > Poales > Poaceae > Aegilops > Aegilops umbellulata. The sequence continues at coordinate 247,101,718 of CP136058.1, read as the reverse complement.
AAGGCTACATTTTTCTAGATTGTAATCAGATGCCCATGTTAATCATTTCAAATCAAAGATGGCATGTTGGTGCATTTTACAAATCCTGCAAACCAAATAGGCTTGTATTAGTGTTCAAAACTGCAGGTAGGCACTAACACGTTCTCTTCTTTTGCAGATAATAATAGGCTCGGTGGTGGATAATGTGATACAATATAACGACAATCACATCGAATGCCTAGATCTGCATCTCTCAAAAACTACTTTGAACTCCTACCGAGGGACTTTACTAGAGATTATATTCTTCAGGTTCTTTGTTGTCAGAGCAAGGGTGCTGAAGGTAATGAGGTTGAACATGCATTTATATAGAAAATATGAATGGTTTGTTGATCAGATCCAGCAGCTACTGCAGAATGGAAGAGGCTCCAAAAAAGCTAAGCTTCGTGTCGAAACTGTATATGATAGAGTAATTAGAAGTCATTGTGTCAACCCCATACATGACTTGTTAGCGGCTGATCCCTTTGCAGAAATGATGAGGTTTCGAACCCGGCCTTACTATTTGTATTTTTTTAGTTTGAACCTCTCTTATATCCATGTTCAGCTGATCAGCACGGGCGTTTGCAGCTGAATGAGCTGAATTTCATTTCTAATATCAGTTTGAACCTTGCAATCTTCGAATTTGAGCCATGTAACTCTGGAATTTGAACCTTGTAATATTTCGGGCATTTGTGGTACAATCGTTGAAATGACATCATATGAGACTCATATATTGGTAGTACTATTTTGACCTTAATATGCAATAGACTTAGATTTTATTAACCATTCACGACCAGGGATCTAGCCGGAAGCAGAGCAATGGCAAACGTCGTCGCTACAAAGATGTAGATGATTAGATGCTCGTTTCTCCTACTTTAGTATGCATTTGATTGCTTACTTTGGTGTGTGGAAATGTTATGTGTGTAGTCAGTTATGTAATTGTATGCTTAATTTGGTTATGCAATGCTGTTCTTATAAGTATATATGTTGATGTTTTATAGATAGAGCATATCACATCGCACACAGACCACACTAGGGAACCCGTCGGCCATGAATTCATCAATCGCAGATGGTTGTATACCAGCAAGAATCTGCCCACAACACACACGGCTTATTCCATCACAAACAGCTCAGGTGGATCAACTGTATGCCATGTATCACACACGCAACTCTAATCTGATTCGTGCTTGATGTCTCTGACATCCCTCGCACAGTTCGTCTTATTTGTCACCTATCGTTGTGCCGGCCTATGCTCGCGTCCCTCGGCGCGCTCTGCTCACGTACCTCCACGCGCTTGGCTTGTGGACAGCTTTTCCTTGCGTGTTCAACTGCTATATGCATATATATGGTTGCTCGCCATTGACGCGACTGCTGAGCGCTCTGCTCGCGTCCCTGTGCGCGATGTGCCAGCGGTTGGGGCCTGCACACGATCACATTGGGGGGCTCATATGCATGCGGTTGCGCTGCGTGCGTCGCCATGATGCAGTTACGCACTGCAATTTAGAACTGCCATCCGGGGGTGTAGATATTCCAGGCCGGCCGGCTTCCCCATTAATTCCTGTGGCCATTATAACATTAGTATCTTCAACCTCTCGATCTCGCCCCACAACACAACAAGCACACCCACGACGACACATACAAAGAGGATATCTAGCGGCACTCCAATGGAGTTCGGTGAGCATAAAGTGAAGACCCACGCAAGGGAGATGGATCTCTCGGTGGTGTACACCATCGACCCGGCCATGGTGGATGACAACATCAACATCGTGGAGCAGTTGCTTGCTCGAGACAAGTACAAGGTGGTCGGCATCGACTTCCAGTACACCGGCGGTCATCCCGGCAAAGATCAGAAGGTTGTCGTTGCCCAGTTGTGCATGCGCCATCATGTCCTCATCTTCCACTACTGCATGGCCACAGAGCCTTGGGACCGTTTCGCAAGGTTTGTCAACAGCATCGACTACAAGTTCGCTACGGTGGAAACCTCCAATGATGTAAAGGCGCTCAAGGTTACGGGCTTGGCCTGCAAGAACCTTGTCGAAATCCGTGACCACTACAGGGTCTGGGGCAGCACGAAGAAGGACTCCCTGGTTGAACTCGCCACGGCCATCATCGACCCCTACTACTAAAAGATGAAGCAGGATGCCAAGAGAACAAATCTCGTATCCTGGCACGGGGCCTGGATGCGGCAACTGGATGAACCTCACCTCAGGTTCGTGGCTAAGAGCGTGTACACATGCTACGAGATGCACAGGCAGATCCTTGACATGAGGAACTGCCTCATTACCAAAATCAGCGAGGCCGGATCGAGCCACAAGCAGAGCAGTAGCGACAAGCAGCACAAGAAGTTGATGATGATTAGATGATAGTTATCCTAGTTAATTATGCATGTAATATATAGTTTACGTTGGTGTGTGGAAATGTCATGTGTGTATTAGCCACCTATGTAATTATGCATGTAATAGTTTACTTTGGTGTGTGCAAATATCATGTGTGTAGTAGCCACCTATGTAATTTGATGTTTGATTTGGTTATGCAATCATGTCCTTATAAGTGTGTGTGTTGTTGTTCTCTATGCAATCCCATCGCACAACACACACGTCTTATAGCAACAATCGTCTGTGTTATTATTGGTCTTCGTACACATTTTTTATTACAGACCTGTTTGCCGCGTATCACACACATCTTGTTAAATTAAACCATTTCTGTTCTCTTGGCTCAACGCAAACAGTTCATCCGAGTGAACTGTTTGCCCTCTATCACACACACCTTGATCTGGCTGACCGTTTCTTTTGTTCCTCCTAATCACAAACAGTTGTCTGAGTGAACTGTATGCCATATATCGCACACACCTTCATCTGGCTGCCCGTTTATATTGTTCTACCTCATCACAAACAGTTCATTGTACTGAACTGTATGCCCCACATCGCACACACAACTAAAATCCAGACCATGTTTTATGTATCTGCCATAGCAAACGTTTTGCATCTTTTTTGACGGGTTTTTTACATCACCGTTTGTGATTATTGCATCGCACACAGTTTCGTCGAAGGGTCTCTGATTGTAGTGTCGCGTTAGCAGCATCCTACAGTAGTGATTGCCCTTTCTCACCTTGAGAGTTGGTGCAAACTTCACCGGTGCATCCAAACCCCGTGATATGATATGCTCTATCACACATAAGCCTTATTATATCTTCCTCAAAACAGTCACCATACCTACCTATTATGGCATTTTCATAGCCATTCCGAGATATATTGTCATGCAACTTCCATCATCATCATATACATGACTTGAGCATGCATTATCATATTGATTTGCATGATTGTAAGATAGGCAGCATGATATTTTAATGGCTTGTCCATTTTTTGATATCTTTGCTACGCTAGATCATTGCGCATCCTAGTACACTGTCAGAGGCATTCATATAGAGTCATATTGTTCTAGGTATAGAGTTTTAAGTAAATAGAAGTGTGATGATCATCATTATTCGTTATTAGAGCATGTCCTATTGAGGAAAGGATGATGGAGACTATGATTCCCCCATATGTCGGAATGAGACTCGGGCAAAAAGAAAAGAAAAAAGAGAGGCCAAAAAGAGCCCAAGAAAAAGAAAATAAAAAAATTAAGGGAGAAAGAGAGAAGGGGCATTGTTACTATATTTTACCACACTTGTGCTTCAAAGGAGCACCATGTTTTTCATATAGAGAGTCTCCTATGTTGTCACTTTCATATACATAACTTGGTTTGTATATTCTGATGATGGGCTTCCTCAAATGCCCGAGGTCTTCGAGCAAGCAAGTTGGATGCACACCCACTAGTTTTCAGTTGAGCTTTCATACACTTATAGCTCTTAGTGCATCCGTTGCATGGTAATCTCTACTCCTCACATTGATGTCAATTGATGGGCATCTCCATACCTCATTAATTAGCCAAGTTAATTGATACTTTTTTGTCTTCTCCATATTAATCTCTACCACCGCATTCTATTCCACCCATAGTGTTATATCCACGGCTTGCGCTCATGTGTTGCGTGGGAGTTGAAAAATCTAAAGCGTGTTAAAAAGTATGAACAAATTGCTTGCCTGACACCGGGGTAGTACATCATAAATACTTTGTGTTAAGAAGATGGAGCATGACAAGGCTATATGATTTTGTAGGGATAACGTTCTTTAGCATTGATATTTTGAAATACATGATTGTTTGTTGGGATGTCTGGGTATTGATGTCTTTATGTCAAATTATAGACTATTGCTTTGAATTACTCTTGTCTTAATATTCATGCCATGATTAGATTATATGATCAAGATTATCTAGGTAACATTCCACATAAAAAAACTATCTTTTTTATCATTTACCTACTCGAGGACGAGCATGGATTAAGCTTGGGGATACTAATACGTCTCCATCGTATCTATAAGTTTTGATTGTTTCATGCCAATATTATTATACAACTTTCACATACTTTTGGCAACAATTTATATGATTTATTGGACTAACATATTGATCCAGTGCCCAATGCCAGTTCTTGTTTGTTGCTTGTTTTTTGTTTCGCAGGATATTCATACCAAACGAAGTCGAAACACGATAAAAATTTACGGAGATTTATTTTGGAATACATGTGAACTTTTGGAAGAAGAATCAACGCAAGACGGTGCTCGAGGGTCCCACTACCTATCAGGGCACGCCTGGGAGGGAAGGCGCGCCCAGGTGGGTAGTGGGCACCTTGTAAGGCGGTTGTTGCCCTTCTTTCGCCGCAAGAAAGATAATTTATGGATAAGAATCCCATAAAAATTTCAGCCCAATCAGACTTACGGATCTCCGGCAATTTAAGAAACGGTGAAGGGCCAGAAAACAGGAACGCAAAACAAATGGGAACAGAGAGAGAGAGAGAGAGAGATCCAATCTGGGAGGGGATCCTGCCCCTCCGCCGCCATAGAAGCCATGGACCAGAGGGGGAACTCTCCTCCCATCTAGGAGGAAGGCCAAGGAAGAAGAAGAAGGAGGAGGGGGCTCTCTCCCCTCTTTCCCGTGGCGGCGGGACGCCGCGGGGGCAATCATCATGACAGGAATTTGCACCAACAACTTCGCCGTCATCACCAACTCTCTCCTCCTCTATGCAGCGATGTAACACCTCTTCTCCCCGCTGTAATCTCTACTTAAACATGGTGCTTAATACTATATATTATTATCCAGTGATGTATGGCCATCATATGATGTTTGAGTAGATTCGTTTTGTCCTATGGGTTGATTGATAATCGTGATTGGATTGAGTTGTATGTTTTATTTAGGTGTTGTTCTATGGTGCCCTTCGTGTCGCGCAAGCGTGAGGGGTTCCCTCTGTAGGGTGTTGCAGTACGTTCATGATTTTCTTATGGTGGGTGGCGAGAGTGACAGAAGCTTATACCCGAGTAAGTGGGTTGTTGTGTATGGGATAAAGAGGACTTGATACTTAATGCTATGGTTGAGTTTTACGTTAATGATCTTTGGTAGTTGCGGATGCTTGCTAGAGTCCCAATCGTAAGTGCATATGATCCAAATACGCAAAGTATGTTAGCTCATGTCTCTCCCTCATATAAAATTGCAAGAATGATTACGGGTCTAGTTATTGATTGCCTATGGACAAAATACTTCTCTTGTGTTATAAAAATCTTTATACTAAACAACTAACTATTATTGTCTAGCAAAGTACGCCTAGTTTTATCCTTACAAAGTAGTTCTAGCATCACACTTACAAAAATAGTTTCATACTTATTTTAGGTAAAGCGAACGTTAAGTGTGCGTAGAGTTGTATCGGTGGTCGATAGAACTTGAAGGGAATATAAATCCTACCTTTAGCTCCTCGTTGGGTTCGACACTCTTATTTATTAAAAAAGCTACAATTGATCCCCTATACTTGTGGGTTATCAAGACATTTTTTCTCGCCCCGTTGCCGGGGAGCAATAGCGTGGGGTGAATATTCTCGTGTGTGCTTGTTTGCTCTATCATTAAGTAATTTTTATTTTGTGCTCTTATTTTCTATCTTTAGTTATAGGTAGGAAACGCAAAATACCAAAAACAAATAGTTCATCCCCAGTTGTTCATGTGTTCCACAAAATACTTTGTAATGCTACCGATTTTCAAGAACCCTCCGCAATCTTTTGCTCTGCAAAATCTTGCCTACTTGCATTATGGTCAATCGATATGTCTAGCAATATTCATTAGCTTCCTTTGTCATTGTCATTCTAATGCTATTGATTCATCATGTGTTTATTTATCAAGTGTTTTGGTCTCATGAGATGCATGGGACCTGTAACCTTCTCTTTTCGGTTGATCTTCTGAAATGATAGCACGATTAAGCATGAAATTTTGGAAATCACGGTGAACATTAACTGATGAAAATGTTGATTTTCTTATTAAAGAAACAACTATCCTACTGATATCTCCTACTTATGTACATTGTTAGCGCATCCCAATTTATCACTAGTAATTATTTGAAGTCTGCACTCGACGTCGAAGCGCGCTTGATCCTCACTGGGAGCCCACCGCTGATGGACGCCGTGAGCCCCGCCACAAATCTCGGCGCCCAGCCAGTACGGCCATTCTCTCCGACAACCTCCACGTCGAAAGCTCTCACCACGGCCACGCTGACCGCCTTCATCTCAGTGACGGCGAGCTCCTTGCCGAGGCACACGCGGAGGCCGGCCTGGAACACTGGGTACTTGTACAGGCTGGGCGGCGCGAACGAACCACCGGGTCCAGTGAGCCACCGGTCGGGGCGGAACGCCTCGTGATCGGCGCCCCAGATGCTCGGCATGCGGCCCATGGCGTACGGGTGGTACATCACGCGCGAGTCTCCTTCCACGTAGGTTCCGTCCGGGAGCACATCCGCGGCGGCGCTGAACTTGGAGTCGAATTGCACGGGCGGGAACAGGCGCATGTTCTCGTACAGCACCGCGTGCGTGTACTGCAGGCTCTTGAGATGCTCGTACGTGGACGGCTTGTCGCCGCCGGCTTCCGCGCGAATGGCGGCCGCGACTTGAGGGTTCTTGGACAGGTGGATGAAGAGCGTGGTCAGCGCGGAGGCCACCGTGTCCCGCCCGGCGAGGAGGAAGCTGACCACGATGTCGCGGAGGTACTTGTCGTCCATGGCTTGCACGTCTCCGTCCGAGGCCATGAACCGGGACAGGAGGTCATGGCTATTCTCAAAACCCAGCTTCCGGCGCTGTAGAATCATCGCCGACGCGAGGTCGTCGACGAGCTTGATGGCCTTCTTGAGCTCCCTCTCGGACCCAATGTTGAGCATCCGCTTCATCTTCCACACCAACGGCGAAGCCGCCGCGCCCCGCATGGCGGAGAGGCGCGAGGCGGTGTCGAACGCGTTCGCCAGGTCCGACATGGGCATGTCGAGGTCGAGGCAGCCTGGGTCCAGGCCGAAGGAGATCTTGCAGATGGTGTCGAAGGCGAACCGGCGGAACACGTCCTGGAGGTCGACCACCTTGCCCTTGTCGGCTGCGTCGGTGAGGACTGGCAGGAGGCGGGTCTCCACCTCATGGGCGACGATCTTGTAGGCGTAGGAGCGCACGGTGACGCTGCCCAGCTCGAGGCTGGCCATCTTGCGCTGGTGGCGCCAGGCGTCGCCGTCGACGTTGAAGATGCCGCCGCCGAGGAGGTCGCCGAGGAGCGCGGAGAAGCGCTTGCCCTTGGGGAAGTTTTCGAAGTTGGTCTTGAGCATGTACTCGACGTTGGCCGGGTTGGCGGTGACGGTGCAGCCGAGGACGTGGATGTGGACGGTGCCCGTGGGCGACTCGCGCAGCAGGTGCGCGTACCAGTCGCCGAGGTTGGGGAAGTCCTTGGCCCAGGAGCCCGTGAGGTACGTCCGGCAGACATGGCAGCTGCACCACGGCCACCGGCGCACGAGCAGGAGCACCGCGGCGAGCGCCACCACGAGGACGGACAGGACGAAGAAGGCGAGCCCGGCGCACCGCGCGCCCCAGGACAACTCCATGGCGTCCATCGCTCTTCGATCGGTTAGCTGCTCTCACGAGTCGCACGAACGGCAAAGGGGAAAGCAAATGTCGAGCGGGTTCCGGGGACGGGGAGACGACGAGGAAAAATGTGAGCTTTGGTGTGGGGAGAGTCGAGGAGGCCCCTGTCTATATATAATGTGGGTGGACGGGGGAAGTTGCACATGGAACACGTGCGCTGGTGCGTTAAACAACCCAACGTTGGCGCTATAGCTGCTGCCTGGTACTTTTGCGTGTACCCAGCTCATGCCTGCTCAACGCTCGTTCATGTAGCACGGTGGATGACAGCTGGGTCCACAACGGAGTCTGTATGACAGTTGGGTCCCTGAGCACATGATTAAGACAATCTTTTTCCGCTCCTCCCCGTGTTCATATCATTTTTCGGCTACGCAACGTTTTGATCGTGCTCGTTCGCTACTACTCTAAATCAGAAAGGACTAGTCCCTCTTTTCGGATTTTAGATGCTGATGATCACGAGATAGTTTTCTGGGACTTCTGTTTCTACACAGCTTTCATCCTAAGAATGTGGGTATTAAAACTTCCTGAACTGTGTCCAATATCTTTGTAGAAATTGACTCCGGCTTCATTTTCATACGCATATAGTGGTCGACCCAATTTCTCATGTAGTGTTGTTTCGTGTTATGCGATTTTTCATTCTGTATGTACTTATATTTCTTGTTGCTAGATAGTATTGTATTCTTTTTGTATGTAGTCTATATTGAAATAACTAAAAAGACTCATATTTAGGAACGAGAAGGTAATTGTTTGTGTGTTGTGCAATGGCTATTGGGTATATATTTGGTAACCAAGCGGCTTGCTTGGTAAGCAATCAATGAAAAATGCAATCAATGGTACATATCGGGTAAGCATTTATTGACTTACTAAAGAGATATGGTTTCATTTGGTAAATAAATATGTGACAGTTATCAGTTGAGCCGGTTTTTAGGTAATTAATGAGAAAGAAATGAATGATGGGCGGGAAAATCAAAACAGACAAAGGGAAGCGACAGGACATAGATATGAGAGGTTGAATGAAGGATGAAGGGACCATAAAGTATTGCGCATTTTTTAATTTCTCCTTAAGCATTGTGTTCTCACTATTCTTGTGAACAACCAACACCTTAATATTACTTACTGAGTTGTTGCATAGTCACTAAGTTGCTTGGTGAGGGAACTCTCGGGATATCAAATTCCGTAGGATCTTGTTTTCCTAACATGGTAGGCTAAAAGGACAAGATCAATGAAATTTACTCCGTATATTTATATTGTATCAAAAATAATAGCGTGATGGCAAGCTTTAAGGAGACCGTTTTTTAGGGAATGCTTCTTTATCTTAGCATGCAATCAATTACGGTTTATACCTGCTTAAGAAGGGGTTTGTCTGAAGGGTTGGTAATGGTGATAATATATGTGTTTGGTGTGACAATTGGATACCATGTCTGTTCTACAAGCCAGTCTCTCCCCAAGGAAGGTGTCGCATTCGCTTTGTGTCTGAATTGCTCAACGACAATGCTTCATGGAATCTTGAGCTCCTAAGGCTGTATTTTCTCCCATGTGATGTTGCTGAAATTTTGAAAATCAGTGCCTCGTCGAGATGGAATCTGACACTTCGGCATGGGGTCCACGCAAATACATAATGTTTTCAGTAAAAAAAAATGCATACAATTTGGCTTTTGATGAAATGCATAAAGCCAACATGGCCTCTTCAAGTTCAGTACCAAGTGGCTAGCAGAGCTATTGGTCGATGGTATGGACTTCAAAGGTTTCCCTGACAGTACGTAATTTTGCTTGGAGGATTTTGACCGATTCACTGCCCACATGGAAGAACGGACACAAAAGAAACTTGGAGCCGACGAGTTTTTGCCCTATATGTGTTGTTGAACCGAAAGATAATTATCATCCGTTTATCCATTGTCCTTTAGCTCGTGTATTATGGAGAACTATGTCTAACGTTTGGAGACTACCAGTGTTGGAAGAGGTAGAGAACAGTGGGAAGGAATGGTTATTTCATGTGTGGAATCTGCTACCTAATATTGAGCGAAGCATGGTTCTCATAACTTTGTGGCGCTGCTGGTATGTTCATAATGAGCTTGTGCATCAGAAGCCCCCATCTTCGATGGAAGCCTCTAAGAGATTTCTTGTTAGCTACTTGGATTCGTCGATAGGCTTGAAACTTGATCTCTCTGGTGATCCTCATTAGGTCAAGTCGATAGTTTTAACATACTGATGTGCACCATGAGAAAAAAAATCCTTACGAAGAAAAGTACTAAAAAATTGATATGCACCTATAAAAAGCAACCTTGCTTTCAAGTGGTGAAATCTTACATATAGCACACGTGGCTACGCAATATCTTAGCACTAAACTAATAGGGGAATCCCCAGCTCAAAAAAAAAGAATCCCCACAAAAAAATCTCTTCATTAAACTGAAGTATAGTTTTTTCACTGATTTAGACTTGAGAAAAATCTCATTCGATTGCGATCCAGCACTAAAACATGCCTTCATTTCTTTTCTTGTGAAATCAGGCTTTCATAATTAGAAGCTCTATTCTCTTTTTAGTTGTGTTATGTTCCTTCGGTAGCAACTGAAAGAAAACGTTTGTGTTGGCTAGCTAAGAACAAGTGGGAGTTGATAAGAAGTACCACCCAAGGACATTTTTCTGTTAGGGGGCGTTTGGTTCACGAGTAAGGGTTACCTGGTTGACGATATCCTTAAACATGTGGTTGGGGATAGCCAATTTAGATCATTTGGTTGTGAGGGATTGGGTGAGTTGGATTACCACATTTCTTGGTAGGGAGGATAGACGTTGCTAGGTATAACCATTTGTATATTTGGTTGAGAGGGTGGAAGAGTGGACGATTAGTGTACTGGCCATTTTGATCGAGGTGGTGAGATTACCCCTATGATATGTAATTTTGGCAATATAGATATGTCAAATTTGGGCCCAAATAATCGCCATTGTATGATTTGTTGTCTTCTTCAAGTGGGGAAGATTCATGATCTAAAATGTCATTCGCCTCTATAGATAGAGAATCATTTGAAGCATTTGCATATTGACCCGTGGCCATACTACTACCATGAATGATAGCCATCTCTTTACAGTGCTTGGGAGTCCTGTTGAGAAAAGGCTCATCCTCTTTGTTGTTCTGAAAAGAAGGAACAACTTCAACAAGTAGTATCAAGTATTAGCCACAAATAAACAAATTACAGCAAGTTGTTCAGATGAAGAAACTCATTTTAGATTGTATTTCACATATAGAAAGAAACTCCAGCAATTATTTGGCATAAATAAAAAAATACAACTAGTTTTTGGCATGTAGAAACTTATTTCATGTTGTATTTCACATACAGAAACAAATTACAATAAGTATTTGGCATGTAGAAAATAATTTCAACAAGGTTTTGACATAGATAAACTCATTTCAGGTTATATTTGACATATAGAAACAAATTACATCAAGTTTTGGCATGTAGAAACCCATTTCAAGTTGTATTTGACATATCAAAAAATCCAACAAGTATTAGTATATAGAAACTAATTCCATCAAGTTTTTGACTAGATAGACTCATTTCAGCTTATATTTGACATATAGAAAAAATTCCAACAAGTATTTGGCATATAGAAACAACTAGTTGTGGGAGTGAGCCTAGCTCAACTGGTTGGGGGAGTGGATGTACAAACCCAACACCTGGGTTCAAATCCTCACAGTGGCGAATTTATGTCCCTATTTATTCTTGAGGACCAGGCTTTTCTGGTACTCACGCATTTATCATTGAGGACTACGCTCGGTGCATAACCAAGATTAAAAATCCTGGTACTCATACTTAAAAGGCCGCATGCATCCCTAGTTGGTGCAGAGGCCGAGGAAGTGAAATTCTCCCTTAATTTTAAATTGGAAGCTGCTATCAGAATTGGCCCTCCCCTCCGTTGCCCCCCGCGCGGGCGGCCGAGGGGCTCCAACCCTAGCCGCTGGGGTCACCGCCCCTTCCTCTCCCTCCCCTCCATCGGCGCTGGTGGTCGGCGCCGGGCATAGCCTGTGCGTGCGACGGCGGCGGTGGAGGCACTCCTCTCTCTCGCGGGTCATAGGGTGATGTGGGGCGCCCTGGCTCAAGGGTGTGCCCCCAATCTGGACTACGACGGCGCCAATCTGGTTCATGACGGCCCAAATCTGGACTACGGCGGTGTGGCGGCCGGTTGGCATCCTAATGGCGGCTGTGGTGGCAGTGTTGGCAACGGTGATGGCTGTGGCGCGGCGGCGCGGGCTGCGGGCGTGGCGGTCTGCCCTGTTCGGGTTGCGGCGGCGGCGCACCATCTGCCTTTGAATCGGTGGCGACGACGTGGAGGGCCCGGTGGTCGCGTCGGCGGCACCTTCGGTTAGATCTGTTATAACCGGTGCAGCCGGCGGTGATGGTCATCTCTTCCATCAGAGGTGGCCGGCCTGCGGCTGGGTGGTCCGATCTCGAGATTCGTCATCTAGTCCTGGCTACGAGTCAGGTAGACATAGTTGTCGATGAAAACCGAGCCGTTGGCGGGAGATGGTGGCGTTTTGCGCCGTTACCTTGATGAAGGCATCATTGTGTAACTGTTGTCGACCCACTCGTGCTACTTCGAGGGAAACTCTAGGATCTAGTCTTCCAGATCGGATGATGCCGGTACTACCGTGTCGTTTCTCTTTTGGGAGCATCGTTAATCTGAGTGAACTGTATGCCGTATATCGCACATGCCTTCATCTGGCTGCCTGTTTCTGTTCTTCTTCCTCATCGCAAATAGTTCATTGAACTGAACCGTATGCCCTGCATCACACACGCAACTAAAATCGGAACCGTGTTTGATGCATCCGTCATCGCAAACATTTTGCACCTTTTTTGACGGGTTTTTTACATCACCATTTGTGATTAATGCATCGCACACAGTTTCGTCAAAGGGTCTCTGGTCGTAGTGTCGCGTTAGCAGCATCCTGCGGTAGTGCAGGTATGATAAATTTATCTATGCCATCATTTATAAACCTGATTCATGAATAATGCAGGAGGTTGCAAAAATCTCTACTTGAGTAGGATAACGAAAAAACCTGGTAGCATTATCAAGTATTTTGTATCTTCCATTGAGTCACCCAAATGCATGTTCGAGGGGCGTGCAAAGAGAAGAATACCTAATATTAACAACTCCTTCTCATTTATAGTAGGATTGTTCCCCCATCATTCAAATCATATCTCACTCCACGAAAAGGGGGCAAGAACCTTGGCTTGGCTCCATAGACGGCATCAACCAGATAAAACTTCCCTAGCATATGAGCAACAAGCAAGTTAGTTAGCTATATCTGACAGTGGCATAGACCATCTCAACGGTGTAACACATCACATGCATGGTCCTCGTGTCAGTGGCACTAGTTTCTTCCCGACCGCCGCCTCTAGAAACCCTCCATGACCAGAGTGTGGGGAGGGAGGGAGAAACAAGGTGTAGGTCATTCCTGGATCGGTAATGCTGACACACACAGTACTTGAATGGACTTATAACAGAGTAGCAATCACACACTTATTACATCGAATGTCTCAAGAGAGAACTTAATACAATAAATATGGCTTAAGGCCATCTAAATAACATAACAGCGAAAGGCTTGGAAGATAAAGTGAGTCCATAAACTCCAATGGCATAGCTGAGTGTACGGCAATGACCTAGTGCACCTTACTCTTTGTGTGAAAAGTCTGCAACATGTTATGTTGTAGACCGAAAACGGGTCAGCACATGGAATATGCTGGCAATATAACACAGTAGAGCAAAGAACAGATAAATGCTATCACTACATGCATATATGGCTAGTGGAAAGCTTTATGGTTACAGTTTTTGCTCTGGTGTCTGAGGTCGGGTCAGCACATGGTGTTTGAGAAACGGATGACCGAGACACAGTCTTTCAGAAACACTAACTCTTTACTCTGGATGGACAGTTACACCTACTTGCCCCTACATCTGCTAGCCCACCACTAAAAGAGGTCATGCAACATACTCAACTATGCTAGAGCCCATAATAGCTTGTGGCTGCACACGGAAGTTTCTAGCATGAATAATCTTATGATCCCTTTGAGCCTGGGTGGCGAACAATAGGATGATCATACGGGTACTCCGGGATATCCTAGGACAACACTGGATTCTCCAGGTCCCCACAAGCAATCCACCCAGATGTGTATTTAAGTAGCCACCTTAAGTTAACCATTAATTAGAAATCTCACATCTGTCATGGATCTCTCAAACCAAACCACGTCTACGAGCATAGCATAGCAACATAAGCATAACATAGAAGTAATTCCAAGGGTTTGATAATAAACAGGGCAATAGGTTCTACCTCATCATCTACTTCCCAACACCCACATGTTAATCACATCCTAATCATGCAATGTTTGAGGATTGAAACTAATGCATAAAAACTGGGTATGAAACGAGTATGATCAATGTGTTATTTACCTTGCTGACGATCCGCAAAACCTAGTGACTAGTAGTAGCACGCTTCGCACTTCGGGAATTCTATCACAAACAAACAATAGCATACATAAGCACTCAACTAGAAGCACGGATAAAACTCAAATAAGAAGATCTAACCAGAAAGTTCAACTGAAGAACTCCGGTTTGCAAAAAGAATCGAATCAAACGGAGCAACGAAACTCAAACCACGAAAGAAACAAGATCCGTTTACTAATCTAGACTAAGGGAAAATTTTACAGTACCAAAATCTTGTTCAAGTTGGTTAAATAGAAAGAGGGTTTCGAGACGAAGATCTAGGCGCTTGTTTCACCTGATTTGGATAAACGAGCAAAAAGATAAACTAAAACGAAGATCAGGGCAGAAATCGTGATCAAAAATAATCGCGGAACAACCCTGAAAAATAAAACGTGACGAACAGGCTAACGAACGAACGTTCGTTGTCTGCGGCTAACTGACGAACAACATTCATTAAAAGGAATGTACGAACGAACATCCGCTATTTAACTAAACCAAACTGAAACTAAAAAAATAAGATCTAGGGTTTCGAAAAAAACCCGACGGTTTTCCCGAGAAAACCGAGTCGGCGGCGGCGGCTACCTCGACAACTGCAGGATCGGTGGCGGCGTGCGGCGGCTCTGGCAGCGGGGAATGGCTGCGGCGGGGTGACGGGATGGCGGCGACAACGGGCGGCGGCGGCGGCGTCGGCGGCTTCGCACAGCGACGACGGCTGGGCTGGCGGCGGCGGCACTAGGGTTTGTGGGGTGGGGCTGCTGGGCTGGCGGGGCGAGGCCTCGGCCTTTGAAGGGCCGGCCGAGGCGAGGTGTCTGGGACGGACATGGCCCGTTAGGTCGGTTCATTTTTTTTAATAATCCCGACGCGGAAAAACTAATAAAAGAAATACTAAACGGAGTCCAAAAATCCTAAAATAAATTTTCACGGTCCTCTAATAATATTGCGGACAAAGTGAACATTTATTTGGGCCTCTAGTGCAATTTTGAAAAACGCATATTTTTCCTAATTCAAATAAAATAGCAATAAAAGTCCAAATAAAATACTTATTCGATTTTTAATATTTTTCCTCCAATATTTCTTTATTTGGAGAAGTTATTTTATCCCCTCTGTTTTATTTTTCATATTAGAAATATTTGAAGAGAAAATAATTAAAACCAAATGATCCCCTTTTTAAAATTTGAGAAAAACTCAAATATGAAAATAACGAAATTCCCAACTCTCTCCGTGGGTCCTTGAGTTGCTTAAAAGTTCTAGGGTCAACCAAAATGCAATAAAATATGATATGCAACGATGACCTATGTATAACATTCCAAATTAAAAAATTGGGATGTTACAAACCTACCCCCCTTAAGATGAATCTCGTCCTCGAGATTCGGGTTGACTAGAAAATAGGTGCGAGTGGTCCTTGCGTAGATCCTCCTCTCGTTCCCAGGTGGCTTCATCCTCGGTATGGTGGCTCCATTGAACTTTGTAAAACTTAATAACCTTGCTGCGAGTAACTCGGCTGGCAAACTCAAGAATCTTGACTGATTTCTCCTCATAGGTCAGATCACTGTCCAACTGAATTGCTTCCAGGGCCACTGTGTCTCTTAGAGAGATATCGGCCATCTCTGCATGGCACTTCTTCAACTGGGAAACATGAAACACATCATGAACTCCTGACAGTCCTTCGGGTAACTCCAACTTGTAGGCAACCTCTCCCATACGTTCCAAAACTCAGTATGGTCCTACAAATCTCGGGGCTAACTTTCCCTTAACTCCAAAATGTTTAACCCCTCGCAGAGGTGATACTCGAAGATAGGCTCTGTCTCCGATTTCATAGACTACCTCCTTGCATTTCGAATCTGATAACTCTTCTGCCTGGACTAAGCTACCTTCAGTCTATCTCGAATCAGCTTAACCTTCTTGTCGGTGTCAAAACCGGCGGATCTCGGGTAGGGGGTCCCGAACTGTGCGTCAAGGCCGGATGGTAACAGGAGACAAGGGACACGATGTTTTTACCCAGGTTCGGGCCCTCTCGATGGAGGTAATACCCTACTCCTGCTTGATTAATATTGATGATATGGGTAGTACAAGAGTAGATCTACCACGAGATCAAGGAGGCTAAACCCTAGAAGCTAGCCTATGGTATGGTTGTGTATGAAGATGGTTGTCCTACGGACTAGAACCCTCCGGTTTATATAGACACCGGATAGGGTTAGGGTTACACAGAGTCGGTTACAATGGTAGGAGATCTTGAGTATCCGCATCGCCTAGCTTGCCTTCCACGCCAAGGAAAGTCCCATCCGGACACGGGACGAAGTCTTCAATCTTGTATCTTCATAGTCCAGGAGTCCGGCGAAGGTATAGTCCGGCTACCCGAACACCCCCTAATCCAGGACTCCCTCAGTAGCCCCTGAATCGGGCTTCAATGACGACGAGTCCGGCGCGCAGATTGTCTTCGGCATTGCAAGGCGGGTTCCTCCTCCAAGTCCTTCATAGAAGATTGTAGACACCAAGAATAGTGTCCGACTCTGCAAAACAAGTTTCCACATACTGCCATAGAGAGAATAATAGTAGCACCAATCAAATTTGCTGACGTATCCCGCAGTGCGTCATCAAATTGCGGCCATGTCCTTTTACGGATTGTTTTCACTTTCCCACCCTCAGCACGTTTTGCGAGGCGGTTTCCTTGGCACGTCTTGTCAAGGCAGAGATCGTGTGCCCCTTTTAACGGGATTCTCATCAATACGGGCGTGGGTAACCCAACCGCGCCATTTACCACGGCGCTTGGGAGGCAAGCGAGTTTTATTAGGTAGGTGGGGACGCATAACCGCATCCGCCCATATAAGGGGATAAGGATCCACCTTTTTACCTACGCCTTCTTCCTCCTTTGCCAATCCATCTCTTGCGCACTCAAGCTCCAGCGCCCAAGCCCGCTCTTCCCGCCTCAACCTTCTCCAGCCATGTCCGGAGCGGGAGGCAAGTGGATGGTCTCCTCCGTCACGGAGGTTCAAGTAAAAAAGCTAAGGAAGGCCGGATACCTGTCCAAGGACATCCCGCACCGGCTTCCCGAGAAGGGGCAGCTTCTCCCCACCCCAGGGCCCCATGAGAGGGTTGTTTTCCTTCCCCATTTCCTCCGCGGACTGGGTTTCCCACTTCACCCATTCGTCCGCGGGCTCATGTTCTACTACGGCCTAGATTTCCACGATCTGGCCCCGAACTTCATCCTCAACATCTCGGCGTTTATCGTCGTGTGTGAGGCCTTCCTCCGCGTCCGCCCCCGTTTCGGGCTTTGGCTCAAGACCTTCAACATCAAGCCCAAGGTGGTGCGTGGCAGCCAAGCGGAGTGCGGAGGCGCCATGGCTGGCAAGATAGCCAACGTCCTCTGGTTCGAGGGCTCCTTTGTGGAGACCCTAAAGGGGTGGCAAGCCGGGTGGTTTTACATCACCGAGCCACGCGATCCGGACTGGGTCGCAGCCCCCGAGTTTAGATCCAGACCGCCCACGTGGCTCGTGTCTTGGAAAGAGACCGGCCTGTCGTGGGGCAACGAAGAGGAGGTGACCGGACTAAAGACATGCATCAAGTCCTTGATAAATAAGCCCATCCGGCTTGTCAATATAGTCCAGGTCATGCTCGTTCGCCTGATCCTCCCGTGCCAACAACGGGATTTCAATTTGTGGGAGTTCAACCCGGCGCATCACCGAACCCTTAACAGGCTCTTCGACACGACGTATGAAGACGTCTGGAAGGCGCTAATCAAAGGCGCCGAGGCCCCCGCATCTGCTTCCGAGGACCGCGGATACAGCACGCAGCGTCACGCTAGCGAGGTAAGCTATCTATGCCTTTGACAGGATTTTTAAGCTCTTTTTCATAGATTAACTCTATGCGGGATCTAAACTCCCTTACCTTTGACAAGCTTGGCAGGCGATATCCGGACCAATTAACTGTCCGGCTCCCCTGCCCGAAGACCCAGCTCCAGCTCTCCTAGTGAAGCTGCTGACTCCGGCACCTTATGTGGTGCCGGAGAAGAAGGTCAAGAAGAAGAAGACCATCGGGACTCGAAAGTGTGCCCATAACTTGGTGGCGTCGGACTTGTCATCTAACGAGTCCGAGACGCCCTCCTCTCGTGAAAACAAGGAGGAGGAAGAATAAAGCTCTCCCCCCCCAGCGGAGGGAGAAGATAAGAAGAAGGCCGCCCCAGCAGGGGAGACCGAGGGGTCTAGGAAAAGGAAGACTCCTCCGCCGGACTACTCCTATGACGCCGAAGAGAGCGAAGAGGAGTGGCCGAACAGGGCCAAGCGTCCGGCAAAATCGTAAGTTCAGATGTCAGAGTAACTCATGATGTTCCTTTAATGCACAGCTTTCCCTAATGTCGAATGTAATTTATGCAGCCCGCCCCAGACCGAATACAACGAATCGTCGGGCGGTTCCCTGGACTCATCGGACGTGAACTCGGTTCCGCCCGCTGTCTCCCCCCGCACTACGGAAGACGCTGAAGTGGCGTCGCGACAAGCTCCGGGGCAGGAGGAGGTGGTCCTGGAGGAGCCTCGAGGCTACCTCCCGGACTCCAAGAGTAAAGGGGACAAGACCCCCCAGAGCTCCAAGTCCGGCTTTGAGCCGGACATCGCGCCGGAAACTTCAACAGTTTCGGACCACGGCAGGCGAACTCCTCCCAAGAGGAGCAAGCCGTCTGAGCCAGCGGCCTCTGTCCAACCGGAGTCGCTGGACCATCTGCTGGAGGTGCTTGACGGCGCCTCCATCGACAAGGAGCATCGTACTATCATGAGTACGGTGATCCAGAGGGTTCAGTCCGCTAAGAGCGGGCTGACCGAAGCTTGCGCTAGCCTTCTAACAGGCTTCGAGGTAAGTAAAAATATGTCAAAATATTACCACATAGACAGTAGCCCCTGATGCTCTGTTTGGCGTTCGGAAAGAAAAGCCGAATAGAGGATCTATTAAATTTCGCAGGAGACTAAAAAAAAGAGTCAATATGCGTATGCAGGCTTCGCTGCTATCCACCGTCGCACTGACTGCGGAGGTGGGTGTCCTGAAAAAGGACCTCGAGCGGACCGAGCAAGAGCTCGGCCTTGCCAAACGGCAGCTCGAGGAAAAAGAAGGTAAGAAATACCCTACAGAAAAAGGTGCCTATAGAGAGGCGTGATTGCAAAAAATAACAGGATCGTACTGCTTATTATAGGGGCCACAACTGAGGTGGCGACCCTCAAGCAGGCGCTATCTGAGGCCGAAAAGAAAACGGCCGAGGAGCGCACCGACCGAGAAAGACTTGGGGCTCAGGTTGGCGAGGTGCAACAAGAGCCACAGGCTCTCATGAGAAAACATGAGAGCTTGGAGCTTGAGTCAAAGGCGCAAGCATCCGAGCTCGCGTCGGCCCTTGAGACCGCCAAGGGTGCCAAGGCCGAAGCCCAAAAGGCCCTCCAAGAGTTGGAGGAGATGAAAAAGATGGCAGCGGGTAAGGCATTCTTAATGCAAAGCAGAAATATAAAAGTAAACTACTTGTCACTTACCCGAATCCGGAGTTCTCCAGGGGCGTTCGCAGATCTTCCCCGCAGCGTATTCGACGCCGCCGCCTTCTACCGGGCTGAAGAGGGTAGCTCGACGGAGAGTGTGTTCTGGTCTCAGTATTCTGAGGCCGGACACCCTGTGCCCTTGAGCGACCAGCTTAAACAGCTGGTCGAGCTCCACAAGGCGGCCGAACAAGCCATGAAGGGCTTCATAGTTCGGCTGTGGCCCAGAGAGGCCCTGCCTGGGAGCTATTTCGGGCTGGTGCGACGGCTGGTGGAGGCATGTCCCAGGCTCGACGTCGTCAAGCGCTCCGTCTACATCGAGGGTGCCCGTCGGGCCCTTACCCGTGCGAAGGTGCACTGGGGTAAGCTTGACGGTGAGAAGCTGGTGAAGGATGGGACGCCACGGGGGAAGGAGCATCGCAAGCCCGAGAACTACTACAAGGATGTTCTTGCAGGTGCCCGCCTTATTGCGGATGAATGTACCAAAGATGTAATTTTTGAATGAACTCGCTCGTGTTTATCCTGTGCGCTGAAAACTTGTTCATATGCGCTAAGAAATGCTTATTGAATTTAAAATATTATTTTTTGTGCGGCCGTTTATCAAAAATTGAGAGATGGCCAGTCGTCGGCTTCTGCCCCCATGCCGCTAGTGCTGGGGTGTTCGGGATAAACCTGAGCGCTCTTTTTCCCATGGTTGGGTCCTTCGAGGGAGGCGCTCAGCACAACGAACCAGGCAATCAGACTATAAAGCTTGAACACTCTCACTTAGCCATAGAACTTTATAATTTTAAATTTCAGCGAAGCCCCTAGTTCAGAAGACCGAATTCGGGGCGCCATCCACGCCTTTGGCCGGACAAAGCCAGCTCCTCGCTCGAAGCGGCATAAGTCTTTAGGGACTCGAAAAACCTCTCGAACAGCGACCGGTCTCTCGCCTTATCATGACAGTCAGTTTTAGCTTTCTCCACTGAGGTGCTTAACCCAGCTGAACCGGGGCACAATCGCAGTGGTTCTCCTAGTGCTACCTTAGCCGATATAGCGGAACGTAAGGCACCAAAACATAGGAGCCGGGCAAACCCAACTATTGACCCAAGTCATGATTCGGAGCCGATGCATATAGTGCTATAAGTTCGGGGTGCCGCACTTGTGAAAGTGTACGGACTTCTCACACCAGATTGAAGGGTACTGAAGCCCCTGGCGTGTTTGACGTACCATGGTGTACGGGTGCGATCATGTTATTTGATAAACATATATATGAAAAGAGGTTAATGCAAAAAATAGACAAAAAGCTATGCATTGTTTATAAAGAGGCTATTTATCAAAGCTGAACGATACAAGTAGTGCGATAAGCAAAAAGATATTAGACTATTTAACATGTCCTGACCAGGGGCAGGCCGCGGAATTGTATTCGAAACAGGTATACTGCTCGTAACAGAGACCACCTGGGAGTTCCATAATGCGGTGTAGCTTTGTCTGTTTCCCTGGATCTTGCATCGTTTGTGCGGCAGTCGAATTGCCGAACAGGTCGTCCAAAGTGTGGAGTCCTGAAAGTAAAAAAAAGAATCCGGCAGCCCCTAGTACGTTTTAAGCCGTACTTCGGGCATGCCGTTAGTGTGCCCCTTCCCCTATGCCCATGGTATTTCAAGGGCGTAATTATGTACGCAAGGTACTAGCTTCGCTATGTCGCGATGGCTGGGGTTGGGGCCGCATTGCTACGCCTGCTCAGAACGTGCCAGGCGGTCTTGTTGTAGGTTACTCCGGGCGCGCTTGGCAGTGTCTGGCTTTTTAACGGCCGGACTAGAGAATTGCCTAAAAAGGCTGCTTTGTACTTCCGCCGCGAGAGCCGTCATGTGCTCCTCCGTACGGAGGGAGCGTTCGGTGTTTCCGTTGACCGTGATTACTCCTCGAGGGCCTGGCATCTTGAGCTTGAGGTATGCGTAGTGCGGCACCGCATTGAAATTTGCGAATGCGCTTCGTCCGAGCAGGGCGTGATAGCCACTGCGAAACGGGATTATATCGAAGACTAACTCTTCGCTTCGGAAGTTATCCGGAGATCCGAAGACCACATCAAGTGTTACTGAGCCTGTACAGTTGGCTTCTACACCTGGTATAACGCCTTTAAAGGTTGTTTTTGTGTGCTTAATCCTTGACGGATCTATGCCCATTTTCCGCACTGTATCCTGGTAAAGCAGGTTCAGGCTACTGCCGCCGTCCATGAGGACTCTTGTGAGATGAAATCCGTCAATGATTGGGTCCAGAACCAATGCGGCAAAGCCGCCATGACGGATGCTAGTGGAGTGGTCCCTTCGATCAAAAGTGATCGGGCAGGAGGACCATGGGTTGAACTTTGGGACGACTGGCTCCATTGCGTATACGTCCCGTAGCGCACGCTTCCTCTCTCTCTTGGGGATGTGGGTTGCGTATATCATGTTCACCGTCCGCACTTGTGGGGGAAACCCCTTCTGTCCATTGTTGTTCGGCGGCCTGGGCTCTTCCTCGTCGTCGCTATGCAGCCCCTTGTCTTTGTTTTCGGCTCTTAACTTGCCTGCCTGCTTGAACACCCAACAATCCCTATTGGTGTGATTGGCTGGCCTTTCGGGGGTGCCATGGATCTGGCACGAGCGGTCGAGTACTCGGTCCAAACTGGACGGGCCCTGAGTGTTCTTTTTAAATGGCTTTTTCCGCTGACCGGATTTATAGCCTCTGAATCCGGCGTTAACTGCCGTATCTTCATTGTTGTCGCTGCTAACACGGCGCTTTTGTTTATTTCGACGTGTCCTGCCACTTTTATCCTTGGTATCCGAATTACCAGGGTTCTTTGATAAGTTGTTGCTGCGAGCTAGCCAGCTATCTTCGCCCGCGCAAAAGCGGGTCATGAGTGTCGTGAGGGCTGCCATAGATTTCGGCTTTTCCTGTCCCAGGTGCCGGGCAAGCCACTCGTCGCGGATGTTATGTTTGAAGGCTGCTAGGGCCTCTGCGTCCGGACAGTCGACTATCTGGTTTTTTTTTTGTTAGGAACCGTGTCCAGAATTGCCTGGCCGACTCCTCTGGCTGCTGAATTACGTGGCTGAGGTCGTCGGCATCCGAGGGTTGCACGTAGGTGCCCTGGAAGTTGTCGAGGAATGCGGCTTCCAGGTCCTCTCAAGAACCGATTGAGTCTGCTGGCAAGCTGTTAAGCCAATGTCGGGCCGGTCCTTTAAGTTTGAGTGGGAGGTATTTGATGGCGTGTAAATCATCGCCACGTGCCATGTGGATGTGAAGGAGATAATCCTCGATCCATACCGCCGGGTCTGTTGTGCCATCGTATGATTCGATGTTTACGGGTTTGAAGCCCTCTGGGATTTTATGATCCATTACTTCATCTGTGAAGCATAGTGGGTGTGCCGCGCCCCTGTACTGGGCTATGTCTCCACACAGCTCGGAAGGGTTATGTCTGCTGTGTTCGGCCCTGCCGGACTTGTTGTATCCGGAGTGAAGATCATCGTCACGTGTCGTAGGGCGCCTGCGCGATCCGTAGATCGATCTTGTTTGCCTTGCCTTGTCCTCCAGCATATCTCGCAGGTCTGGCACGTTTTCCCGTGCCGTAGTTGAGCGGCGTTGGGGCATGGCTTGTGTTGGGGGCCAAGAGGCCTCTCTGTCGCGGCCGCGAGGTGGCCGGTCTGCCATGTTGTGCGCTGGTGATGAAGGCGCTTCCTCCTCCGATTGGGGTAGCGGCCTGCGCTTCGGGTAGCTCTTGGAGAGGCGTTCGAGTTCATACTCTTCAGCCACAAGGACTTCAGTCCATCTATCAGCTAGTAGATCTTGATCAGCTCTAAGTTGTTGCTGCTTTTTCTTGAGGCTGTTCGCCGTGGCTAAAAGCCTGTGTTTGAAACGTTCTTGTTCGGCGGGGTCTGATGGTACGACGAATTCGTCGTCATCGAGGCTGGCCTCATCTTCGGAGGGAGGCATATAGTTATCATCCTCAACCTCTCGGTCTGCCGCTCTCTCATGAGGGCTGGCTTCTCCATCTTCCTGCGCCGAATCTTGCTGGGGAGGGTGCTCTTTGGCGCTATCTGGAGTATTATTATCTCCGGTGCCGGAATCACCGTTTTTACTTTGGCGGGATTTAGAGCGGCGCCGCTGACGCCGGCGCTTTGGCTGCTTCTTAGAGGTATCATCCTCCGCTGTTCCATCGCCATCTCCATCTTTTGGAGTATCCACCATGTATATGTCATATGATGAGGTGGTCGTCCAACGCCCTACAGGTGTTGGTTCCTGTTCGTCTCCTACCTCGTCGTCCATACCGTCGAAGTCTTCGGAGCCGAAGTCAAGCATGTCGGTTAAATCGTCGACAGTGGCTACCAAGTGGGTGGTGGGTGGGCGTTGAATTTCTTCATCGTCCGTATCCCATCCCTGCTGACCGTAATTCGGCCAGGGCTCTCCTGATAAAGAGAGAGACTTGAGAGAATTCAGGATGTCGCCAAAAGGCGGGTGCTGAAATATGTCCGCGGCGGTGAACTCCATTATCGGCGCCCAATCGGATTCGACTGGCAGAGGCGCGGGGGGTTCGGAGTCCGGGGAGGAATCCGGACCCTCGGGGTCACGGGTCACGCGGAGTGCGGGGCTAGCGCTTGGCTCGATCGCCTTTGAGATCGCGGCCCCTGAGGTGACGTCCAACCGTCCATCCTCTCTTGGCGCGATAGGCTCCGAGCTAGAGGTCGGAACCGGTGCGGGTGCGGCCTCCAGGACACTGTTCGGAAGCAGAGCTAGATCATGCTCCTCGAGATAGTGTGGCGCACTTGGCTGTGGCTCGAACCCGTCGAAGATCAAGTCTCCACGGATATCAGCCGTGTAGTTTAAGCTTCCAAACCTGACTTGATGGCCAGGGGCGTAGCTTTCGATCTGCTCCAGATGACCAAGCGAATTGGCCCGCAGAGCGAAGCCGCCGAAGACGAAGATCTGTCCGGGGAGAAAAGTCTCACCCTGGACCTCGTCGTTGTTGATGATCAGAGGAGCCATCAGGCCTAAAGGCGACGACACAGAGGAACTCTCAATGAAAGCACCAATGTCGGTGTCAAAACCGGCGGATCTCGGGTAGGGGGTCCCGAACTGTGCGTCAAGGCCGGATGGTAACAAGAGACAAGGGACATGATGTTTTTACCCAGGTTCGGGCCCTCTCGATGGAGGTAATACCCTACTCCTGCTTGATTAATATTGATGATATGGGTAGTACAAGAGTAGATCTACCACGAGATCAAGGAGGCTAAACCCTAGAAGCTAACCTATGGTATGGTTGTGTATGAAGATGGTTGTCCTACGGACTAGAACCCTCCGGTTTATATAGACACCGGATAGGGTTAGGGTTACACAGAGTCGGTTACAATGGTAGGAGATCTTGAGTATCCGCATCACCTAGCTTGCCTTCCACGCCAACGAAAGTCCCATCCGGACACGGGACGAAGTCTTCAATCTTGTATCTTCATAGTCCAGGAGTCCGGCGAAGGTATAGTCTGGCTACCCGAACACCCCCTAATCTAGGACTCCCTCACTTCTTGGACTCCTTTATTAAATCTGGTCCAAACAATTGACGGTCTCCAATTTCGTCCCACATCAACGGTGTTCGGCATCTTCTTCCATACAATGTTTCGAAAGGTGCCATCTTCAAACTGGTCTGGTAGTTGTTGTTGTAAGAGAACTCCACGTAGGGCAAGTTATCATCCCAACTAGATCCATAATCTAGCGCACAAGCTCTCAACATGTCCTCTAGAATCTGATTGACTCTCCCGGTCTGTCCATCTGTCTGCGGATGAAAAGCTATACTGAATTCTAGCATGGTACCCAAAGTCTGGTGCAGCTGGTGCCAAAACTTTGAAGTAAACTGTGCTCCTCTATCTGATACGATGGTCCCCGGAACTCCGTGCAGACATACGATCCTGGTCATATATATATCTTGGCCAACTTCGCACTTGTATAGGTGGTCTTCACTGGGATAAAGTGAGCCACTTTAGTCAAGCGATCAACTACTACCCATATAGAATCATATCCCGATCGGGTCCTGGGTAATCCGGTGATAAAATCCATGCCAAGATTGTCCCACTTCCATTCGGGTATCGGCATAGGCTGCAGTAATCCTGCTGGCTTTTGATGTTCTGCCTTCACTCTCTGACAAACATCACATACGGCTACATAATCAGCGATATCCTTTTTCATACCAGTCCACCAAAAACGCTCCTTCAAATCCAAATACATCTTGGTGTTTCTGGGGTGTATCGAGTATGGCGAGTCATGTGCTTCCTGTAGTATCAACTTCCTGATCTCTGCATTATTGGGCACATAAACACGGTCCTCAAACCACAAGGTGTCATGCTCATCCTCACGAAAACCCTTGGCTTTTCCTTCACTCATTCTCTCCTTTATCTCAGCAATTTCTTTGTCATCCACTGCTTGCCATATACTCAGCTCCGGGTGAGTCACTAACATAGGTGTCCTAAGAACTTTTGTGGGAAACTTATGTTGGAAATATGCCCTAGAGACAATAATAAAAGCGTTATTATTATATTTCCTTGTTCATGATAATTGTCTTTATTCATGCTATAATTGTGTTATCCGGAAATCGTAATACATGTGTGAATACATGGACACCAAGATGTCCCTAGTAAGCCTCTAGACTAGCTCGTTGATCAATAGATAGTCATGGTTTCCTGACTATGGGCACTGGATGTCATTGATAACGAGATCACATCATTAGGAGAATGATGTGATGGACAAGACCCAATCCTAAACATAGCATAAGATCGTATAGTTCGTTTTGCTAGAGTTTTCCAATGTCAAGTATCCTTTCCTTAGACCATGAGATCGTGTAACTCCCGGATACCGTAGGAGTGCTTTGGGTGTGCCAAATGTCACAACGTAACTGGGTGACTATAAAGGTATACTACGGGTATCTCCGAAAGTGTCTGTTGGGTTGACACGGATCGAGACTGGGATTTGTCACTCCGCTTGACGGAGAGGTATCACCGGGCCCACTCGGTAATGCATCATCATAATGAGCTCAATGTGATCAAAGTGTTTGATAGCGGGATCATGCATTACGGTACGAGTAAAGTGACTTGCCGGTAATGAGATTGAACGAGGTATTGGGATACCGACGATCGAATCTCGGGCAAGTAAAATACCGATTGACAAAGGGAATTGCATACGGGATTAATTGAGTCCTCGACATCGTGGTTCATCTGATGAGATCATCGTGGAGCATGTGGGAGCCAACATGGGTATCCAGATCCCACTGTTGGTTATTGCCCGAGAGCCGTCTCGGTCATGTCTGCATGTCTCCCGAACCCGTAGGGTCCACACACTTAAGGTTCGGTGATGCTAGGGTTGTGAAGATATGTATATGCAGTAACCCGAATGTTGTTCGGAGTCCCGGATGAGATCTCGGACGTCACGAGGAGTTTCGAAATAGTCCGGAGGTAAAGAATTATATATAGGAAGTGCTGTTTCGGCCATCGAGACAAGCTTCGGGGTCATCGGTATTGTACCGGGACCACCGGAAGGGTCCCGGGGGTCCACCGGGTGGGGCCACCCATCCCGGAGGGCCCCATGGGCCAAAGTGGAGAGGGGAACCAGCCCATAGTGGGCTGGTGCGCCCCCCAAGGCCCACCCCATGCGCCTAGGGTTAAAACCCTAGGGGTGGGGGCGCCCCACCTTGGCTTGGGGGCCACTCCAGCCCTTGGCCGCCGCCCCCCTGGGAGATCCAATCTCCTAGGTCCGGCGCCCCCCCTAGGGGAGGCTATATATATGAGGGGGGGAGGGGGCATCCGCACCCTGAGTCCTGGCGCCTCCCTCTCTCCCTGCTACACCTCCTCCTCTCGTAGTACACGGCGAAGCCCTGCTGCTTTGACGCCCTGCATCCACCACCACGCTGTCATGCTGCTGGATCTTCATCAACCTCTCCTTCCCCCTTGCTGGATCAAGAAGGAGGAGACGTCACGCGGACCGTACGTGTGTTGAACGCGGAGGTGCCGTCCGTTCGGTGCTAGGATCTCCGGTGATTTGGATCACGTCGAGTACGACTACCTCATCCCCGTTCTTTGAACGCTTCCGCACGCGATCTACAAAGGTATGTAGATGCAATCTGAATACTCGTTGCTAGATGAACTCATAGATGGATCTTGGTGAAATCGTAGGAAATTTTTTGTTTTCTGCATCGTTCCCAAACAGTGGCATCATGAGCTAGGTCTATGCTTAGTTCTTCTTGCTCGAGTAGAACACAATTTGTTGTGGGCGTAGATGTTGTCAACTTTTCTTGCCGCTACTAGTCTTATCTTGCTTCAGCGGTATTGTGGGATGAAGCGGCCCGGACCAACCTTACACGTACGCTTACGTGAGACCGGTTCCACCGACTAACATGCACTAGTTGCATAAGGTGGCTGGCGGGTGTCTGTCTCTCCCACTTTAGTTGGAGCGGATTTGATGAAAAGGGTCCTTATGAAGGGTAAATAGAAGTTGACAAATCACGTTGTGGCTTTCACGTAGGTAAAAAAACGTTCTTGCTAGAACCCTAATTCAGCCACGTAAAACTTGCAACAACAATTAGAGGACGTCTAACTTGTTTTTGCAGCAAGTGCTTTGTGATATGATACGGCCAAAGTTGTGATGAATGATAAATGATATATATGCGATGTATGAGATGTTCATGCTATTGTAATAGGAATCACGACTTGCATGTCGATGAATATGACAACCGGCAGGAGCCATAGGAGTTGTCATTATTCTTTTATGACCTGCGTGTGAATGGAAACGCCATGTAAATTACTTTACTTTATTGCTAAACGCGTTAGCCATAGTAGTAGAAGTAATAGTTGGCGAGCAACTTCATGGAGACATGATGATGGAGATCATGGTGTCAAGCCGGTGACAAGATGATCATGGAGCCCCAAGATGGAGATCAAAGGAGCTATATGATATTGGCCATATCATGTCACTTTTATTAATTGATTGCATGTGATGTTTATCATGTTTTGCATCTTGTTTACTTAGAACGACGGTAGTAAATAAGATGATCCCTCATAATAATTTCAAGAAAGTGTTCCCCCTAACTGTGCACCGTTGCGACAGTTCGTTGTTTCGAAGCACCACGTGATGATCGGGTGTGATAGATTCTAACGTTCACATACAACGGGTGTAAGACAGATTTACACAGGCAAACACTTAGGTTGACTTGACGAGCCTAGCATGTACAGACATGGCCTCGGAACACAGAAGACCGAAAGGTCGAGCATGAGTCGTATAGAAGATACGATCAACATGAAGATGTTCACCGATGTTGACTAGTCCGTCTCACGTGATGATCGGACACGGCCTAGTTGACTCGAATCATGTTATACTTAGATGACTAGAAGAGGGATGTCTATCTAAGTGGGAGTTCATTAATAATTTGATTAGATGAACTTAATTATCATGAACTTAGTCTAAAATATTTACAATATGTCTTGTAGATCAAATGGCCAACGTAGTCCTCAACTTCAACGCGTTCCTAGAGAAAACCAAGCTGAAAGACGATGGCAGCAACTACACAGACTGGGTCCGGAACCTGAGGATCATCCTCATAGCTGCCAAGAAAGATTATGTCCTACAAGCACCGCTGGGTGACGCACCTGTTCTCCCTGCAGAACAAGACGTTATGAACGCTTGGCAGGCACGTACCGATGACTACTCCCTCGTTCAATGTGGCATGCTTTACAGCTTAGAGCCGGGGCTCCAAAAGCGTTTTGAGAGACATGGAGCATATGAGATGTTCGAAGAGCTGAAAATGGTTTTCCAAGCTCATGCCCGGGTCGAGAGATATGAAGTCTCCGACAAATTCTTCAGCTGTAAGATGGAGGAAAATAGTTCTGTCAGTGAGCACATACTCACTATGTCAGGGTTACATAACCGCTTGACTCAGCTGGGAGTTAATCTCCCGGACGATGCGGTCATTGACAGAATCCTCCAGTCGCTTCCACCAAGCTACAAGAGCTTTGTGATGAACTTCAATATGCAAGGGATGGAAATGACCATTCCTGAAGTATTTGCTATGCTGAAATCAGCAGAGGTAGAAGTCAAGAAGGAACATCAAGTGTTGATGGTGAATAAAACCAGTAAGTTCAAGAAGGGCAAGGGTAAAAAGAACTTCAATAAGGACGGCAAGGAAGTTGCCGCGCCCGGCAAGCAAGCTGCCGGGAAGAAGCCAAAGAATGGACCCAAGCCCGAGACTGGGTGTTTTTATTGCAAGGGAAGTGGTCACTAGAAGCGGAATTGCCCCAAATACATAGCGGACAAGAAGGCCGGCAAAACAAAAGGTATATGTGATATACATGTAATTGATGTGTACCTTACCAGTACTCGTAGTAGCTCTTGGGTATTTGATACCGGTGCGGTTGCTCATATTTGTAACTCAAAGCAGGAGCTGCGGAATAAGCGGAGACTGGCGAAGGACGAGGTGACGATGCGCGTCGGGAATGGTTCCAAGGTCGATGTGATCGCCATCGGCACGCTACCTCTACATTTACCTACGGGATTAGTTTTAAACCTCAATAATTGTTATTTAGTGCCAAGTTTGAGCATGAACATTGTATCTAGATCTCGTTTAATTCGAGATGGCTACTCATTTAAATCCGAGAATAATGGTTGTTCTATTTATATGAGTGATATGTTTTATGGTCATGCTCCGATGGTTAATGGTTTATTCTTAATAAATCTCGTACGTGATGATACACATATTCATAGTGTGAATACCAAAAGAGTTAAAGTTGATAACAATAGTCCCACATACTTGTGGCACTGCCGCCTTGGTCACATATGTGTCAAACGCATGAAGAAGCTCCATGCAGATGGACTTTTAGAGTCTCTTGATTATGAATCATTTGACACGTGCGAACCATGCCTCATGGGTAAAATGACCAAGACTCCGTTCTCAGGAACAATGGAGCGAGCAACCAACTTATTGGAAATCATACATACTGATGTGTGCGGTCCAATGAGTGTTGAGGCTCGCGGTGGCTATCGTTATGTTCTCACCCTCACTGATGACTTGAGTAGATATGGGTATATCTACTTAATGAAACACAAGTCTGAGACCTTTGAAAAGTTCAAGGAATTTCAGAGTGAGGTTGAAAATCAACGTGACAGAAAAATCAAGTTTCTACGATCAGATCGTGGAGGAGAATACTTGAGTCACGAATTTGGCACACACTTAAGAAAATGTGGAATAGTTTCACAACTCACGCCGTCTGGAACACCTCAGCGTAATGGTGTGTCCGAACGTCGTAATTGCACTTTATTAGATATGGTGCGATCTATGATGTCTCTTACCGATTTACCGCTATCTTTTTGGGGCTATGCTTTAGAGACTGCCGCATTCACTTTAAATAGGGCTCCGTCGAAATCCATTGAGACGACACCGTATGAATTATGGTTTGGGAAGAAACCTAAGCTGTTGTTTCTAAAAGTTTGGGGATGCGATGCTTATGTCAAGAAACTTCAACCTGAAAAGCTCGAACCCAAGTCGGAAAAATGCGTCTTCATAGGATACCCTAAATAAACTATTGGGTATACCTTCTACCTCAGATCCGAAGGCAAGATCTTTGTTGCCAAGAATGGATCCTTTCTAGAGAAGGAGTTTCTCTCGAAAGAAGTAAGTGGGAGGAAAGTAGAACTTGATGAAGTGTTACCTCTAGAACCGGAAAATGGCGCAACTCAAGAAAACGTTTCTGAGGTGCCTGTACCGACTAGAGAGGAAATTAATGATGATGATCAAGATACTTCTAATCAAGCTCCTACTGAAATTCGTAGGTCCACAAGGACACATTCCGCACCAGAGTGGTACGGCAATCCTGTCTTGGAAATCATGTTGTTAGACAACGGTGAACCTTTGAACTATGAAGAAGCAATGGCGGGCCCGGATTCCGACAAATGGCTGGAAGCCATGAAATCCGAGATAGGATCCATGTATGAAAACGAAGTATGGACTTTGACTGACTTGCCCGTTGAGCGGCGAGCCATAGAAAATAAATGGATCTTTAAGAAGAAGACAGACGCGGATGGTAATGTGACCATCTATAAAGCTCGGCTTGTCTCTAAGGGTTATCGACAAGTTCAAGGGGTTGACTACGATGAGACTTTCTCACCGGTAGCGAAGCTGAAGTCCGTCCGAATCATGTTAGCAATTGCCGCATTCTACGATTATGAGATATGGCAAATGGACGTCAAAACGGCATTCCTTAATGGTTTCCTTAAGGAAGAATTGTATATGATGCAGCCGGAAGGTTTTGTCGATCCTAAGAATGCTGACAAGGTGTGCAAGCTCCAACGCTCGATTTATGGGCTGGTGCAAGCATCTCGGAGTTGGAACATTCGCTTTGATGAGATGATCAAAGCATTTGGGTTTACGCAGACTTATGGAGAAGCCTGCGTTTACAAGAAAGTGAGTGGGAGCTCTGTAGCATTTCTCATACTATATGTAGATGACATACTTTTGATGGGAAATGATATAGAACTCTTGGACAGCATTAAGGCTTACTTGAATAAGAGTTTTTCAATGAAGGACCTTGGAGAAGCTGCTTATATATTAGGCATCAAGATCTATAGAGATAGATCGAGACGCCTCATAGGTCTTTCACAAAGCACATACCTTGATAAGATATTGAAGAAGTTCAATATGGATAAATCTAAGAGGGGGTTCTTACCAGTATTACAAGGTGTGAAATTGAGCTCAGCTCAATGTCCGACCACGGCAGAAGATATAGAAGAGATGAGGGTCATCCCCTATGCCTCAGCCATAGGTTCTATTATGTATGCCATGCTGTGTACCAGACCTGATGTAAACCTTGCCGTGAGTTTGGTAGGAATGTACCAAAGTAATCCCGGCAAGGAACACTGGACAGCGGTCAAGAATATCCTGAAGTACCTGAAAAGGACTAAGGAAATGTTTCTCGTTTATGGAGGTGACGAAGAGCTCGTCGTAAAGGGTTACGTCGACGCTAGCTTCGACATAGATCTGGATGACTCTAAGTCACAAACCGGATACGTGTATATTTTGAATGGTGGGGCAGTAAGCTGGTGCAGTTGCAAGCAGAGCGTCGTGGAGGGATCTACATGTGAAGCGGAGTACATGGCAGCCTCGGAGGCAGCACATGAAGCAATTTGGGTGAAGGAGTTCATCACCGACCTCGGAGTCATACCCAATGCGTCGGGGCCAATCAAACTCTTCTGTGACAACACTGGAGCTATTGCACTTGCCAAGGAGCCCAGGTTTCACAAGAAGACGAGGCACATCAAGCGTCGCTTCAACTCCATTCGTGAAAATGTTCAAGATGGAGACATAGATATTTGTAAAGTACATACGGACCTGAATGTAGCAGATCCGTTGACTAAACCTCTCCCTAGAGCGAAACATGATCAACACCAAAATTCCATGGGTGTTCGATTCATCACAATGTAACTAGATTATTGACTCTAGTGCAAGTGGGAGACTGTTGGAAATATGCCCTAGAGACAATAATAAAAGCATTATTATTATATTTCCTTGTTCATGATAATTGTCTTTATTCATGCTATAATTGTGTTATCCAGAAATTGTAATACATGTGTGAATACATGGACACCAACATGTCCCTAGTAAGCCTCTAGTTGACTAGCTCGTTGATCAATAGATAGTCATGATTTCCTGACTATGGGCACTAGATGTCATTGATAACGAGATCACATCATTAGGAGAATGATGTGATGGACAAGACCCAATCCTAAACATAGCATAAGATCGTATAGTTCGTTTTGCTAGAGTTTTCCAATGTCAAGTATCCTTTCCTTAGACCATGAGATCGTGTAACTCCCGGATACCGTAGGAGTGCTTTGGGTGTGCCAAACGTCACAACATAACTGGGTGACTATAAAGGTATACTACGGGTATCTCCGAAAGTGTCTGTTGGGTTGACACGGATCGAGACTGGGATTTGTCACTCCGCTTGACGGAGAGGTATCACCGGGCCCACTCGGTAATGCATCATCATAATGAGCTCAATGTGATCAAAGTGTTTGATCGCGGGATCATGCATTACGGTGCGAGTAAAGTGACTTACCGGTAACGAGATTGAACGAGGTATTGGGATACCGACGATCGAATCTCGGGCAAGTAAAATACCGATTGACAAAGGGAATTGCATACGGGATTAATTGAATCCTCGACATCGTGGTTCATCCGATGAGATCATCGTGGAGCATGTGGGATCCAACATGGGTATCCAGATCCCGCTGTTGGTTATTGCCCGAGAGCCGTCTCGGTCATGTCTGCATGTCTCCCGAACCTGTAGGGTCCACACACTTAAGGTTCGGTGACGCTAGGGTTGTGAAGATATGTATATGCAGTAACCCGAATGCTGTTCGGAGTCCCGGATGAGATCTCGGACGTCACGAGGAGTTTCGAAATAGTCCGGAGGTAAAGAATTATATATAGGAAGTGCTGTTCGGCCATCGGGACAAGTTTTGGGGTCATCGGTATTGTACCGGGACCACCGGAAGGGTCCCGGGGGTCCACCGGGTGGGGCCACCCATCCCGGAGGGCCCCATGGGCCAAAGTGGGGAGGGGAACCAGCCCATAGTGGGCTGGTGCGCCCCCCAAGGCCCACCCCATGCGCCTAGGGTTAAAACCCTAGGGGTGGGGGCACC
Organism: Aegilops umbellulata; assembly: GCA_032464435.1. Taxonomy (NCBI): domain Eukaryota; kingdom Viridiplantae; phylum Streptophyta; class Magnoliopsida; order Poales; family Poaceae; genus Aegilops; species Aegilops umbellulata. The sequence goes on along the minus strand of CP136058.1, from coordinate 247,067,031 downwards.
CCACCTTTGCTTGGGGGCCACTCCAGCCCTTGGCCGTCGCACCCCCCCCCCCCTAGGAGATGCAATCTCCTAGGGTCGGCGCCCCCATAGGGGAGGCTATATATATGAGGGGGGAGGGGCAGCCGCACCCTGAGTCCTGGCGCCTCCCTCTCTCCCTGCTACACCTCCTCCTCTCGTAGTACACGGCGAAGCCCTGCTGCTGTGACGCCCTGCATCCACCACCACGCCGTCGTGCTGCTGTATCTTCATTAACCTCTCCTTCCCCCTTGCTGGATCAAGAAGGAGGAGACATCACGCGGACCGTACGTGTGTTGAACGCGGAGGTGCCGTCCGTTCGGTGCTAGGATCTCCGGTGATTTGGATCACGTCGAGTACGACTACCTCATCCCCGTTCTTTGAACGCTTCCGCGCGCGATCTACAAAGGTATGTAGATGCAATCTGAATACTCGTTGCTAGATGAACTCATAGATGGATCTTGGTGAAACCGTAGGAAATTTTTTGTTTTCTGCATCGTTCCCCAACAACTTATACTTATCCACAAATCCCCTTGAAATGTATGAATGCGATGCACCAGTATCAAAAAGAACGAGAGTTGTAAATGACTTAACCAAAAACTTACCGATAACTGCATCTAGTTTCTCTTCAACCTCCTCCACGCTTACGTGGTTCACTTGTCCCCTGTTGAGAGGGTTGGACTTCTCCCCAGAGCTTCCATTGCCATTTCCATTCTTTGCTTCAGGGCACTCACTCGCATAGTGTCCAGTCTTCCCACACTTGAAACAAGTAATGTGACTTAGGTCCTTCTTGGCGGGTGTGACTGGATTGGAGCGGTTCTGATTGCTGCTTGCTCCATTCCCATTCCCATTCTTGGGGCCATTGTGATTATGGGAATTTCCTCCATTGTGGGTGTGGCCTCCGTGGTTATGGGTGTATCCTCCTGAGTCCGGGGTAAAACGAGGCTTCTGCTGAGCTTCTGAATTGTACTTCCCTTGTACATACTTCCTCTTGCGGCTCTCAATTTACGGTTGCTTCCCTTCAATCATAAGAGCCTTGTCTACCCACTCCTGGTAGTTGTTAAATGTTTCCACCATTAACTTCATGCTCATCTCATCATTCAGCCCTTCCATAAACTTCTCTTGCTTCGCGGCATCGGTGGCCACATCATCAGGGGCATAGCGAGATAACTTACTAAACTCATCTACGTACTGAGCCACAGTACGGTTCCCCTGGCGTAAGTTGCGAAACTCACGCTTCTTCATGCTCATAGCTCCAGTTGAGACATGGGTTGTGCGGAAAGCTTGCTGAAACTGCTCCCAAGTGACATTGGCTATAGGGAAAGTGGTTGTGTAATTCTCCCACCATGAGGCTGCGGGTCCATCCAATTGATGTGCGGCAAAACGCACCTTCTCAGCATCTGTGCAACCTGCGGTGGTCAACTCCCTTCCAATACGGTGTAGCTAATCATCAGAAACTATCGGCTCGGTGCTACTAGAAAACACCAGCGACTGCAACCTCAGAAAACTGGATAAATTGTCAACTGGAGGTGGTGGCGGTGGGTTGTTGTTGTTGTTGCCTTGGTTCTGAACTAACAACTGCATCAAGGCATTCTGCTGCTGGATCAACTGAGTGAGCTCCGGTGGGAAGACAAATCCAGGGACACGTCTCGGAGGCATCTGATGGGTTTAGAGGGGAGAGATTAGAATAGAATGAGGTCTAAGGGGAAAATCACTACCCATATGCACATGAGACAAACACAATCATATCACACCAAATCAATTCAAACAAGGGCATACAATCGATCTAACTATCGTTACAGTGCTCGGACTACTAATATATACATGGGGGAAAATACTACTGATCATATGGTGGTCTACTAGAAATTTTGATCGGAGGAAGACTCCATGATACCCGCTCCAGCTTCTTCTTCGTAATCATCATCACTATTGTCGGGGTCGGAGTCGGTGTCGTCGATGATGATGTAGTCTTCGGAACGAATCTGCTTGGGTTCGTCGTCTTCTCCTCCTGGCGCGGGGTCTCCCATGAATACTCCTGGCTTCCTTGTCAGGTCGTCATTCTTCTCCACTAGTATTGCGATATCCTCCTCGTATCCGTCGCGTGTAGACTTGAGTTTCTCTTCTAGCTCCATGTTCCTGTAACGCCTTCTTCAAATCTATCATGCTTGCGCACATCTGATTCTCCTGTCGACGAATGTGCTGGTTTAGCTCCTGGATGAAAGCTGCAATGGACATGTCCCTCCTGTTGCTGACTATCTCCCATTGCTCATCTCGGCGCCCACATATCTGATAGATAGTGTCCTTAAGCTCCTTGTGGTAAACTTCGTCAATGCGTCCCATGGCGATGTGGGCTGCCATGCTCTTTCCTAGACTCTAGGTTGCTGCATTAAAGGAAAACTCTATGGGCTCAGTGACTGGCGTGAATGTCCTTCCTGGGACTTGAACTCGAATCATCCGTCGCTCTTCTTCTGGTAAAGTGGCGGTGTAGGTCCCGGTGAAGCTTGCTATTCCGATGTTCAGGTACCTAGTGACTTCCTTCAAATGTCGACCAAAAGGAGTGTCTTCATCGGGTTGTGCAAACTTGTTCCTTGAGTCCGCCATCCTATAGAGTAGAAAATGGAGAGGAGTCAGAAATGAGTAGAGAAGAGTGACCTATGTCTCATCTTAGTGGTTGTGTCCTACATTCAACATGTGCTCTGATACCATCTTGTAGCGACCCGACCTCAGACGATCAAGTCTCTGTGTTCAGTGTCATCCCTGGATCGGTAATGCTAACACACACAGTACTTAAATGGACTTATAACAGAGTAGCAATCACACACTTATTACATCAAATGTCTCAAGAGAGAACTTAATACAATAAATATGGCTTAAGGCCATCTAAATAAGATAACAGCGGAAGGCTTGGAAGATAAAGTGAGTCCTTAAACTCCAACGGCATAGCGAGTGCACGAAAACGACCTAGCGCACCTTACTCTTCGTCTGAAAAGTCTGCAACATGATACGTTGCAGCCCGAAAACGGGTCAGCACATGGAATATGCTTGCAATATAACACAGTAGAGAAAAGAACAGATAAATGCTATCACTACATGCATATATGGCTGGTGGAAAGCTCTATGATTACAGTTTTTGCATAAAGCCAATTTTTTCCTACAACAAAAGAATGTGATTTATTTAACTATCATGGTGGTTGAAACATTGAGAAGGTTCCTCCAACTCAATCCCAATTAAAGTAAACATTATCAACCCAACAAATTAACTTAGAGTGATGAGATCCATATGATAATCCAAGAACCAGATACTCAAGATGTCCATAACCGGGGACACGGCTAATCATGATTAGTCTGTACACTCTGCAGAGGTTTGCGCACTTTTCCCCACAAGAGTCGATCTCCTCCGTTGGATTTCTCGCACTACATGGTGTTTGAGAAACGGATGACCGAGACACAGTCTTTCAGAAACACTAACTCTTTATTCTGGATGGACAGTTACACCTACTTTCCCCTACATCTGCTAGCCCACCACTGAAAGAGGTCATGCAACATACTCAACTATGCTAGAGCCCATAATAGCTTGTGGCTGCACACGGAAGTTTCTAGCATGAATAATCTTATGATCCCTTTGAGTCTGGGTAGCGAACCATAGGATGATCACACGGGTACTCCGGGATATCCTAGGACAACACTGGATTCTCCAGGTGCCCACAAGCAATCCACCTAGATGTGTATTTAAGTAGCTACCTTAAGTTAACCATTAATTAGAAATCTCACATCTGTCATGGATCTCTCAAACCAAACCACGTCTACGAGCATAGCATAGCAACATAAGCATAACGTAGAAGTAACTCCCAGGGTTTGATAATAAACAGGGCAGTAGGTTCTACCTCATCATCTACTTCCCAACACCAACATGTTAATCACATCCTAATCATGCAATGTTTGAGGATTGAAACTAATGCATAAAAACCAGGTATGAAAGGAGTATGATCAATGTGTTACTTGCCTTGTTGACGATCTGCAAAACCTAGTGACTCATAGTAGCACGCTTCGCACTCCGGGAATTCTATCGCAAACAAACAATAGCATACATAAGCACTCAACTGGAAGCACGGATAAAACTCAAATAAGAAGATCTAACCAGAAAGTTCAACTGAAGAACTCCGATTTGCAAAAAGAATCAAATCAAACGGAGCAACGAAACTCAAACTACAAAAGAAACAAGATCCGTTTACTAATCTAGACTAAGGTCAAATTTTATAGTACCAAAATCTTGTTCAAGTTGGTTAAACATAAAGATGGTTTCGAGACAAAGATCTAGGCGCTTGTTTCACCTGATTTGGATAAACGAGCGAAAAGATAAACTAAAACGAAGATCAGGGCAGAAATCGCGATCGAAAATAATCGCGGAAAAACCCTGGAAAATAAAACGAGACGAACATGCTAACGAATGAATGTTCGCTGTGTGCGGCTCACTGACGAACAGCGTTCGTTAAAACGAACGTACGGACGAACGTCCGCTATTTAACTAAACCGAACCAAAACTAAAAAAATAAGATCTAGGGTTTCGAAAAAACCGACGATTTTCTTGAGAAAACCGAGTCGACGGCGGCGGCTACCTCGGCAACTGCGGGATCGGTGGCGGCGGGCGGCGGGGAACGGCTGCGGTGGGGCGACGGGGTGGCGGCGGCGACGGGCAGCGGCTGGGCTGGCGGCAGCGGCGGTGCTAGGGTGTGCGGGGCAGGATGGCTGGGCTGGTGGGGTGAGGCCTTGGCCTTTGAAGGGTCGGCCGGGGCGAGGTGTCCGTGACGGACACGGCCCGTTAGGTCGGTTCATTTTTTTAAATAAATCCCGACACGGAAAAACTAATAAAAGAAATACTAGACGGAGTCCAAAAATCCTGAAATAAATTTTCACGGTCCTCTAATAATATTGCAGACAAAGTGAACATTTATTTGGGCCTCTAATGCAATTTTGAAAAACGCATATTTTTTTCTAATTCAAATAAAATAGCAATAAAAGTCCAAATAAATAACTTATTTGATTTTTAATATTTTTCCTCCAGTATTTCTTTATTTGGAGAAGTCATTTTATCCCCTCTCTTTTATTTTTCATATTAGAAATATTTGAAGAGAAAAATAATTAAAACCAAATTATCCCCCTTTTCAAAATTTGAGAAAAACTCAAATATGAAAATAAAGAAATTCCCAACTCTCTCTGTGGGTCCTTGAGTTGCTTAAAATTTCTAGGATCAACCAAAATGCAATAAAATATGATATGCAACGATGACCTATGTATAACATTCCAAATTGAAAATTTGGGATGTTACACAAGGCTGGAGAAGGGGAGGGAGAGGGAGGGAAGGAAGACCGGTTGCACCTCAAGCACCGACTCCTTTGCCAACCACGCCAACGCTCCAATCCAGTAGTTGCCGCTGCTTCCTCTGTTGGACAAGTGTGCATGAGGTTGGTTTTGGTTTTCATGGGGAGCGAAAAATACTTCGGCGCGGGAAGGGAGGCTCCTGCACGGGTGGTGCTACCGTTCCCGGGATTTTTGCGGCTATCGGCAACAAAGATTCAGTCGAATATTCGCTAAATCGGGTTATCCAGTCATCACATCCTTCCTTCTCAAAATGTGGCATCCTGGAAAATATGGGTATCCCTATCCCACCAAAGGATAGCCCCTGAACCAAACACCCCTTAGTTAGACAATTACTACCTGCTCCTCCCACGAGCGACTCCCACGCTAGAGTTCGCTCGCCTCCCATCGCTGCTGCCACCAATCTGTCACATCTCCTAGCGCCTTAGGGCCATGGAGGTGCGGTGGATCTTGTCCCTTGCTGGTGGGAGGGCTCTTGTTCCGTTTTTAGGTTGTTTTCTTCGGTTTCTTTAGAATGTGCGTCCTGCTCGAGAAGACAAGGCCAAGGCGGCTCTCTGAAGGTGGAATAAGGTTCTTCTCACCTAGCCTCGTCTCGGCGGTGCGTCTAGTATCATCGGAGAGCATGTGGAGAGGTGTTTCCGACGGATCTCGCGGGGTCCGATCGGTCTTTGTCTTCGATGGGTCCGCTTGGATCCGGTCTTCGTTTGTTTGTGTTCGTGTGTCTACAGGTTGGATCTTTTCGATCTAGCTCCTCTTCATCGGCGACTGTTTTTGTTCTAGTGTGGTGCTCTTTTGAGCCTTAGGACGATGACTTCCCGATTGTCTGCTAGAACCAAGTTTGCCCAGCTCTGGTGAGGAAGGAGCGATGACGGCGGCATGCACATTTTTTGTTAATGGTCACCAGGGGAGAACTTATCCACCTGAATATATTACCACTCAAAGTGGCCATAATGCCAAGAGATTGATCCAGTTTTATAAGGAAAATCATATCGAAAACCTGAACAAATTAACCCGTTTATGAGGAGAACCGGGCTGAAAACCGTACAAGTAACAAGGGTAAATGAGATGAGAAAAGGTGGATACCCAAGACAAGGCATACCTAGCTAGTATACAAAGGGACCAACACCACGAGAATAAAGTATATGTGGGGTGTTGTCAAGGAATCACAATAATAAGACTTTGCAGCTACTTAACGCGCTGCACCAGTGTGTGTACCAAACCTCAGGCGCAACACATGAGCATCCACAAACAACGAGTAACATAGGCACCAACCTTGAGTGGAAACTTCACCACGAGAATTCGTAGCAAGTTGGGAAGGCATCTTGCATCATCATTGAGCAAAGATAAACCGAGACGGCACCAAGAGCGCGAAGCTCACAGTAACACAACAACAAGCATGAGATAGTCTTGAGCATGCGCAACAACAGGAGTAGCAAACACCAAAGAACACTACCGAAGATGAAGACGCGGGAAGCAACTGACAGCACATAGCACCAATTGTTGTTGCTAGGCACCAGAAACACATACCACGGCGGCATGGCTCTGACTTGTTTCAGTGTTTGTAGTCGTCGTTAGGTGGTCTAGAAAATGAATTTAATTTGTATTGTTTGTCATGTTATTTATACTGGCATGATATTTGACAAATAGATCGAAAGCTTTTTATGATGAAAAAGAAAATGGAAGTTGCTAGGCCGTGGCCCAAAAAAAATAATCCTTCTCTCACCCTCGGCGCTGCCGGTGGTCCTTGGTGCCTCACATCATTATCCCATTCCCGTCGATGCCGGCACGTTCTGTCGCCACAAGTCAACACTCCATCGCTCGCTCGTCTCTATCCACGATAGACACCCAAGCAAGCACTGGCACGTCAAGTTATCTCGTCGCAGATGCTCTTGCCGCCACACACCGGCGGCACGGAATTAGCATCCATCAGATCCTTCAAGTGATCGCCCACCGTGGATCCGTTGGAACCATACGTTTTACGTTGCTTACTGACTTGAGCATTTTGACCGTGGGCTGAGGCTGCATGCACGGCACAGCACAACTGAGCTACTCTACTCGCGCTCCCTGGTGGCCTGGTCCATGCACGAGTTTTGACCTCGTCAACAGCTGTATAGCGCACGTGCACTTTTTTTTAACTCGCACGTGCACTTCTTTTTGCCATGCATGCACCAAAATCACCTGTTGGCTTTGTGAATTGACACGACCTGGGCTGGCTGCCTGGCACTGGAAGAGAGAGCCTTGATGCAACACTGTCCGGCTGCAAATTAAGACGAAGGGGGCTGTTTGGATCACAGCCGTCGCTTGCCATATGCCAAACTATTGGCGTTCACTGAGGGTGGGATTCGCGTTTCAAAAACGGAGGGTGAGATTCCTGTTGGATGCCCCCTCCAATTTTTTGCCACGGCCAGCCCACCACAGCTCTCTGCATCTACTTTGACTCCAAGTCGTCGGCAACTAACAGGCGGGCAAAACGAAGAAAATCCATATTTGACGATCATTGCTTCAACGCACAGGAACGAGGGAGAGGGGGCGACGTGGTTGGCCGGCCCACTTAAGCAGCAGAGCCTGCCTAGGTTTTTCTTTCTATGCCGGTTTCTACCGCCTTCTAGAAGGTTGTTGAACTGTTTTTTTCTGTTGGTTTTTTTACTAGTTTTCCGTTTCTTTTTGTTTTTTATTTCTCTTTTTTTTATGTTTTTGCTTCTTTTTCTTTTTTTGTGTTTTTCCTAAATATCTAAATTTAAGAAGAACTTCAAAAAATGTTTGGACTTTCCAAATTGTTCAGGATTTCAAAACTTGTTGACGTTTTAAAAAAAATGCAAATAATATTCAAACTTTCTCAAAAATTGTTTGGAATTTAAAATTATCGTTTTTGCTTTCAAAAAATGTTTGAAATTTCCAAATTTGTTCACAGTTTTCAATAAGTGTTCAAAAAGTAAAAAAAATCACTTTTTAAAATTTTGTTCACAACTTTGAAGAATTGTTCAAAAATTGTTCGCATTTCCTAAAAATGTTCAATATTTAAGATTTTGTTTGCGGGTTAAAATTTGTTTACTAACTTGAAAATATATGCATTTTCATAAAAAGTTCAGTTTTTTGAAAAAATATATCACATTTGTAACCGCACTACAGTTACCCACTGCAGTATAGCCGATACAGTACCATTGCCGTTGACTGCGTGTGCTCGCTACGTTGGCTGCCCATGGGCCGTCCCAGTAGGATCTCCTTTGTGTCACACTGGCTGTTTGCTGCAAGGAGCAGCACATAGGACCTCCCGAAAACGATCGCCAATATTTTGGCGTGCCCCTGATTTGGTCGGGCGAGGTTGGGCAAAAACCAAACAACCGCGAAGAACCCAACAACGTAAAATTCCCACTCCTGGTGTCTAGGTGATCGTTCGGAGCCACAGGCCATCGGTCACAGTAGGTTTGCCACATATTACACACGCTTGACAATTGGGATGACTTAGTGCCAATTTTAACCTACCACTTCTACATTTTGCACCACCACAACAACAACGCAAGCATAATAAAAATAAAAGGACCGCCTATATAATAGCTGCTTGAATTTATATTTTGTCATCAGTATTATCACCCTAGTTTGGCGATGGTAGTGGAGCGCAAGGTGCAAAACTTGCTTGTTTTTGGCCTGGTCGATGATGTTTTCATCTGTGGGGGTCGTTACTTTCTTGAAGGCTCCATCGCGGTCTCTCTCTGCCCTTTGTGATGCTCCGAGCGAAAATTTGATCCTTAGGATGGGGCGGTGACGGCACTCCACCTTTGTTGAAGGCACCACCCTGAAGTCCATGATATGTTGTTATCCGGCTTCACCTCATCGATGTGGCTAGTACACGGTGAAGGTCTTCGTTTTGGTCCATCTATGATGTGCTTGGTGGGTGACTGCGTGGTGTTGCCGTTCATCAGCAATTTTTATCTTGGCTTGGGTGTATGTGTTGCGTGTGGTGATGGCTTATTGTTTACGGTTGCTTGTATGTCGATCGCTGATTTATATATAAAGCAGCGCAAAAACGTCTAGACATACGATTGGATACATGGGTCCAATTGGATGGCTTGTTAGTGGGGGCAGTATCCAGGCTATCCATGATGACATATATTTGGAGTCTTGGAGATGCTGTAAATGAGTGAATTTATTTTCTTGATTTTTAGACAAAGGAAAAAGACTACTGGAGTTTTTGGCCTGAAATGAATCTTCAGGTACCCACAGAGGCTACAGCTGCTGCAGTAAAGCTGGTAGCAGGAAACCCCACATATTTTACTCGTGCTGAAATGAATTAACGGCAAGCCGCAAAAGTGGTCAGTCGGACCGTCGAAGCATCACATCAGAATATCAGGGCTACTAGTACACCTCGCAGGTCCAGAAACAAAAGAGGACTCAAACCCGGTCTTGGCCATGTCTGCGTCGAGACGGATTCCTGGATTTCTGCCCGGGCGTGACGACGGCGACGGGATTCATGGGTCACGGTCACTCTCATGGGCACAACTCGTAGTAACACGGATCTCACGCGTCTTGGTGCTTCGTCTCAATCTCTGATCGATCCGTCACATTTGTCCGTGCTGGCAAGAGAAAGGCAAGACGCGACGGCGTGTGGGCGTGCGTGCGTGCGTCGCCTGATATCACAAATCCACGTCGCCGGAAATACAGGATAGAATACGGATACGTGGTCCGGTGCCGACGTTGCTAGTCGGCCAACACAGATGATAGTTACTAGCTGTTATGATGTGACAACTGTCACACACGCTCTCACGGGCTCATGGTTTTATGCTTCCCTTTCACCAAGAAAAACAAGCCCTATGGTGCGAATAACAACTGTCACACACGCCCTCACGAGCGTGCAATATTATACTACTCCTTTGTAAAGCTTTATTACTAGTACGTGTAAGTATTATCATATTTTCAATTATTTTCAATTAATCTAATCCATGAATAGATAATAAACATGACACGGGGTGGGAAAAGAAAACAGACCCCCGCGTCGTCCTCCCTGAACGCCACGGGGCAACCCTAGCCGCGCACCGCCGGGAGGCCTCCCTCCGCCAATCCCCACGTCGCCGCCGCGAGAGGGCTGGCCGGCGAAGCCGTACCGGGCCCTGGGATGGTGGTGGTGGGGCGGATTCGTCCCCATATAGCACTACGCCTCCTCCCTTTTTTCCGTGAGATCCCATCATGTTGCGGCTCGGGTGGCTCTCTCCGGCGGCTGCGCTCGGTCCAGTGGGTGCTGCGGCGTCCTTAGAAGTCGTCCTCGTCACGGCGTCGCATGACCCTTACTCCCTTTCCAGCGAGATCCCATCTAGGTGCATGGCAGGGGGGCTCTCCGGCTAATGCGCCATGTCATGTGGTGTTGCGGTGTGTGCCTCGGCGCCGGTCCCTTGGCCCCTTCCTGCACGCGCAGCCCAACCATGTTGGTGGTGCTACCGCTACTGGGCGGGCATGTGGACGCGCAGGTTGCGGTCAGGCCAGCCAGGGCTTTCGAGCCTGCCTCCTGCAGTGAGTCTCCTTGTCTCGGGGGTTCCTCCCTTCCAAGCTACGGGGGCGGCTCCGATGTGGCAGCATGTCGAGGCAATGGTGGTTGATCTGCCCATCGGCGAGTTTCGGGCTTCTCCTTCAAAGGAAAACAAAAAATGACGTATATGACGCTCTTTGGACACCTTGATTGGAGAGGGGCCAGTCATGTGCACCCGCAACATCAGCATAACCAGATTCACTGGGGTATCACAAAGCTTTGTTTTTTTTTGACACCTAGGGACATGTCTGCATCAAGATTTTCAAGGGATCAACACATGCAGAGAATGTCATGGCGTGATTGGAGGACCTGCGAGTGGCGAAGGCGGGGTGTTGGATGCGATGAAGAGTTTGCTTCACATGCGGTTGTTCAGACTTGGCTTGCAGGTATGTTCCTTTCCAGACCGGGCACGAGTTCCAGTGAGCCTGGTGGTACGTGACTTGTGGTAGCAGCCTCCGCAAGTGGGGGCTGCAGCATTGGACGACTTCTTTGTTGGTGGTGCTCCTTTGAGTACCGAGTCGTGATTTTCAGGGTGAAAACCCAAGATCTGGCCTTTATTGGTTGTGTCTGGCAGCGGCCTTGTTGAAGGCATTGTTTTTAGAGAAAAATTGAAGGCATTGTTTTGGGAACGCGATCTTTCTCCAAGGTGAGAACCTACGATCTTTGATCGGGCAACCACAACGCTTGTGCATTGTTTCCTTTCTGTAGGCGTTGCTTTTGAAGAACCTTCTTTGTAGTCCGGGTGTTGTCTTTGGTGATGGTTAGAGTGCTGCCACTGTAGGTGATTGATCACCATGGCAGGGTCTTTTTTTCTCTTTTTATTTTCTTGTGCATCCTAGATGTTTTTAGACATCTTGTTGATGTAGAGGCTGGGTGTAATTGTATCAACTTGATATTAATATATTCCCTTTCCAAAAAAATAAACATGACATTTACAGTATGCAACTTATACTGATACGTAAACATGTGAGCACACATATAGCATGTCGGTGGAAACGACACCTATGGGATCACAAGAATCCCTACTACGATTACGGGCGCGGGGTCGTGAGAAGAGCGGATCAAACAGATAGCACACGGTTTCTTTACCCAGGTTCAGGCCGCGAGGATGCGTAAAACCCTACTCCTGGTTTGGTGGATTGTATATCTGTGTTCTTGAGCTAGCTATGGGGCGTGAGGAGCTCCAAAAAGCCGAATCCTCCTCCTGGTCGCCTTGGGCCTCCTTTTATAGGGAAAGGGGTTGTCACAGTGGCACACATGAGGTGGAAAGGGTACAGTGATGCGGGTTTATCCCTCGCATTACATGACAAGGCCCAATTAATGCGTCTTGCTTAGGTGTCCTTGCTTTATTGGGGACGGGGGAGAGTCCTGTCTCGTCCGTCGCCGCTCCCTCTTGCGTCGACACGCGCCCTGGCCAGCGGTGCCCGCGGTGCCATGTAGGCAGGCAGGCAGCTGAGGTGGCGCAGTGGTGGGTCTCCACGAAGATCCGCATGCCGACACGCAGGTGTCTGCACAGCTGGTTGGGTCGGCAGCTGCATGGGAGCGGCGGTGGAGGTCTGATTGGCGTGGACCTGATGGTGGCTCTACGGATGTTTATGGCAAGGGCCTTGCCGGGGCCCCGGCAAGGGTCTTGCCGGGGGCCTTGTGGTCCTCCTTGGCTGGGATCCCGCCAAGGATCATCATCTTCTAAAGTGTGTATCTGATCTTGAATGTCTTCACAAAGATCTGCATGCCACCACGGGGATGTCTCCCGAGTCATTGCCCCATGGGGGCAGTGGACTCAAGGGTGACTCGCTCCGTAGGTGTGGGGCGAGCTGCCACGGCAAGGGTCTTGCCGGGTTTGCTAAAACCGCCCCCGGCAAGGATCTTGCCGGGGGAGTCCGCTTCGTCCCCTTTGCTCTTTGTGGTCTTGGTCTTGGCGTCGTTCTGCTTCTCTTGAGCTTCGGCCTTACCTTGGCTCACCTCCCTTGCCGTGCTTGGTGTGGCGGTGCCCGTGGCTCAGACTGCCCGTGCACAGTTATAGGGGTACGAAAAGTGTACCCCTCTTTTTGTACACCGACAGGAGCCCCCGGGCCTGGGCCACATAAGTGCAACGCATTGTTGGGCTAGGCCCAAAAACGGTGCGCGGGCAGGCGGGGCGGTTTTTTTACCGCGGTAGGTTCCTTCGCGCGCTGCGCTCCCCACGCTTTCCGCGCGTGGCGCGGCGTGGGGAGGCGTGTGTGACGTGGGCGGCATGCGTGGGGTTGCTTCCCGCGGGCATGCGTCACATCACAGGTAATGTGAAAGGAGGCGGCCCGCATTTTCTCCCATAAGAGGGAATAACCGCGGGCACACTGCTCACTTTCTCCTCTTCCCTCGTGCCTTTTCCAATCTCAGAGCCGCCGTTCCCTCTCTTCCTTCCCTCGCAAGCTTTCATCGTCCCCCGCCGTCGCTGCTTCGCCACCCCCCTTCCTCAACCCTCTAGACTTCTCGGCCGCCATGGCGCCCAAATCTGCCAAGGGCAAGGGGGCGGCTAAGGGCTCCGGGACCGTGGAGCCACCGGAGAGCGCGCTGTTGGGGGACCGGACAAAGTCCACCTTCTTCTTCCCCTCGACGGTTGATGTTCATGAGCTCCGGGCCTCCTTCAAGCCCTTGTGGGGAGTGAAGACGGGGGGAGAGAATTCGGGACACCCGGCGACGCGCGTCATTCCTACCGCTTGCGCTGATCCTGCCCCAAATCGGTACCCCTTCTTCGTTGATTACTTTTCTTGCGGGTTATGCCCCCCTTTCTCTGATTTCTTCTGCGACATTATGCACACCTTCGGTTTTCGCCTCTTGGATTTTACTCCGAATGCGGTGGCGTGCATGTCTTTCTTCGCGCATCTTTGTGAGGGCTTCGCCGGGGTGCAGCCCAACATGGCGCTCTTCCGCCATTATTTCTATCCTCGAATCCAGACGGGAGGTGCCATCTCTGGTTGCGTCACCTAGATCCCAAGATCCAAGGGGGCGTACCCGGATGGTGCCGTGAAGGAGAGGTGGGAGGAACGGCGTGACCGGTGGTGCTGGATTGAGGACAAAGACCCGCCGGAGTTTTGCAAGGTCCGCCGAGTGCCGCCGGTATGCGGCAGCGATTGGGGTGATGTCGACGCCGCCGACGGAGGCTTACTGTCGCCACCACCAGGATTCTTCGGCTGACCCGGGGGGCTGGGCTCACCCTTGAGATGATCGGGGCGGACTTCATTCGCCGCCGGATCGCCCCGTTGCACAATAAGGGGAGGCCAGCCTGGCTTTTTACGAATCCGGCTGACATTATGCGGCTCCGCCCTGGCCTTGACCACAACTTCACGGTGATGGCGCATGCCCACTTCTGCCAGCGGCTCTTTCAGCTGGATGTGGATCGCGACAGCGAGGTTGAGCTGACCGGCAAGGCCTCAAGGGTTGCCGTAAAGGCCGACAAGGCCGTCAAGGGGCCGCTCTTTAAGTTGCCAGCGGGGGTGGTCCCATTGTGCAATAATTCACGCCGGTCCGAGATCATCGCCATGATGCCGGACTGCAATGCGCACGGCCCCGTCCCGAGCTGGAGGGAGCCGACGGACGCAGATATGCAGCAATTCTTCGACACCTTGATTGAGGTGTACGTCAATGCTGATGTCGAGCGGTGGCTTGTCATGGACACCACCCAGGCAGAGCTGGACTATATCGCCACCAGGGCGAAGGAGGCACAGCTTGCCATGGAGGCCGGCAACGCCGGGAGCATGGAGGACGAGGCCGCCACGGCCGCGGAGGAGGAGTAGTTCACCCTGTGGGCGGCGGCCACCGAGGAGGCCAGCAGCGCCGACACCGGAGCTCTGCTTGTCCAGGACGCGGCCGACGAGTCGTCGAAGGAGGAGGGCATGGCGACGGGCTCGACGCCAGCCAAGAGAAGAGGGCGAGTCCTGCGGCGGTCTGGCTCCGGCGAGCCGGTCCGGCCCGGTAGGGCTACGCGGCCTCAATTGACCCTGAAGGGGTCCGGGCGCCACATGAGGGCTACGGCAGCGAAGAGGCTGATGAAGGCCGCTGAGAAGAAGAAGGCGACAACCCCTTCCTCATCCGGGCGCGTACAAACCCCGCCGCCTTCTTCGCCTCCTCCGGCAGGCGTCGACTCGAATTATGATGTGTGTGACGCCCCCGATTCAATCGTACACTAATCATGCACGCAAATGTGTACGATCAAGATCAGGGACTCACGGGAAGATATGACAACACAACTCTACAAATAAAATAAGTCATACAAGCATCATAATACAAGCAAGGGGCCTCGAGGGCTCGAATACAAGTGCTCGATCATAGACGAGTCAGCGGAAGCAACAATATCTGAGTACAGACATAAGTTAAACAAGTTTGCCTTAAGAAGGCTAGCACAAACTGGGATACAATCGAAAGAGGCGCAGGCCTCCTGCCTGGGATCCTCCTAACTACTCCTGGTCGTCGTCAGCGGGCTGCACATAGTAGTAGGCACCTCCAGTGTAGAAGGAGTCATCGTCGACGATGGCGTCTGGATCCTGGGCTCCATCGTCTGGTTGCAGCAATCGGGTAGAGGTATGGGGAAAAGGGGGAAACAAAGCAACCGTGAGTACTCATCCAAAGTACTCGCAAGCAAGGAGCTACACTACATATGCATGGATATATGTGTAAAGGGCCATATCAGTGGACTGAACTTCAGAATGCCAGAATAAGAGGGGGATAGCTAATCCTGTCGAAGACTACGCTTCTGGCAGCCTCCGCCTTGCAGCATGTAGAAGAGAGTAGACTGAAGTCCTCCAAGTAGCATCGTATAGCATAATCCTACCCGGCGATCCCCTCCTCGTTGCCCTATTAGAGAGCGATCACCGGGTTATATCTGGCACTTGGAAGGGTGTGTTTTTGTTGGGGAACGTAGTAATTTCAAAATTTTCCTACGCACACGCAAGATCATGGTGATGCACAGCAACGAGAGGGGAGAGTGTTTGTCTACGTACCCTCGTAGACCGAAGCGGAAGCGTTGACACAACGTAGAGGAAGTAGTCGTACGTTCTCCTCGCGATCCAACCGATCACAGCACCGTTACTCCGGCACCTCCGAGTTCTTGGCACACGTTCAGCTCGATGACGATCCCCGGGCTCCGATCCAGCAAAGCGTCGAGGAAGAGTTCCGTCAGCACGACGGCGTGGTGACGATCTTGATGTGTTACCGGCGCAGGGCTTCGCCTAAGTACTGCAACGATATGATCGAGGTGGAATTTGGTGGAAGGGGGCACCGCACACGGCTAAGGAACGATCCGTAGATCAACTTGTGTGTTGCTGGGGTGCCCCCTGCCCCCGTATATAAAGGAGTCAAGGGGGAGGGGCTGGCCGGCCAAGCCAGGGCGCGCCAGAGAGTCCTACTCCCTCTGGGAGTAGGATTCCTCCCCCCAATCCTAGTTGGACTAGGATTCTCCAAGGGGGAGAGAGAGAGAGAGGGGGCGCCCACCTCTCCTAGTCCTAATAGGACTAGGGGAAGGGGGGAGGCGCACAGCCCATGAGGGCAGCCCTCTCACCTCTCCTCCAAGGCCCATGTTGGCCCATTATGCTCCCGGGGGGTTCCGGTAACCCTCCCGGTATTCCGGTAAAATCCTGATTTCACCTGGAATGCATCCGATGTCCAAACATAGGCTTCCAATATATAATTCTTTATGTCTCGACCATTTCGAGACTCCTCGTCACGTCCGTGATCACATCCGGGACTCCGAACTCCTTCGGTACATCAACATGCATAAACTCATAATAACTGTCATCGTAACGTTAAGCGTGCGGATCCTACGGTTCGAGAACAATGTAGACATGACCGAGACACGTTTCCGGTCAATAACCAATAGCGGGACCTGGATGCCCATATTGGCTCCTACATATTCTACGAAGATCTTTATCGGTCAGACCGCATAACAACATACGTTGTTCCCTTTGTCATCGGTATGTTACTTGCCCGAGATTCGATCGTCGGTATCCAATACCTAGTTCAATCTCGTTACTGGCAAGTCTCTTTTCTCGTTCTGTAATACATCATCTCGCAACTAACTCATTGGTTGCAATGCTTGCAAGGCTTTATGTGATGTGCATTACCGAGAAGGCCCTGAGATACCTCTCCGACAATCGGAGTGACAAATCCTAATCTCGAAATATGCCAACTCAACATGTACCTTCGGAGACACTTGTAGAGCACCTTTATAATCACCCAGTTACGTTGTGACGTTTGGTAGCACACAAAGTGTCCCTACGGTAAATGGGAGTTGCACATTCTCATAGTTAAAGGAACATGTATAAGTCATGGATAAAAGCAATAGCAACATACTAAACGATCGGGTGCTATGCTAATAGAATGGGTCATGTCAATCAGATCATTCAACTAATGATGTGATCTCGTTAATCAAATAACAACTCTTTGTTCATGGCTAGGAAACATAACCATCTTTGATTAATGAGCTAGTCAAGTAGAGGCATACTAGTGACACTCTGTTTTGTCTATGTATTCACACATGTATTATGTTTCCAGTTAATACAATTCTAGCATGAATAATAAACATTTATCATGATATAAGGAAATAAATAATAACTTTACTATTGCCTCTAGGGCATATTTCCTTCAGTCTCCCACTTGCACTAGAGTCAATAATCTAGTTCACATCGCCATGTGATTTATCAGCAATAGTTCACATCATCATGTGATTAACACCCATAGTTCACATCGATATGTGACCAACACCCAAAGGGTTTACTAGATTCAGTAATCTAGTTCACATTGCTATGTGATTAACACCCAAAGAGTACTAAGGTGTGATCATGTTTTGCTTGTGAGAGAATCTTAGTCAACGGGTCTGCTACATTCAGATCCGCATGTATTTTGCAATTTTCTATGTCTACAATGCTCTGCACGGAGCTACTTTAGCTAATTGCTCCCACTTTCAATATGTATCTAGATTGAGACTTAGAGTCATCTAGATTAGTGTCAAAACTTGCATCGACGTAACCTTTTACGACGAACCTTTTTGTCACATCCATAATCGAGAAACACATCCTTATTTTACTAAGGATAATTTTGACCGATGTCCAGTGATCTACTTCCTAGATCACTATTGTACTCCCTTGCTTAACACAGTGTAGGGTATACAATAGATCTGGTACATAGCATGACATACTTTATAGAATCTATGCCTGAGGCATAGGAAATGACTTTCATTCTCTTTCTATCATTTGCCGTGGTCGGGCTTTGAGTCTTACTCAAGTTCACACCTTGTAATACAGGCAAGAACTCTTTCTTTGACTGTTCCATTTTGAACTACTTCAAAATCTTTTCAAGGTATGTACTTATTGAAAAACTTATCAAGCGTATTGATCTATCTCTATAGATCTTGATGCTCAATATGTAAGCAGCTTCACCGAGGTCCTTCTTCGAAAAACTCCTTTCAAATACTCCTTTATGCTTTACAGAATAATTCTACATTATTTCCGATCAATAATATGTCATTTACATATACTTATCAGAAATGCTGTAGTGCTCCCACTCACTTTCTTGTAAATACAGGCTTCACCGCAAGTCTGTATAAAACTATATACTTTGATCAACTTATCAAAGCGTATATTCCAACTCCGAGATGCTTGCACCAGTCCATAGATGGATCGCTGGAGCTTGCATATTTTGTTAACACCTTCAGGATCGACAAAACTTTCTAGTTGCATTGTATACAACTCTTCTTTAATAAATCCATTAAGGAATGTAGTTTTGTTTATCCATTTGCCGGATTTCATAAAATGCGGCAATTGCTAACATGATTCGGACAGACTTAAGCATAGATACGAGTGAGAAACTCTCATTGTAGTCAATACTTTGAACTTTGTCGAAAAAACCTTTTTTTCCGACAATTCTAGCTTTGTAGATAGTAACACTACTATCAGTGTCCGTCTTCCTCTTGAAGATCCATTTATTCTTAATTGCTTGCCAATCATCGGGCAAGTCAACCAAAGTCCAAACATGGATCATATCTCAGATTTCATGGTCTCAAACCATTTCGCGGAATCTGGGCTCATCATCGCTTCCTCATAGTTCGCAAGTTCGTCATGGTCTAGTAACATGACTTCCAGAACAAGATTACCGTACCACTCTGGTGCGGATCTCACTCTGGTTTACCTACGAGATTCGGTAGTTACTTGATCTGAAGTTACATGATCATCATCATTAGCTTCCTCACTAATTGGTGTAGTAGTCACAAGAACAGATTTCTGTGATGAACTACTTTACAATAAGGGAGAAGGTACAATTACCTTATCAAGTTTTCTACTTTCCTCCCACTCACTTCTTTCGAGAGAAACTCCTTCTCTAGAAAGTTTCCGACTTTAGCAACAAAATTTTTTTGCCTTCGGATCTGTGATAGAAGGTATACCCAACTGTTTCCTTTGGATATCCTATGAAGACACATTTCTCCGATTTGGGTTCGAGCTTATCAGGTTGAAGCTTTTTCACATAAGCATCGCAGCCCCAAACTTTAAGAAACGATAGCTTAGGTTTATTGCTAAACCATAGTTCATACGGAGTCGTCTCAACGGATTTAGATGGTGCCCTTTTTAACGTGAATGCAGCTGTCTCTAATGCATGATCCCAAAACGATATTGGTAAATCGGTAAGAAACATCATAGATTGTACTACATCCAATAAAGTATGGTTATGACGTTCGGACACACCATTATGCTGTGGTGTTCCAGGTGGCATGTGTTTGTGAAACTATTCCACATTGTTTAAACTGAAGACCAAACTCGTAACTCAAATATTTGTCTCTGCGATCAGATCGTAGAAACCTTATTTTCTTGTCACGATGATTTTCCACTTCACTCTGAAATTCTTTGAACTTTTCAAATGTTTCAGACTTGTGTTTCATTAAGTAGATATACCCATATCTGCTCAAATCATCTGTGAAGGTCAGAAAATAATGATACTTGTCGCAAGCATTAATATTCATCGGACCACATACATCAGTATGTATGATTTCCAACAAATCTGTTGCTTGCTCCATTGTTCCGGAGAACGGTGTCTTAGTCATCTTGCCCATGATGCACGGTTCGCAAGCATCAAGTGATTCATAATCAAGTGATTCCAAAAATCCATCAGCATGGAGTTTCTTCATGCGCTTTACACCAATATGACCTAAACGGCAGTGCCACAAATAAGTTGCACTATCATTATTAACTTTGCATCTTTTGGCTTCAATATTATGAATATGTGTATCACTATGATCGAGATCCAACAAACCATTTCGTTGGTGTGTATAACCATTGAAGGTTTTATTCATGTAAACAGAACAACAATTTATTCTCTTACTTAAATGAATAGCCGTATTGCAATAAACATGATTAGATCATATTCATGCTCAACGCAAACACCAAATAACACTTATTTAGTTTCAACACTAATCCCGAAAGTATAGGGAGTGTGTGATGATGATCATATCAATCTTGGAACCACTTCCAACACACATCGTCACCTTAACTAGTCTTTGTTCATTCTGCAACTCCCGTTTCGAGTTACTAAATTTTAGCAACTGAACTAGTACCAAATACTAAGGATGAACACTAGTAAAGTACACATCAATAACATGTATATCAAATATACTTATGTTCACTTTGCCATCCTTCTTATCCGCCAATCACTTGGGGTAGTTCCGCTTCCAGTGACCAGTCCCTTTGCAGTAGAAGCACTTAGTCTCAGGCTTAGGACCAGACTTGGGCTTTTTCACTTGAGCAGCAACTTGCTTGCCGTTCTTCTTGAAGTTCCCCTTCTTTCCTTTTGCCCTTTTCTTGAAACTAGTGATCTTGTCAACCATCAACACTTGATGTTTTTCTTTGATTTCTACCTTCGCTGATTTTAGCATCGCGAAGAGCTTGGGAATATTTTCCGTTATCCCTTGCATATTATAGTTCATCACGAAGTTCTACTAACTTGGTGATGGTGACTAGAGAATTCTGTCAATCACTATCTTATCTGGAAGATTAACTCCCACTTGATTCAAGCGATTGTAGTACTCAGACTATCTGAGCACATGCTCACTAGTTGAGCGATTCTCCTCCATCTTTTAGCTATAGAACTTGTTGGAGACTTCATATCTCTCAACTCGGGTATTTGCTTGAAATATTAACTTCAACTCCTGGAACATCTCATATGCTCCATGACGTTCAAAACGTCTTTGAAGTCCCGATTCTAAGCCGTTAAGCATGGTGCACTAAACTATTAAGTAGTCATCATATTGAGCTAGCAAAACGTTCATAACGTCTGCATCTGCTCCTGCAAAA